>PVIW01000021.1:631431-1158086 GCA_004026585.1 Noctilio leporinus
ACCAATTCATAAGAACCTATGCACACCTATGTTCATAGCGGCACTATTTACAATAGCCAAGTGCTGGAAACAGCCTAAGTGCCCATCAGTGGATGATTGGATCAAAAAACTTTGGTACATTTACACAATGGAATTCTATATGGCAGAAAGAAAGAAGGAACTTGTACCCTTTGCAACAACATGGATGGAACTGGAGAGTTATTATGTTTAGTGAAATAAGCCAGTCAGTGAAGGACAAATATCATATGATCTCACCCATTACGGGACAATAATGAGCAAAACTAACAATAAGCAAAACAGAACCAAATATATGAATACAATGAATAGGCCTTCAGTGGTCAGGGGGAAAGGGGTTGGGGGGAGGGGGGAAGCAGAGGCAAGAAAGGGGAGCAGCTTAGACAAGAACCTAGTATAAAGGAACCATGGACATGGACAACAGGTGGGATTGATTGACTTTGGGGAGAATGGGTGGGTGGGGAGGGGGACAGAGGGGAGCAAAAAGGGGATGGATGTAATACAACAACAATAAAATTTTAAAAAATAAAGAAAAAGAAAACTACTGGTATTTAGAGAACCTTAAGTCCTGAACTACATTCTTATTCTCACTTCATAAAAAGTCAATCAAAACCAACTGATAGTACAAATACTCCTATGTAGTCTGAGAAGAAATCACTGAAGCAACAAATTGCTATCTGATACAGATAAATGTAAATCACCACAACTTTGTCATTATTTCAGTGCTAAGAACACAAGGGTTTTAATATTTGTTTCTACAAAACATCAATGAAAAATATTTAATGTATCAAAACATTTTTCATACATGGAAAGCAGACTTGAGGTAAGGTGGGGGGGGGGGACAGTAAAATAAAATAGCAAAATTTTTTCAACTTTATTAAGGAATAACTGAGAAATGCAATTGTATGTATTTGAAACCATGTGATGATTTGATACCCATATACATTGTGGAGTAATTTCCAAGATCAAGATAGCACATCCATTACCTCCCATAGGTAATTCCTTTTTGTATATGTGTGATAAGAACACTTAGGATCTATTCTCAGAGCTTTTCAAGTACATAGTACCATATTAGCAGCTAAAGTCACTATGCTATACCTTAGATCCTCAGAACTATTTTTCTTATAACTGAAATACATATATTTGAGTACATATATATATAGTTACTATATTAATAAGGGTTAGAAATAAGTACAATTTTAGGATTCAAAAGAAGCTTTTTAGTAGTGCTTTCACATGGATGACTGAGAACCAGGAGGCCAAGCCAACCACACCTGACAACATAAGTTGGAACCTCAGAGTCAGCAGCCCTGGAACCAGATTGCTGGGGTTTCCCTCTTGCTCCACCATCTACTCACTCAGTGATTTGGGCAAGTTTAGGAAAACCTCTCTGTGCCCCTCATAATGTTAACTCATCTGTAACAGAGGGACGAAGGTGCCTCATAATGTTGCCTTGAATGTTCCCTGAGGTAGCACATGTAAAGTGATTAAGCACATGAAGCACATGAAAAGTGCCAGGAACATGGTAAGTGATTGGTAGTTATTACATAACACTACTTATTAGGGGAACAAAATTGACCAATTAAGGATTCAGCAGCTCTGATTCCCTGCAGCCTGGAGCCAGGTGGGAAACCTGCCACAGAGCTGGTGACACAGCTCACGGGTGATTCTCCTGCTACTACCATAATGAACTATGCTTCAGAGTGGCCCTCATCTGCCACCAGCCTACAACATGCAAATTATTTTCTTATTGATTTTTTATTTTATAACTGATTTTTAAAATATGTTTTATTGACCTGGCTGGTGTGGTTCAGTTGATTGGCACCAGCCTGCAAACCCAAGGGTCACTGGTCTGATTCCCATTCAGGGCTCATGATCAGGTTGCAAGCCAGGTCTCTAGCCAGGTCCATAGCTGGAGGCAGATGAAAGGCAACCATACATTGATGTTTCTCTCCTCTTCTTCCTCCCACCCTGTCCTTATCTCTAAAAATAATGAATAAAATCTTTGAAATAAATAAACGTTATTGATTATATATTACAGTTATCCCAATTTCCCCCCTTTGCCCTCCTCCTCCCAGTACCCCTGTTCCCTCCGGCAATGCTCCCCTTAGTTCATGTCCATGTGTCATGCCTGTAAGTTCTTTGGCCTCTCCATTTTTGTTATTATTCTTAGTATCCCCCTGTCTATTCTGTAACTACCAATGCTACTTCTTTTTTACATCCAGATGATTCACCATTTAATTACTGCCTTCTAATTGTCAACCTCTTAAGTTCTGTTAATACAAACTTTTCATTATTTTAATATGTTTATGTTAATTCATGTGTTTCAAAACTTACTTTAAGTAATATCAATTGCAATATTACTAAACATATGCATAAGTACATTTACACACATATTTTTACAAATATTACACTAGAAAAATATTTCCACTCTTGTGACAGTGTCTAATAACATCATCTAATTATCTTCAAAAAATTTGTATTAGAAATATTTTCATCTAGTTTCTTTCACTTCTCATCCTTGAAAAAAATCTCATCTCATAATTATCCTTCCCAGATCCTACCTACATTTGCTTGGTTATTAAGCAGACTTCTCCTGAGCTAAAAATAAAATAAAATAAAATAAAAGCACTACTTTTTAAAGACAATAGTTTGCTTTTAAAAGTTTATGTTTTTTGCAAATTATTTTCTAATCTGCATAGTACTAACATCTGAATAAAAGGTTTAAAGCATGATTTGAGCCACAATCTGGAAACCTGTAGGTCTTTTTTTAATGGAAAATACAAATGATTTTTTTAATTCATCACAATATTAATTGTAATGAAGTTTTACAATATAAATATCCACATCTGTTCAATGAAAGGAACACTGTGTGGCTGGCTATTTTACTAGAAATAATGACACATCTTACAAAACATTCTCAACCCCTGGGATGCAAAGCTTTGTGGAGTAGCACATATCAGAAAGAATTATTCCAAAAGATAAACTTTCTTATTAACTGGCTTTCATCTTATTAGAATTATTTAATTTTTACATCAAACTCTGAAGTTATTTGATAATATATATTTGAAATATATATAGATTCATCCTAAAAATCAGTAAGACTTAGAAAAGAAAAAGCCACTTTTAAAGGTGATTCACAATGATGAAGTTTATAATTAAAAAAAAAAAAAAAATTAAGCTGGATGTGTTTATTTATTTTGGGGGCCAAGAGTTTTTTCTCTAGTTTTCTTGTATTTTTACTTTGTCTCCAAAAACACTATTAAACTCAGTTAAAAGGCACAGAATGATTCCCATGCTTGCTGCCAAACTCACTATTACCCGGTTTTCTTAATTCACATTCTTTCCTTGAGCCTTTGGGGGAAGAATGATTCAGAAGAGTTCATGAACGACCTCTGGGTTTGGAACCACTGCAAGAAAACAAGTCCTGCTCCTTATCTCAGAACAATCTGACCTCTAAAACCTGCACTGCTGTCCATGTCCCTGGAGGGGGCACTTGGCAATCCTGAAGGCCCTTCCCATCCCACCAGCCAATTTCAACAAGAAACATTGACCTTTTCAGCACTGCACTATTCAACTTTTCTCCACCGCTGTCAACAACCCTGTACCACAATTCTGACAGTTTGTAAGGAACCTATTTCTCTTTGCCTTGCCAAATCAAATTGTGAGTGAAACTGTATTGAAGCTTGATATGTTCTTGTTACCCACCCATCACTGAAACTCTATATAATTTATATATTGCTCATGAAAGTTTACTGAAAACCTTTGGAGGAAGAAACTACCTCCCATTTATCAGGCTATGGAACTATTACATTTTTAATGAAGCACCAAATGTCAGGAGTCTTCCTTGTCTTTCATGAGTCCCTCCAATGCCCTAGAAATAAAATATAACAGGTAGAAAGCAGTTGTTTACTTCATCGAGTTTTCTAAACCAAATCATCTTAGTGGATAAGGCACTCTGCAGTTGGTTGAATAGGTAAGAAAGCTAAATTCTCTGGAATATCTAATCTGAAAGAGCAAGTACAGACATCTGAAAACTCAAAGAGAGAAGAATAACCAGTTGTGTTCCAATTCTGCAGGCTCTAAAGTTACAACACTCAGCAAGGAGATGCCCACCAACTAGGAGGCCATGCCTGCAAGGGAGACAATCATATGAACACACATTACACTATAATACACCAAAAGCTAAATATGGGGTAAAGGGATAGTATTGATTTAATGCACTTCAAGCATGGTTTTAAGTGTTTTGCATCTATTATCTCATTTAATTTTTGAAACTCAATGAGGCTGCTGTTTTATAAGCACCGTCTTACAGATGAGAAACTGAGACAAAAGAAAGAGTAAATAACTAGCTAAAAGTTACAGCCATCAAGGATCAGAGACAGAAGTTCAGCCCAAGTTGTTGGATAGCAAAGCCTTGCTCTTTATCACTCAGATATTTGATAGCCACTAGTGTTGTTGAACAGATACTGAAGTTAGAAAGGAGTCGCCATGTGCTTGCTTTAGACAATAATATATAAATAGCAGTGATGTACTCTTTCCATTGGAGAATTTAGGAGCTAGAGCATGCTTTACCATGAGGAGATCATGGATGTGTATATCAAGTAAAGCTTCCATTGCCAAGTCCCTGAGTAGTGACAATAAGCTGAAAACCCCAGTGAACCAACAGCGAATGTGCAGTATAAGGAGAAACAAATACTTATTATGTTAAGTTTATTGAGAATTTGAGATAATTTTGTTACTACTACAAAACTACCCTGCCCTGACAGAGACATACTACCTACACATTAAGAAGGTTCATTTATGCTTGCTTAATCCAGTTTTAGAGGGGATTTATAATGAGTGTGATTTATCCTCAGGGGACAGGGATCAGAAAGAGTATAAGAAAAGCTCCAAAAGCAAAAATGCTTGAAGCTTATAAATTTTTCAAGTGGTTGTGTGGACCAAAAGATATTAATGTTAGGGGACCGTAAAGTGCACAATTATTCACATAAAATTTGACTTTTTAAAGGATTGACTTTTTTCTACAATCCATTTTTTAAAGTCAGGCTAGATAAACAGTTCAAAATTACTTATTAGTGTATAGAGCTAAGAATGTCAAAGGAGCCTTCATTTCATTAAGACAAGTGTTAGGGCTTTATTCTATTTCATTGTTGTCAAAGAATCACCGACATTTTCAAGTCAAACTAGTTGCAAATAGTCATACAGATTGTTAGTGACCAAGGGTCAACTAGCAAGATCTCCTGATTCTCAACATTTCTTGCCTTTTTCTCATTTCACTTTTTATTTTTTATTTTAACTTTTTGAGTAGGAGTAAATTGATTGCATAGTAGTCTAAGGGCAGATTTACAAACTGTTAAAATGTTCTCATTGTATAAAAATAGATGGACCTGGTTTCTCAATATCCCCTCACCAGCAAGCTTATCATTCCAAGCTATAAAACCATTGCCATCAGGAATGACTTTTGTGATTATCTGTCATTTTAGATGACAGGTAATGGCACTAGGCAAATTGCACTAATTGATTTCTAAATTGTAGTTACATAATATACCCTTTGATGAGATGCTTTGTGTCTATTTGAAGATAGGCATTGACTACTTATATTTTTATACATGGAGACCAATATTTTGTTCTTAGTTGCTAGAAATCATCTATGAATTCTTTAGAAAATCTTGTCAGGGTAAATTGCCTTTGCTGAATAAACACTGCTTTGAAATGGGGTCACCTATGGAAAATTGTGTTGGGAAGACATGATAGACCCACGTGCTTACTTCGAAAGGGCAAATGTAACATAAGTGCAATGAAAGGCAGCAAGATCTATTTATTCAACCCTGAACTTAGAAGCAGAAGGTTTTGTTGGATCAGGATCAATTTTTCTCTCTGTCTCTCTGTCTCTCTCTATCTTTCTCCCCACTCCCCACTGCCAACCTCCCTCCCTATCATGCCCAAACCTGGCCCTATAATAGCCTACACTCTGCTCCTGCCTTCCTGGATAATTACAGAAATGATGATATATTGACGGATGCTTGCAATATTAAAAAATAAATAAAAATAAATGGTGAAAGCTTCCATGAAGATAAAAATCCTTTCACTACGGGGTTCTTCAGAGTATCACTTACCCTCCTAGAAATGGGAAACTGTTCAGTACCTTGGTATCTTACTCTCTGTATGTTGCCTTTGGTTATTGTTAATCTACCTTCCGATTACACTCCTCCCCCAGAAACATACACACCTTTACACCATCTTTTGCATTTTTCACATCACAAAGTAATCATATTCCATCACATCTGCTTTACGGAAGCTTCTTCAGTCTCTAACTTTACCCATCTGGTCAGGCAGGGTGTCTAAAAGCCCACACAGTTCATTTTTCATCATGTTGACAGATTCGCTTTAGTTTCCGCTGACTTTCTCTCCACAGTTAGCATTTCTCCCACTCATATGTGAACACCATTTATAGACAGAAGCTGCAACTACAGCCCATGCAGAGCAGCCTTCAACTCTTCCTGGGGGGTGGGTTGGATATAAATAACTGTTAAATGTTTATGTCTTTTAGCAGATAGTGTTAAATGATTCATTTCCAGTCATTCTACTTTCTGACCCAGTTTCGAAAGGCCCATTGCTGTGAAAAACAAAGGAAGTTCAGAAATGATGCATGCTTCGTTTCCTCGTATCTTAGCAGAGAAAACATTAAGTGAAACTTATTCCATTGTTAGAGAAAAGTAAATCAGCTGTCCCTACCTATATATGCCAATATATTTAAAATTGTTTGCTGAAGGGAGATACCACCCACATTTATCCTTTGTCTTCTTTGCTCTGCTTCTTCCCCATGAGAACCACCAAAATAGAGTTGCATTACCCTGGACAGCTATCTCCTGCTAGCTGACTTCATTCTGCTTAGGCCCAACCAATGGCATTGACTGGCAAAAGATCGGAGAGCAGAAGAAAAAAGAAGTTGAGGGATTTTGTCCCCATAACTGCCCCCTGGACACTTTTATGACTGTGGCAGCATCCTTCCCTGGCTACTGTGTCCATAGTTCCTTTCCCTTAGCTCCAATTTGCACTAGGGTCTTAATCCAATTTCCATTCCTTGCCTATTCAGGACTAACAATGCTAACGTCTGTCTTCCTGTTGTTGCTAATGTCTGAGTACTGCAACACTCCTTATTAATAAGTTCCCTTAAGCCCTCTATACCCAAATATATGCATTTCTGTATGGATTCTCTCCATTAAAATAGCTTGCATCACAAGTTGAATTTTGTTTTCCCATTGAGACTTAGCTGATGCATTCAGTTTACTTGGTTATTCCATGAATTGCAAGTATTAGTCCAGTGGGAGCTACTGCCAATCAATCATCCTAAAAAAGTGAAGCAAAACCCACCTATCTCTAGAAAAGATGTCTGTACACCTATGTTCATAGCAGCATTATTCACAATAGCTAAAATGTAGAAATAACTCGAGTCCATGGATGAATAGATAAGCAAGATGTGGTATATACATACAAGGAAATATTATTCAGCCTTAAAAAGTAAGACTTGATGGAGTAATTTGAGAATTAAATACTTTACACAAAGCACTCGGCCCAGTGCCTGAGAAATAATAGGACATGTTCCTGTTTTGTGGGCCTTGTTGTATTTGTTTTAGCTTTAACTTCTTTAACAAAGGACAGCTTTAATAATGGTGTTATTCTGTTTTTGCGCTGAAGAAATCTGTACATATGGTGTTTTGTTCCTCAGAGCATTTGTTCCTTCATTCAAAGATATTGTTTTGTGTGACTACTGTTCTATAGGATGCTGTGGGAAACATGAAGGGGAGTATTTCTACATGAGAATGCACAGGGAAGTTTCCAAGGACAGGTAATGTTTCAGCTGAGCTCTGGTCAACCAGTGGGAGCTGAAGGAAGTTAGATGGAAACATAGGAAAGGTAGTCTGAGGCAGATTCAACATGTGGACAGACAAGGAATTCAGGACTGGAAGTATGGAGTTGATAAGTATTTTGTTTTTACTTTACAATAATGCTCTGCACTGAGTTTCATCCCTATGGACTTGAAAGGAAAAGAAAATTACTTTAAAATATCAGTGTGAAGATCAGTATACTTCAAAGGTAAATATGTAAGCAAATGCATTTTTAGCTGGAGAATGAACTGGTTCTCTCTGGTATTCAAGCCCTACTTTAATGTCTCCACTTGAGTGTAGGCTAGACTTCCTAACAACAGAATGTAGCAGAAGGTATGTGATCATATTAAATTATAAAAAGGCTTTCATGCTCTCTCATGCTCTCCCCTTTGCTTATTCTAAAGGAAGACAGCTACCATGTTGTGACCTGCTTTGTGGAGAGGTTCAAACCATAAAAATGCAGGGAGGTTTTCAGCCAACATCCAGAAAGGAAACAAGACCCTTGGCTCAACAGTTGGAAGAAATGGACTTTTCCAAGAACCACCTGAATAAGTTTGGAACTGGTCTTCCGGATGAGCTGTCAGTAGAAACCATAGTCCCAGACAATAGCTTGACTATAACTTTATGAGAAATATTGATTTACAGGTGCCCAGCTAAGTTGTACTCATACTTCTGACTCAGAAAACTGAAAGAAAATGAAGAATTCTGCTCTTTAAGCCTTCATGATTTGAGGTTATTTGCTACACAATAAAATATTATGAATATGTATGCATCTCTAAAAATTTGATAAAGCCCTTTCCATTACATACTGTTTCAAATTTAAAATGATCAAAATAACATTATTTTCTTATTATTTAAAAGTATTGAGAATGGCTGCCTTAGTACAAAGAGTAGAAAGAGGTGGGATGAAGACTGATTGATGCTTTTTCATTAAACTCAGACTTTCAAAAGTTTGCCTCAGACTTCTAGAAACCTCTTCCAGAAAATCCCTCCTCTGAGGCTTCTAAAGAGCCAAGGCTTCACTTTAAAATCTCAAAATTTCACAGCATTACATAGTATTAGTTGCATTTCCAAAGGCATTATCTCTGTAATTCTCTCATTTTCTGCAATAAAAGGTGAAAGTAGTATAGATTTTGACATTGTCCTGAAGGCAAAAGAACAGGACTTTCCCAGAGAAAGATTCCATAACCCTTATATAAGCAGTCAGTTCATAAGTAAAATATTAAATATTAAAATAACTTGAGTAGCATGGTGCTCAATGAATTTGCAAAGGAAAAATAATGTGAAACACATGGAAAAAACTCAAGAAAGTGGCATTCATAAACTAAAACTCTTTTAAAAATCAATGTAATTTAATGCTGAGCTGATGAGATCTAACTTGATTTAACTTCTTTCATTAAAAAGTCTTGTGCCTTTTTTTTTTTTTTTTTTCTTTTGAACAATAGCTTACATCTATAACCATGCCAGAAACACAGAAGTCAAGAGAAATAGCAGGCCCCAGAGGGTCTGGTAAAATTATAGGATTTGAAAGAATTCAATTTAAGCACTACCCCTGACCTTCTTGAGGTTGCATGGATTCATGTAAGCTAATTAAAAAACATTTTTGAAGTAAAAATAAAAAGAACCTTGCACCTCATAAGGCTATGTTTGGACTAACAAATAAAATAGGTCATAAAGCACTTAACCAAATAGAACCAAAAAACTCGGGACAATATACTACATTAACAATATTTTGGTGTCCTCGTTTAACCCCTAGAAATTGAAAAACATTGACTACAGGCCTAAGAACATAGAGATGGAGAAAAACTGGTGTCCATTTCCAAAGCAAATCTCTCTCCTTGAAGGAAGTGTCAAAGGTTTACCACTCAAATACAATTAATTTGGGGGAAAAAAATCTCCCATACTAAAGGATGGCAAGTAATGAAATGAAAACTGTAATAACCCATCAGTCCTATGATTCAGTGAGAGCTTATGATGCACCAGACATTGTACTTTACTCCCATTATTTATTAACTCATCACAACACTCCCACTAAGTGGATATAGTTCTTGTTTTATAAAAAAGGAATTTAATAAATAGATCATATAGTAAGTAGTTGAACTGCTTTCCAAGGAAGGACCTGCCTGAATGTAAAATCTGGTAAGCAAGAAAACACAATACTGAGACTATAAATCTCCTTAAAAACGAACAACAGCAATGCTTGTTATTCTAACGAAAAGAAAGATTTCAAGTTCTCCGTAAGAACCATACTGAACACCCTTCAGTGTGCTCCCTGTGGCCTCCACCTGCAGGACTTCACCAAACATCTGTGTGTGATGATGGCACCCTGCCGGAGCCACGTTGACAGCACCCAAGGTGACCAGGCACCCTGAATCAGCCATCCTGTGGCTGCCACTGGCCAATGAGAAAAAGTGAGAGGAACAATTGTTGGCAGAGATCATCCAAGTCTCTCCCTTTATTTCAAAATCATTTCAACCCTGCAGGAAAGTTATAAGAACAACACAAAGGGCACTTATATGTCTTTCACTAAGATTCCCTGATGGTTAAGTTTGACCACATTTGCTCCATTTCTCTCTCTTTCTTAAATAATGAGGTGTGTTCCCTCTTCCCCAAACAAAGATACTCTCCTGCACTACCATACATTCCTTTCAGTCAGGAAATAAACACCCATAAAACACTACCACCCAACTCATAGACACCGCACAAAATTTGCCATGTTAATGGTTCTTTTTCTTTTTAGTCTAGGTTCCTATCTGCAGGCACACATTGCTTTTACTTGTCTTCCTACTATCTTTCAATCTGGAACCCTTAGTCCTTTCCTGTCTCTTATGTCCTTGGCTGTCTTAAGAGTAAAGTTCGTTCATTCTACAAGGTGATGCTAAACCTGAGTCTATCCAGTTCTTGTGGCCAGAATCAGATCATACACATGTGGCAGGTGCACTGGAGAAAAATAACACTGTGCTTTTCTTGTGGCATAGCATTTTTAAGCATAGAGTTAGAGTTTACCAATTCATTTTATAAAAGGTTGGTAGCCCTTTCTTCTTTTTCAATTTTTTAAAAATTGTGGTAAATTACACAACATAAAATTTATCATCTAAACCACTTTTAAATGACAGTTCATTAGTATTAACACATTGTTGGTTGTTCACCAAAAAAAATCATTTTTTCAAGCCCAAATATTGTTGGGCAATAAAGAGTTAATTCATGCCCCCATTTGCATTAGCTTTTGCTATAAAATTGCTAGTCAACAATATGTTAAATACATTCATAGTATTGTGCAACCATCACCACCATTCACTTCCAAAACTCTTTTCATCAAAGTTCATCCATGTTGTAGCATATGCCAGCATTCCTTCCTCTTTAAGGCAGAAGAACATTTTGTTGTAAGTATATACCATATTTTGCTTATCAGTTGACATTCAAGCTACTTCCACATTATGGTTATTGTAAATAATGCTACTGTGCCCAGCCAAGATTGAGGCATACGTAGATATACTACATCTCCCTCACAACTAGAGGAACTTAATATCTATCCCAAAACTAAACAAAAACAATGCAGAAATTTCAGAAAATAGAACAACATGGAAATGCAACAAACGAAGAAGTAAAGAAATACTCAGCCAGACAAGTAGGAAGGGCAAAGTCAGGAAGCAAAAAGCACAATCATACATTTAAACCTGGGAGGTGATCTTGGGGCTAATTGTGCAGCCTACAATTCCAAAACCAGTAAATACAGTATAGAGCCCCATTGCTTCTGACTGTGAAAACCACTGGGGGTTGGGGTAGAGGAAGGAACTGCTGGTCTCAGTGGGCAAGAGGCATTGTTTCCTCTAAGACCCCTGCCCCACATACAATGCCACAATGTGGTGAAACCAGTCACCCCACACTGATGGATTCCTAAGAATCTGCCCTTTACAACAGATGCGACAGAACTACCTAAGACTCAGAGGCAAACCAAAAAAGTTGTCAAACTGAGGAGCCAGAGAAGTATGGCCCAAAAGAGGGAACAGAGCAAGGTTCCAGTGGGAGAACTGGATGAGGAGATAGCCAATCTAACAGACAAGGAGATAGCCAGCCTAATAGATGCAGAGTTCCAAATGCTGGTGATAAAGATGCTAATAGACTCGACAGGCAGGCTTAAATATGGAAAACACAGAAGGGAAGAAGTGAAGGCTAGGCTAAGTGAAACAAAGAAAAATCCACAAATAAAAACAGGCAAAAAGAGCCTGGCAAGAAGTATTCAAAGTGATGAAAAGCAACGACCTACAACCAAGAATACTCCGTCCAGCAAAACTATCATTCAGAATGGAAGGACCAAAAAAGTGCCTTCTGGACAAGGTAAAACTAAAAGGAGTTCATCATCACCATGCCCTTATTATATGAAATGTTAAAAGGACTTATTTAAGAACAAGAGGATCAAAATTCTGAACATTAAGAAGACAACAAACTCATAACTATCAACAATAGAATCTAAAAACTAAAAACAAAAACAACTAAGCAGGCAACCATAAAGGGGAATATCTGGAGGGGTGAAGGGGAAGAAGAGGGTAAAGGAGCAGGGATTAAGAAGCATAGTTGGTAGGTGCAGAATAGACAGGGAGATGTTAAGAATAGTACAGGGTAAAGGAAAAGGTAAGGCTGAAGAACTTACATGCATGACTCATGGACATGAACTAAGGGGGGAGGGGTTGCTGGCAGGAGTTGGGTGCTGGGTGGAAGGGAGCAAAGAGAAAATAAATTAGAACTGTAACAGCATAATCAATAAAATTAATAATTATAATACTGTGCACATGAGTGTACAAATCTCTTCAAAACCCTGCTTTCAATCCTTCGGGTATATACCCAGAGGTAGAATTGTTGAATCAAATGATAATTCTTTTTTTTTTTTTTCTTTGAGAAAATGTTGGACTGTTTTCCCAAAGCCATTGTATTAGTTTCCATCCTCACCAATAGTAACAATGGTTCCAGTTTCTCCACATCCTCAGCAATAGTTGTTATTTTCTGTTTTTGAGATAGTAGTTATCCTAAAAAGTGTGAGGCAGGATCTCACTATGGTTTTGATTCGCATTTCCATAATAATACATGATATTGAGCATCTTTTCAAGTGCTTATTGACCATTTGTACAAAGTCTGTCCTGAAAGTATCAGCCACACAAACTTTTAATTATATTGACATTATATAATTACTCTCAGGACAGACCTTGTATATCTTCTTTGGAGAAAGATCTGTTTCAAGTCCCTGCCCATTTTGGACCAGGTTGTTTGTTTTTGTATTAAAAAATGCCAAGCTGATCTGCCTAAATTATATACAAAGATTTAAAGTAACTGGTAGAAAGATAATTCAAATGTGGTATTGTGGGCTTTTCAAGTTAGAGGTAGAAAGAATATGTTTTCCATAGATACATTTCTATTGTCCTGTCCTTGAAATTTATCCTAATGGCTAGGAATACATACTTTGCGTGTTATCACCAATACAGACAATTCTAACTAAAAACAGATTCTACTTAAAAGGTTCATTTGAAACTCAAAAAAAAAAAAAATAACCATAATTTTCTATTAAGGCAATGCTATATCCTGTGGTCAGGACATTAAAGCTAGTCCATAATTCTGGAATAAAAAAATATAAAGGCTGACACCATCTACAGTGAGATTTCTATAACAAAAAAACAGCATCTTTTAAATATTATAGATACATAAGGATCTAGAAGCAGTAAGAAATAGGAATACCTTTTCTGATAAGTGGTAAGAAAGAAACAAAAGGTGAAGTATAAACAAATTATCTCCTCTTCCCTTATCTTTTCCTTCCTTGATTTTAGGCATAACAATTTTATGTGGCTGTTCTCCACGTTCCTGCTAGCCATTTATATGACCTTCTAATGGCATTTATCTCAGCATTTTAATACTTCACTTAAGTGCCCATTTTATGCATTCAGTGCCCAGCATCTTTCTAAAGCATTATTTATATACATTGAAGATATGCCTTACGAAGAATGAGTGAATAACTAATGACATCAGTAACAGGAACTTGTTACCTTGGTTCTCTTGACACCTTTAAAAACGGCATCTAGAAAATCAGTGTCCTCCATAGAATGAATAATTGAAAACTGACGAACCAAAACATGTTTCAGAACCACTTACTCACTTGAATCTTCAAAAAACCTATTTTACTCTTGCTCTGAGCGTATGCCCAATGCAAGGATGACAGCCAGGGGACTAGTAGAACTCGCATCTCTGTTCCCTCCTCCTTCAAAGAAGGTGACAACCCCGAAACACAGCAACCCTGGAAACACCCAGTTAAGATGCTTCACCATGAACAATTTTCCTGCTACAGATGCCCATTCTGAAGTTTTCCCAGAGCCTCGCCTTTCACTAAAACACATTCGGGTAGGGTAGGTAGGCCATGTTTCCTTGGAGAACAATAAAGCTATAAATAACTATTTATAGTTCAAGGGAAACCTATAACAGGTGATCTGAAACTTCCCCAGCCCTGCTGGCGTTAGTTCCTGTTGAAAGTTAAGTGAGTTCAGCCTCAGCTCCTACCTGACCCATAGAAGAACACTTGCTGTCCCTCCCACCGCTACTGGGTTCCTCGAAAGAGAACAGGGGAGCCCTTCGGTTCTCCAGCGTGGCTCTGGCCTAATTCGAGTCCCTTGCGAGTTCCGTTAGAGAGTTGAAGGGCTTCAGTCACTAAACCCTTCACACCGCTGTAAGCACCACTTCTTCACTGCCTGAACCGCCAATAAACAGGGGACTCAGCAGAGGTCAGATGTCTGCTAATGTCTGGGGACAGGCAGGGATGCTGTGTTGCAGCACCACTTGGCAAAATAAATTAAAAATGCATATGGGGAGGGGGAAAGAATAAAGATGGTTATCGGCCAGGCATACCGTGAATACCCTTCCACCGCGCTCACCGGCCACGCTCCCGCGCACTCGGTCAGAGCTTCCTGGTCCAAGAGGGGTTCCTCTTCTCGGGTCCAGTCCTAGCAGCTTCCAAATCCTTGTTTTCGTGGTAAAGGTAACCCAGTTCTAGGTCTCAGTCCTATGCTTTCCAAGCCGTTCCCCAAAGCGTATCTTTCTTTTTCTTTTTTTTTTTTTTTTTGCAACCAAGTAGCTCATTTCTTCCAAAGAGAAATTCCACCACTTCCTTAAGATTCAGAAGCAGCTACAGTCTATAGGGATCTTAAATAACAAATTGTTTCTCCTACACTCGAAGGCTGGTCGGGTATAATAGACAACTAACTCTTCAGGGGCTTTCTCACCTCGCTCCCACCCTCTGGAAGAACCTCCGCCCATGGGAGCCTGAGCAGGCACCGTGTCAGTCCTCTGTGACGCTTCCCACCCCCGTCCACAGCTGACAGATCCCCAAGGGGACATCTGATCAAAGCTGGAGGGACTGGGATCAGGAGTAGGACTCCAGGCCTGAGTCAGAGATAGTCTCACAAATGCCAGTCCTCAGAGAGAAGGGAGATGTAACCCTGCTGGCTTCCCTGAGGGCCCTGGTCCCTGTCCTCAGCTCTAGGCCCATCTTTTCTCTATTCAGTGGAGACTCTGAAGTCTTTCGTTGCTTAAACTAGGTATTGCTCATGTTTCAAAGGTTTTTATCCTCCTGGCTGGTGGCACAGTGGATAAGGCACCAACCTGAGAACCCAAAGGTTGCTGGTTCGATTCCCAGCCAGGGCACATAACCAGGCTGCAAGCCAGGTCTCCAGCCAGGTCTGTAGCTGGAGGCAGATGAAAGGCAACCATACATTGATGTCTCTCTCCCTCTCTGCTGCTGTCCCTTCCCCTCTCTCTAAAGTAAATAAGTAAATTCTTTTTTTTATTATTATTTTTATTTATTTGCTTTTGGAAAGAGGGGAAGGGAGGAAAAAATAGGAGAGAAGCATCAATTGGTTGCCTCTTACAAGCCCACAATCTGGGACCTGGACCGCAACCCAGGCGTGTGCCCTGACTAGGAATCCAACCCAAGAGAGACCTTTTGATTCTCAGGATGGTGTTCAACCCACTGAGTTACATCAGACAGGGCAGTAGTGCTAAGTTTTAATAATTTTACCAAAGGACCATTAAAGAGTAAAGACCTTCACACAACCCCACAAAAGAAACCATACAAATTCTCAGGGCAGGAATAATATAATAATTCCACAATTATTTCAGAAAATTCAAGTTAGCCAATCTGCTCTGACTCAGAAGATAGTCAACTATTATTGCCAAAAAACGAAATGACCACGAATGTTATTTTATCTAGATGCATTCATTTCACAGAACAATCCAAGACATCTTGTGATACATGATATTGAAATGGCCAGTATCAGAGGCTTCCAACTACTACAAGGGGAGTTAGTAACTCATCCCAGGGAAAGTGTAGAATTAAAATAAAGCCAAACAAGGTCTCCTAGGAACACCTACTCCCATCACAACATCAGTGAAAAGATTTTAGAGGGAAAAAGATCTAAAAGTTGTTTTTGTTTTTTGGTTTTTTTTTTTTTTACTTTTTATAGATTTTTTTATTTATTATTTTTAAAAAGAGGGGAAGGGAGACAGGCAGAGAGGGAGAAAAACATCCATATATGGTTACCTTTCACCTGCCTCCAGCTACAGACCTGGCTGGAGACCTGGCTTGCAACCTGGTTATGTGCCCTGACTGGGGAATCGAACCAGTGACCTTTGGGTTCACAGGCTGGCACCTTATCCACTGTGCCACCAGCCAGGGCTTTTTTTTTTTCACTTTCATTGGTTCTCCAGAATATATTATTTCCAGGAATAGACTAAGAAATGCTGCTCTTCAGACTCTGACCTATTACAGAGACGAAACCAGCTGTGTACATAAGGCTGCTTCCTGTGTTAATCAAGTTATCCTTCCTTCCATGCCCTTGAATTTCAAAGTGAAACTTATAAATAATCTGATCTTAACATTTAAAATATGCACTCTCCTTCTGCCAGCCAGAAGGTAATGAGCAGTCTAAAGTCACTCAGCCTCGGTTTCCTTCTCTTAATTGCCCTAAAAATTAAATAAAAAGCTCCCTGCATCCCTTCTGCTGCTCGGTGAAAACAGGATAAAATACAGCAAATTCTAATAAGTCAGCAGGCATGAAGTTTTCCTCCTCACTCCTTAACACCGCATTTACATTCCCTTCCAAACAGCACTAACTTCTTTGCCTCTTTATCTCCGTAGAGATCAAATCACTACAGCTCAAATTCATGTTGCAGAGAGAATTTTCTTCTATTAGAAAAAGATTGTCTTCCATTTTGCAGTGAGGGGTTTTCTGGTTTATTTATTTAATAGAAAATTGGGGGGGTAGGGTGGGAGGGAAGGGTGCTTTGAATTACAGGGCCATTTAACCCATAATATTTAATTTCAAACTTTGTCCTTTATAGCCTAGGACTTTGCCTGCCATCTCTCTCCCTTTTCCTCATTTTCTGGTGAAAATTGATCTCATTGTTCTTGTCTGAATAAAAAGGCCCAGGCTCAGGGTATTTCAATTGGCTTCAGCTAAGAATAAAAGATCCCTTTTAAAGTAAAAATCATGGCTTTTGTCAATTCAAATCACATTACTCTTTTCCCTCCTGGGCCAGACAGAAAAGCCAGGGACTGTGCCCATCAGGATCCAGTCACAGTGGAAGGTTCTGGCAACCCGCCACTTCACTGACAATTTCCCTGGCCACAGGACCTGACAGTTGACCTGGAGACCCCAGGAAGCCTTACACATTTACATGAGTTGTACCAAAAGGGTATATTTTTGCACTTGACTATTTTCTTCATCACTGTCAGTGACAAAAAAAAAAAAAAACAAACCACTGTTATTTGAGGGAAAATGGATGCTCAAGTTTACTTGGAAAGCCACACATTCCAAGTTCCTCAGAAGAAACTGGTGTCACTGCGCACTGTTTCTAAGCACCTGTTGCAGGAAGGTAAGCACACCTGAAGCAGCATTACTACAAACTGCCTCTGTTTCCTCTCATAATCATCCCCTCCCTCTGTCCCCTCTTAATAATAATAATCCCATCCTCTTCCTAATCCTCCTCTCATTGGCTTCCAGGAAGAATCTTACATTTTGATTTCAATGCTCTACACAGGTCTCGAACTACCTAGAATTCAGAGAACTAAAAAATAGTCATTTAACCCTGGCTACTGTGACTCTGTGGATAGGTGCAAGCCTGGGGACCCAAAGGTTGCTGGTTCGATTCCCAGCCGGGGCACATAACCAGTTTGCAAGCCAGGTCTCCAGCCAGGTCCATAGCTGGAGGCAGGTGAAAGGTAATAATACATTGATGCTTTTCTCCCTTTCTTCCTCCCTCCCTATCCTTCTCTCTAAAAATAATGAATAAAATCATTAAAAAAAAATAAGTCAATTCAAGTTATCATCATGTAAAGCAAATGCAGTAAAATGATGACAATTGGGGTAGCTGGGCAATGAGTATGCAGGATTCTTTTTTATTCTTATAATCTTTCTGTAAATGTACAATTATTTCAAAAGGACATTTTACTTTGGGGGGAATGGGTGGGTGGGGAGGGGGACAGAGGGGAGCAAAAAGGGGATGGATGTAATACAACAACAATAAAATTAAAAAATAAAAATAAAAGCTAAAAAAAAAAGGACATTTTACAAAAGAAAAAAGTAAATAAATAACAAAAATTTTACCAAAAATTAGCATCTCCCTCATGGCATATAACATTGATTTTTTTAGATTTTATTTATCTTTAGAGATGAGGGGAAGGGAGAGAGGAAGTAAGGGAGAGAGACATCAATGTATGGTTGCCTTTCACGTGCCTCCAGCTGGGGACCTGGCTAGAGACCTGGCTGGGAATCGAACCAGCGACCTTTGGGTTCACAGGCCAGCACCTATTCACTGAGCCACCAGCCCGGGCGCATATAACATTTTGAACTTACCCAAAATCTAACAAAGCTGGTATGGTTCGAGGTCAAAAGAACAATAGAGCTTCACAGGGAAAGACGAGTGTTCAGGATTGCAGTAAGAAAAAGAATGGCTGCTGAGTTAGAGAAGTAAAGCAGATTAAAGGTTTCGATATAAAAATGTATTCCCTGCTTTAGTTATGAGTCTTCTTTCAAGGCAACAAGCAGGGTATGCCAAGAAGCTCTGTTTGTGAGATTCCGAGCTCACCCCCAGGACCATCGTATGTCTCCAAACAAAATACCCCAAGAGAGTTCTCAATCTTTATGTCAGCAGCAAGTAAACACAACCTAGGGACAAATTAAAACAAAACATAAAACACGGCCTTGAGTCGGATTAAAATGAACAAGGTATTCGCTGGCATCAAACTCAGATGGCCAAGTTTAATCAATAATGATAATGAGTCCCTTCTCAACAAAGGATCATTCACACAGATGGAGGGCGATGTTACCCCACAGACTCTGCAGATTAACTCTGCAGTGTGTTACCTTTGGAACGTGGGGAGATTAGCATCACAATTGATAAAATAACAATGTTAGGCAAACAGGGCCCTTGTTTGTCTACATTTCACCATGTGGAGGTGACAGGATTAGAAACCCTCTTTTTAATATTTAAAAATTCTTCAATTTGCCAAGGCTTAGTTCAACTCACAGATCCTTCTTGAAGTTTTCCCTGACTAAATAAATCTCCAAAGCCCAGCAAAGGTGCACCAGGGAGACCGACCATTTTTTTTAACTGCAAGCAGCCGCTTTGGGATAGGATTTGCCATTTCACAGAGCGGCTTTCAGGGCAGAGCCTTGGGGAAAATGTTACCAAATAAAAAGTATTTGAGGCAATTTGAGAGTTCATTCTGAGGCTGCCCCTCGGGTAAATATCACCTAAAGCTCACAAGTGTGGGCCCCAAATCATATGTATAAAGAATAAAGGTAAAAGCAACTACGATTCTGTTAGCGATCTATACTTGAGAAACGGGTAAAGTCATGGATAAATGTTGCTCAAGTCAGGGCTCAATTTTGTTACCAAAGTAAATTCCTTTAACTGATAAAATAACCCATGTCCAAAAGGAAACACAAATGTCCCCAGACAGACTAATGGATCATGTTGTATTAAAGTCACAGCTTCAGTTGAGGGTCATTGTAACATAATAGTTAAGGGCACAGTTCCAGGGCAGGATGCCTGGGTCTGAATCTGGCCTCTGCTACCTTACTGGCTGTATAACTTTGAGTGAGTCACTTAACAGCTCAGGGCCTCAGTTTCCTCATAGTAAATGGCAATAATAACAGTATCTGATTCATTGGGTTAGTAGAAGACTAATGAGTCTAAATCATGTAAAGCCCTTGGAATTATGTCCAGCACACAGTGTTACAGAATTATTAACCATTAGTAATAGAATATAACATGGAATAATCTAATTTAAATAATTAGATAATGGGATTAACAATATTCAAAGCTTAGCTCTTTAGGACTACGGATGTAAGCCTCTCTTCCATCATTATGCCCATGTAATCAAACATATGCCAGTCATTTCCTAGAAGACTCTTCCTGTATGAAACATAAATGAATCATAAACAGAAATTCTACCAGGCACAACATGGAGAACAAACTGTAAGAGACACGGCTGGTGGAGGGATCTCATTTCAGAGGCGATGGGCAAAACAGCCCACATAAGAAATCAGTGTGTGCTCAACCAGGTGAGTGCTGGTATGCACATTTGGGGGACATGCCAATGAATTGGACAAGGAACATAAAGAAAAGAGAGCCATCTGTCATATTAAGCATTTGGCCTGAACAAGCAGATGAAATGTGTTGCCATTAACAAAGACAAAAGAGACAGACAGAAGCAGCTTTAGGAAAAGAGAAATCAAAAATTCAGTTCTGGATGTGCTAATTTGAAAGTTCCAATTCAATATCCAAGTGAAGAATCGGGCAGACAGTTGGATATATGACTATGAAAATCAAGGTAAAGTCAAAGGTTGAGTTATAAATGTTAGAATTATCACTATTTACTGTTCTCCCAATATGTAAAAGAGTCCAAAAAGAGAAGAGGCCAAGGAGAAGGCACAATCCAAAGTGTTGGGGTTCAGCTGAGGAACCCACAAAAAGAAACCAACAAGAAATAGCTGAGCAAGTGGTCAAAAGACCAGGAGAGTGGAATGTCATGGAAACCAGGACAGCAAAGCTTCCAGAAGCAGCAAATTTCTAGCTTTGGAGATCAAAGGAGTCCCATCTGTAAAGCAAAGATAACATCTGTCCCCATCCTAATTTTAAAACAGCTAATCATACATCCTATAGTCAACTGAAATAGTTAAGTATATCTGACAAGCTCATGAGGCACATTGTTAACTGAATGGTAAATGAGTAGTTTAGTTAAAAACAATCACCAACAGTGGACTGAAGATTGATATCACAGAATTGCACTAGAAGAGGCCTTTTTCTCCATCCACACATAACCTAACAATTCAAAAATGCTTTGTGGTTTCAGTTGTGTCTGGAAGAACCTTCTATCCTGAGGCATTGCAGTCTTGTCACCAGAGAGATGGAGCAGACTGGGTAGGCGCACCGCTGGCTACAGGAGGATTAATGATCTTGCTTAGCATTTGCGTAACACTTGTATTCATGTTTACTGTCTATTCCTTCCAGGGTCCCTGTGAGGTCGGTGATCACTGTTATCCTCAGAGTTTTGGGAGGTGGAATGGCTTGCTCAGGGTTACACAATAGGAAGAGAGGCAGAAGCAGAGATTCGGTGGGCTTTCCAGCCCACAAGACATATACTGAGCAATTCATTAGCGGCAGCTGGACAGGACAGACTCAAACCAGAAGTAAAAAATTCTGCCGCCCTCCCACTCCCAATATAGTGCCCAGAGCAATCCCAAGTGCAAGGCCAGGGAAAGCATCCATAGGCAGTGTTCTTCCCATTCCCATAGTGCACACTCACTCTCATTCCTCTTCGCATCTGAGAGAAAGCCTGGGTGATTAGTAGTCTCTGCTCTTTCCTCTTTAACAGATAACACAGTTCCGGGCCTGCAAGATCAAACCTCCCTCCTCCTCACAGCACACAGATGCACATTCACACCATGGCCAATACATTGTCTCTTTAGGTTAGAAGTTGTTTACCTCCCTGTGTCTTTGGAAGCCATCGCAAATACGCTTTCTTCTCGCATACCCTCTCCTTTGTGCACATGACAAGCTGTGCTCTTTGAAGCATGCTTTTCTCTGGGACACTTTCTATTCCCCTAACTTGAACAGAATGATTATCCAACAAATTCATCTTGGATTTAGTCAGCGTGCCTTCAGAGGAAGACAATCACACAAGGCAGCTCTATTTTAACAGGAAGAGCATGGATTTAAGAGTTGAAGAGACAGGAGTTCAACTCTTTGCTCTGATACTTCCTAGCAATGTCATCTTCATGAATCACTGAATCTCCCCAAGACACTATGGCCTCACCTACAGATCTGGGAAATAAAAATAGAACTTACAGGGTAACCAGGAGAAAATAATAATATGTATGGTAGAGAGAGTTTGACATATATGAGGTGCCCAATAAACAAAAATAATTGCTATTTTTAACAAGTTTCTTGGGTCCTATGAATTTCAATCTCTTAACAAAACCCAATTCAAAGGTGAATGGTAAGAATGATGTAATATATGTAAAATACCCCACACAGTTATAACACATAGTAGATAGAAAATGTTATTTTCCCACAGAAAGCTCATGGCTTTTTACACTTATGAAAGAAATACCTTTGAATGATAAGCACAGTAGGACCCCCAGCTAAACAAAATAGTAGCTAAAATGGAATTAGTATATCTTAGGCACCAGACACTGTTCTAAATACTTACACATAATAATTACTTGAATTGAAAGGGAAAAGTCCTTTTGTGGTTTGAAACCCAAGTAGCTACAGATTCTGTCTTTGCCCCATCCTCACCCTTCACCTTTAGCATTGAGTAGGCGTGTTGGTTCCTACTGGTAAATCAAAGTCCAGAGGAAAGGTGGTTGTAGGAGTTTGTGCCAGCATGTAGCACAATGTGTGTGTTTTGGGGTTTTATTTATTTATTTGGAGATGGAGGGCTGGACAAACACCCTGGCACGAGAGAGCAACTTGATTGTCCCATGATCTGTTTCATATACTCAAGCACCTTTTTTTCCCAAAGGCATCCTTCCCTCCTGGGGAAATGTGGTCTAATTTCAGAGCCAAAAGAAAGGGGAATTTCCATACTGGTGCAGATGAGAGGGAACAGACCTGCCTGGGGCCAGACCGAGGCAGGAAAGGGCTTTGTGGTTGTGCTTTCTTTCCTATCCACATCCACACTTTGGTTCATATAACCCCCAAACCCTCTTCAGCCAGAAATTTATCATGCACGCATACCTGCGCACAGCAAAAGAGAGAGAGATGGGAATATTGCTCTGGTTCCTCCCAACATAAATTTGGGATCAGCTTCATTAGGTTAACCATCTGCATCATTTCAATTGTTTCCAGTCCTGAAATAATTGCAACATCTGAATCAGCCATTACCCCAACCCACCTCTCCCTGCCTCACCCCTCAACTAGCTGCATGCATGTAAAACTTCGTTAGAGAATATAATGAATGTTATTTGGAAGGCTGGAGATTTTTTTTATTCCACATAGGATCAGATGGTCAAAGGGCCAGAGTTAAGCCCACCCTGTTCTGGAATAATTACTTGGATTGTCGATCTTTCTTCCCCTTCCATTTCAGAATTTTCTGATGTGACTAAGCATGTAATTGGGACAGCATCCAGATAAAATGTGACTCTGTAATTTCAGCTGCACTCACCCAAACTGTACTGAAACAGCTGCTGGGGCCTTTGGCCTCTTATTAGCCACTTGACTTTATTCTGCCAAAAGAAATGACTATAGTTTAGGTTAATATAATCCCTTGGAGACTTTAAGAACACCCAAGTTTGTGAAGGGTGAGGGTCTCATGCACGTAGAAATGGAATTGTTGGAAAATGCCACCTAAGTCCTTCTATCGCTGAGTTTTTAAACTGTGAGACTTTAAAGGTTGCAGGAAATAAAGAGAGAAAATGCAAATGAATTAGACTGGTCATGACAGATTCATCAGACAATTCCTTTACCTGACCGTAGCCATGTAAAAGTTGTTTTTAAAGATGCAAGAATGCAGCTACCTCTACGATTTAAAAACATATGTATATAACTAAAAAGGGGGGTGTGCTTTTTGTTTGCTTGGCTGATTTCTTAAATTTACCTCTACATTTTCCTGCTGCCTAACTGACTCATTTATCCAGTCAATAGTTACTAACTTATTGATATTTATTACCACCTGCTAAAAGCTCAGGCTAAAATGGTGAAGAAGCCAGAAACAATCCCTGCCCTCACAGAGTTTAGGGTCAAGTCAGAGAGACAGAACAGTAGGTAAGATTTTACAATATAGCATAGTAACCACATGAAAGGGAAGTACAGGGTGTCACGAAGACACTTAGGAAGAGCAACTGACTCAAACTCAGGAGGATATAAAAGCATCTCAGGGAAACAACCTATGAGATAAAAGCCTAAACAGGGCAAGAATCAGGTGGACAGGCAAGGTTGGTATCTTTGTCTGTTCAGGCTGCTATACAGAATGCCACAGAGTGGATGACTTGAACGACAAACATGTCCCCACGTTCTGGAGGCTGGAGGTCCTGGCTTAGGGTTCCAGCGTGGTTAGTTGTCAGCGAAGACCCTTCTTCTGCTGCGTGCATGGAAGGAAGAAGGAACTCAGGTCTCTTCCTGCTTGTATATTTGCATTAATGCCTTCATGAGAATCCCACTCTCATGACCTAATCTAACCCTACTTACCACCCTGTCTCCAAATACCATCCCATTCAATGTATTTCCCACAACAGTTGGGAACACTGTATTCCAAGCAGAGAAAACACAGCATGGGAAAAGTTCAAGAGGCTGGGGAGATCCAGGCTGATTCCAGGAATTAAAAAAGTTTTGTATAGCTTAACTTTGTGAGGGAAAAAGGAAGTGGAAAAGAAGCTTGAACGCTAAGAAAGAGGTGAGGAGCAGGGACTTCTTCCTAAGATCAAAGGTCTGTATTTTTTAAGTAGAGAAATGTCATCATTAGATTTGGGTGGTTGAAACATTGTTCTGTTCACTGTGCGGAGAGGGACCTGAATGGGAGAGAGCTGAGAACAGCAAATTAGTCTACTACACAAGGACTAAGCTCGAGATACATTGCAACTGAGGACTCGAACACATTCATCTTATTTTTTGCTCAAGGGACACATTTTCAGCATTGACATCTCAGGACTTTAGGCTGTGGAATGTTCCATGAGCCTCCCATGTTTTCACTAGAAATGTTCCTGGTTGGTGGCAACAATTGACATTCATCTGCCAAGCCTGGAGACATACAGAGCAGAGGCTAAGTAACCGCATATGCCCCAACCACAACAAACTTACACTCTAGCAGAATTCACTGTTATGCTTGCAATGGTCACCAGTAGTTTCAGGAATTATACTTGGAATCCAGATGCTGAATCCAAGGACTAACGTTTCCAAGTATAATCCCTGAAAAAGTCACCAACACATCCTGATACATTGCCCACAAATCATATAACAAATCACACTGAAGCTCTGAACTAACCACCAATCTGTGTGGCTGTGCAATAACTCATCTCCTGTGTTAAGAGGCACGGGAGGGCCTGAGCAGGACAGATGTAATGAGAGCACCCCACAAACTTGGAGACTGATCTGCAAGCTGGAAAAATGATGGTGTTCTTCATCCAGGTGGTGACAATAGAATAAAATGGGACAAAGCTGACAGATTCAAGAGATACTTATGAGCTAGAACTTGGTGAACAACTAGATAGCGGGCAAATTTCTAGAAAGGTAAAATTGGCATATAGCATTGCATTAGATT
The DNA here is from genome assembly GCA_004026585.1 of Noctilio leporinus. Taxonomy (NCBI): domain Eukaryota; kingdom Metazoa; phylum Chordata; class Mammalia; order Chiroptera; family Noctilionidae; genus Noctilio; species Noctilio leporinus. The sequence continues at coordinate 657,139 of PVIW01000021.1, forward strand.
TATGTGTACAGTGTACAGTGATTCCATATATGTATACGAAGGGGTGGGCAAAAGTAGGTTTACAGTTGTTCTTATGAATAACAATATAATAATAAGTGAAGAACAGCCCTGGCTGGTAGCACAGTGGATAAGGCACCAGCCTGCAAACCCAAAGGTCGCTGGTTCCATTCCCCAGCCAGGGCATTTAATGAGGTTGCAAGCCAGGTCTCCAGCCAGGTCCATAGCTGGAGGCAGGTGAAAGGCAACTATTCATTGATGTCTCTCTCCCTCTCTGCCTCATCTCTTCCCCTCTCTCTGGAAATAATAAATAAAATCTTTTAAAAGTAAATAAATAAAGGAAGCATAAAATAAATGCTGTGTTTTGTGTACTCAAATCTGTCAACCTCTGTAATGCAAAATGATCACAAGTATAGTTAATATCCATCATACATAGACTTCCCTGGTGGTGAGAAATTTAAAGTTGTTGCTTTTTTTTTTTTAAGATTTTATTATTTTCAGAGAGAGGGGAAGGGAGAGAGGCAGAGAGGGAGAGAAACATGAGTGTCGAGTTGCCTTTCACCTGCCTCCAGCTACCGACCTGGCTGGAGACCTGACTTGCAACCCAGTTATGTGCCCTGGCTTGGAATTGACCCAGCAACCTCCAGGTTCACAGGCCAGTGCCTTATGCAGGCTCCTATCCCACATAAGATGAGCAGCCTATATTCAGCTTCAAAAACTATTGTCCTGCAGGCTCCATGTTTCTCAGATCATCCCAGGTTTTCACAAAATAATTTGGAAATGAAGATTCTTAAGTAATTATCCAATTTCAAAAATTTGGCAATGTAACTTATTTGAATTTTTTTTTTAAATTTATGATCCAGTGTTGTGTGAGCCAAACAAGACACAGTTGCTGGCCAGATTTGGCCTATGAACAGTCTGGATTCAACAGACTCAGAGACTCTTTCTGGCTCGTTAACTAGTGGGGTGTGGGGGGATCTAAGATGCCTTCATCTTCAGAACTTAACCTCTAAAATTGTGCAACTCTAGAATCCAGGGCAGACCAGAGGGAAGCCATAACCTGGCACCAATAGGTTACTCAGAGTGTTCTTCAATTTGAAGAGAGCCTTCATGAAGATTTCCTGTCTGAGCTCATGAATAGTCATAAAATGGAAGCTTTGAGCTTGACCTTTAGTCAAGCTCAGAGGTAAATTAGACCTTCACGACATGAATTGAAAAATACTGGAGATGGATTATAGAGTTTAACTCATAAAGCAAAAGAAAATAGAAAATATGATTTAAAGGCCAACTAGACCTTACATATATTTTACTATAGTCATCCCTCAGTATCCACGGGGGATCAGTTCCATAACCCCTGAGAATACCAGAATCCTGGGATCCTCGAACCCCTTCAATAAAGTGATATAGTACATTGCTTGCTTTTAAGCTACGTGCAGCAGGTGGTAAGACTTCATGCTTGAGGGTGCCAGAGTAAGCATGCATTGCTTACCTCCTCACACGGCCACATCAAAAATACAACCGAAATAGAGAGCAACCATCAGCCAGAACCATCAGAAACTGAATTGAGTGGAAGTCTGACAACTACGAAATTAAAGAAACCACATCCATTGGGAGGGAAGGAGGAGCACAGATGTGGAACTGCTGGTCCCACACCCACACGGGGTGGATAAAAATTCGGGGGGGATATCTCAGGAAGGAGGAGTCCCAGCCCCCCACCAGACTCCCCAGCCTAGAGTTCCAGTGCCAGGAAGATAAGTCCCCAAACTTCTGGCAAAAACCAGCAGGGATTGAGTTGGTGCAAAGAACTTCTAGAGCCCCACGCAGTTCCTCTTAAAGAGCCCACTCATGGACTCACCTACCCAGAATCACCCCCTCTGAGCTCCAGCACCGGGGTAGCAGCTTGAAAGGCAGCAGTGGTGTACAGGGAGGAACTGAAGTATCTGGCATCAAGGCAAGCAGAGGCCATTGTCTCTTTTTTAAACCCTCCCCACATAGAGCCAGCAATCTGGTGCCATATATGAGACTCCATCTACCTGTCTAACGCTCAGCAAGCTGGTGCCATATATGACTCTTTCAACCTGATTAACTCTGTTTGACCTGCCTTGGCAATCCCCAGAGATGCCACCCCACCCAATCTATGGGCCCACCCAAGCTGCTTTTCCATATTGGCTGGTCTTAGCTCAAGCTGCACAATTTTCTAAACCCTCTCAAATAAGCAGTGGACTCAAGGTCCAGTTCCACCAGCAGTCAGCTTAGAATCACAACCTGGCTTTACCTGGGAACCTCTAAGCCCAGCACAAGTAGCAGCACCTCAGATTGCTTTCAGCTTAAACAGGGTGACCCTGGGCAAAACAGGTGAAGCTGACCTTCGCTGACACCACCCAGGGAGCCCCAGGGACAATGCACCCAGTGGTGAGTCACAAACCATGTTGGAGCAGCACCCCCCTGCCCCTGCACAGCTGACCCTCCATGGAGGGCAGAGAGTGGAGGTCAGTGGTCACAGCCAGTCCTTGCAGCCCTCTGTCCTGGGTAAATCCCTCCCATTGATCTACCAATAGCAACCAGGGCTCAACCACAAGAGGTGTACTCAGCTCACATAAACGGTGCACCTCCAGCACCCAGCTGGGTGATAGGGGAGGGTGTGCCACAGGACCCTACAGGACACCTACTACATTAGACCACACTACTGAGACAGGAAGTCAAAGCAGCTCTATCCAATACACAGAAACAAATACAGGGAGACTGTCAAATTGAGGAGGCAAATAAATATGGCCTAATGAAAGAACAAATTAAGACCCCAGAAAAAGAACTAAATAAAATTGAGGTAGCTAGCCTGTCAGATGCAGAGTTCAAAACACTGGTGATCACGGTGTTCGGATAAATGATTGAGTACAGCCACAAAATAAAGGTTGAAATTTATATGAAGTGGAATAAAGAAAAATATACAGGGAACCAACAGTAATGGAAGAGAAGCCAGGATTCAAATCAACAATTTGGAACAAAAGAAAGACATATAAACATTTGCCTAGAAAAGAAAGAAGAAACAAGAATTGGAAAAAAAAAAAAATGAGCTGAAGATTAGGAACCTCTGGGTCAACTTCAAATATACCAACATCTGAATCATAGGGGTGCTAGAGAAAAAGAGGAAGAGCAAGAAATTGAAAACTCATTTGAAAAAAATAATGAAAGAAAATTCCCTAATCTGGCAAAGAAAATACATATACAAGTCCAGGAAGCACAGAGTCCCAAACAAGTTAGACTCAAAAAGGACCATACCAAGACACATCATAATTAAAATGCCAAAGGATAAAGATAAAGAGAGAATCTTAAAAGAAGCAAGAGAAGAGTCACCTATAAAGGAGTCCCTATAAGACTATCAGCTAATTTATCCAAAGAAACTTTTCAGGCAAGAAGAGCCTGGCAAGAATTATTCAAGGTGATGAAAGGCAAGGACCTACGATCCAGATTACTCTCTCCAGCAAAGCTATCATTTAGAATGGAAGGGCAGATAAAGTGCTTCCCAGATAAGGTAAAACTAAAGGAGTTCATCATCACCAGGCCATTATTATAGAAAATGCTAAAGGGACTTAAGATAAAGAAGTTAAAAATGATGAACATTAAAATGACAACTCACAACTACCAACAACAGAATATAAAAAATAAAAATAAAAACAAACTAAGCAGACAACCAGAAGAAGAACAGAATCATAGGTATGGCGATCATTTGGAGGGTAATCAGCTGGGAGGGGGAAGGCAGAGGAAGGGGGAAAAGGTGCAGGGATCAAGAAGCACAATTGGTAGGTACAAAATAGACAGGGGGTATCACGAATAGTACATGAAAGGGTGAAGCCAAAGAACATACTTGGCAGAAGCGGGTAAAAGGAACAAATTGGGACAACTGTAACACATACTAAAATATACTTTGAAAAAACTGTACACCCTCCCACATTCTTTAAATTATCTCTAGATTACTTATAATATCTAATACAATGTAAATGATATGTAACCAGCTGCCATACTGTATGATTAAGGAAATAATGACAAGAAAAAAGCATGGTAGGTCTAACTATACAGTATACATCAGCAACAATGAAACTGAAACAATTATTTTTTTGAATTATTTCCTACCTGCAGTGGTTGAATCCACTGATACAGAACCTGAGGAAATGGAGGGCTGACGTTATATATGATTAACTTCATTTTTGTTGACCTTCTAACACAGTCAGGTTTGGAGCTGTCCAGTGTGGTGAAAGATGAGAGTGGTAATTTCTCCGAATAAATGAATCATTTACTCAAATTTAAATAGAGGTTAGCCATATTAAAATTAATGTCAGTAGGGTGATGTTCTATTAAAATGACGCACTAACAGTCTTTTTCCCAGTTATGAAACTTGAAGGGTTTTTTGAAAAAATACCAATGATTTATTATTTCTTACCATTCTCTGGGTCCACTGGGAAGCTCAGCAGGGGCAGAGTGGCTAACCTCTGCAGCAAGCTAGGGCTTGGCCCAGACTGCTGGTCCCAGGGGCCCCCCACTCACACCTCGTACTGGGCAGGCTGTTCAGTTAAAGGAGCCTCAGCTAGAGAACTCATCTCTGTTCCATGAGATGGCTCACCCTCCCAGTGGAGCACCCAGGCTTCTTCACACAGGGGCACGCAAAGGCAGGTTTCCAATTGTCCATATGCAAAACACAGGGCTTATTTGTAAGCTTACTTTTGCCCTGTGTAATCTGAAGATTCCAGAGGAGAGAGGGAAAACCAGTTAGCTCATACGACTGCATGTTCCACACTTGGCCCCTGTAAGTAGTGCTAAGGCTCTGATTATGTCCCTTTTGATAATGTCTGTCCCCCCACATCTGCGCCCCAGGTTTTCCAATTGCCAATAGCAAGAGTGATCTCCCTGTACCATGTTAAGGGATGTGAGAACCATCACTGCTGAAGACCTGCACATCTTTACTTTTTGTTCTTCTAAAGCTGCCCATGTGGTATGAGGCACGTAGTAAGGGAGTCTTTTCTGGATTTCAGGTGAGCACAGATCTCAATTTCAGTTCGATACCCCCTCAACTTACCTTAAGTTTGGACCATCTCATGGATGTTCTTGTCCGAAACCCAAAGATCTACACACTGGATCCCCTTTGATATTCAAGCCCCACCTAGTTCCATCCTTTCTGATTTTTCTCCTTGGACCTTCTCATGGCAGAAGGTCCTTTCATTTATCAGCAGGAAAGTTTTCTTAAAATTATTGATTTTTAGAGACAGGAGGCAAGAGCAAGAAAGAATGAAAGAAACATCAACGTGAGAAACATCAATTGGTCGCCTCCTGAACATGCCCCCATCAGAGACCAAACACACAACTCAGGGGTGTGCCCTGACCAGGAATCAAACTGGTGACCTTTCACCTTGCAGGGTAACACCCAACCAAGTGAACCATACTAGTTAGGGCAAAACATACTATCTTAAAACCAGAGATGACAGATCTGCTATATGCTCAGCTTCACTTGACTCTGGAATGCACAGAGATAATCATGGTCCATTCGGATGGAGAAAAGATCGAAAAGGATTTTGTAAAAAATAAAACATAGATCTCTCAAAGATCTTAATACATTTGACCAAGAGAAGACAGGGTGTGATGGTTAATTTTGCCTGTCAATCTGACTGGGCAAAGGGGTGCTTGGGTAATTGGTCAGACACTGCTTGGGGGTGTGTCTGTGAAAGCTTCCCAAGCTATGAGCACATGAATCAACACACTGAAGAACCATGACCCTCACCCGTGGGTGCACATCACCTACTCTATTGAGGGCCTGCAGAGGATAAACATGTGAAAGGAAAACCAACTCACTGTCTGAGACAGCATCTCCTTCTGGCCTAGATAGACATCAGCGTTCAGACTGCAGGGCTGATATCTCAGCTCCTGATTCTTGGGCCTTTAACCTTGGACTGGGACTTAGCCCCTCAGCTCCCCTGATCCTCAGGCCTTCCAACTCAGCCCGAATTACACCGACAGATTTCAGATGGTAGCTCGCAGAATTTCTCAGCCTCTATAATTACATGAGCCAATACTTATCATGAATCTTCATATATGTACGGATCTCTTGTTGGTTCTGCTTCTCATGAGAACCCTGAGTGTACAGGGGAAATTCAGAATAACTCACTTGTACTGTCATGGGAAGGGAAACCAGCCTTTTGGTATTGACTTTCTGGGAGCGTAGTTTTTTTTGCAGCTGACTAACAGGCAGACCCCTATTTCAGTCAGATATGGACCAAGACAGAATGGACTGACTCACAGGTCCCCCATCACTATAATATACGGTGACCAGCTGACAGAGATGCCATGGAAGACACTGGAGCATCAGACAGGTGATGGGAATAGTTAGATATTTTTTCATTTTATTTTTCAATTACATTTTATTTTCAATATTACTTTGTATTAGTTTCAGGCATACAGCATAGTGGTTAGACAATCATATGCTTTACACAATGATACCCTGTTATTTCCACTACCCACCTGCCACCATAGGTAATTATTGGATTATTGACTATATTTCCTGTGCTGTACTTTCCATCCCTATGACTATTTTGTACCAATTAGTACTTCTTAATCCCTTAACCCTCTTCACTTTGTCCCCAACCACCCACCCCTCTAGGAACCATCAGTCTGTTCTCTGCATCTATGAGTTGTGGAACGGTTAGATTTTAACATTCCTTTGTCTCCTCTGGCCTGAGATTTACAGTCAAATTGCATGGGATGAACCTGGTCCTCCCTTTAGCTCTCTGTGAAGCAGTTTCACCATCCTTAAGACGGTGTCTACATGATCAAGCCCCTTTAAGGAACTATCAAACACACGCCTGTTCAGTGAGAGCTCATGGGCAGAGAGTGACATGGCACTTCATCAGGTTAGCTGTTACCTTTATGACTAATCCGCCCTCTTGACTATCCTTTCAGAAAATAATGACCCAGGAACGTAAAGACAAAGAGTCCACTGGGACACACATTTTTTTGATGGCAGGCATCGAAGAGAAAAGGAAGCCTAGAGGGGCTGTAAGAAAAATAGAAGACTCATTAAAAATCTCAGTGATCAGAACTTTTTTTAATGTTTTTTTTTTTTTCAAAATGCATTTTACAAAAACCTTTGAAACATAGGGGCCCGGAAGGGTTCTTGAAGTTCTGCACTTGGACATGGCCATGGAAGCCTGACTGGAGGCTGGGCTTTCTTCTGGGTCTCTAAGGCTAGATCAGTAGCAGTTGAACCCAACAGGGAGTTTCCTTCCCTTCCCTATATTTCACTCTTCTCTTCCAACCCCAAATGACCCCAGTCTTCGCTGTCCTCTAAGTAGCCAAGTCCCCGAGTTGGCTCTGTGGCTTTCTCCCTTTTCCCAGTGAAAAAACATCGTTTCTGAGAAGCAAATTGCTGTTTTTCGATTCGGAGTCAGAATTATGAGCGATTTCCCTGTGTGTCTCCGTAGGGCAGCCTGCTACCTCGCGTGGGAGCATTTGCAGTTGTGCATTTCAGCACTGAGAACGCGGCGCCTACCGTGTGTTCTCTGGCTATTGGGTGACCCCTGCTGGTCACTGAGAGGTGTTACTGCCCCTTCTGACTTGCTCTCGGCCTTCCGCGTTTCATTCCAATCTGCAGACTGTAACTGCTGCTTTCCCGGATTCAATTCACCTTTACTTAGTCGTGATAGTTGCTATTAATACCTGTTGTGCATTAAATGTCATTTTCATTGTCTTAAACCCAGAGCTTTTGAAAATGGCTCCCCGTAAAATGATGAAATTCATCCCAAAGGAAAACCTCTTTTGCGGCCGTCTGTGCGGGTTGGTCTTAACGATTCAGTGATCTCACAATGACAAGAGACGATGACAATTTTTACATATTCTTGAAAAATATTGGTTGGTAGCCAACCCAGGTACTGGCATATTTCGAAGACCAGTGGAAGCACAAAACAAGGAGTGTTTAACTCCTTGGCCCAGCGCGCTCATTGATTGAACATACTAACTACCCAACCATAGTGCAAGGTAATCTATGGATGACACAGCCAGAAAAGGCTTTAAATAGGGGCTTATCTCCCTGGACCACCCTATTGGCATTGATCTATTGACTACATGTTTGCTTAGTGCACCTACTATGCAAAAGGCTTGAAATAGGTTGAAGGAAAGAATGGGCAAGAAATTAAAAATAGACGATCATATCTCAGCTGCAACAATATCAAATCTATACATTTTAGCCTCTTGCCAGTTTATATGAGTTAATTCATTTCAGCGGGTCTCAGTATTTTATTGTGAGAGTAAAATTGTAGCATATACCTAGTTAAGAGTATTGTAAAGACTAGCAATCTCTGCCTCACGTCACTGATTCACTGTTAAACTAAACCGAGCCTTTAAAAAGATTGTTTGTACCTTCCTATGGATAATAGCAGTAGCTCACTTGAGCCACCACTGAGATGGGCAATCTTCAGTTCAGCCAGTGCGTGGTTTCTCTTTAGAGAAAATAGAGAAATGGTTATCCTCATAGTCCCAGATGTGACCTACTCAAGAAGAAAGTGCAGGAAAACAGAAAGCAAGTTGGGTGTTTATTGGCTACATTGAGTGAATGAGTGTGTGTGTGTGTGTCTATAAATGTTCCTTATATTCAACAAACACTAATAAATAAATGTCTGAACTCTTAACATGGAGAATCACATCGGTAACTGAGGATTTAAATGGGACATTGCCAGTTATTTAGGATTTTGCTCTATAATCTATCAAATTTTAGGTACATATCATCACCTCCCTCTCTTTGAACTTTGCAAACCCAGCTATTGTTTATTCTATTTATTTGTACTTTCTCTTGGAAAGTCAGTTCTCCATAGACCCTGAAATACTTTTATGTGAGTTTTTTCCCCCTCTGAATTCCCTTCTCTGTTTGCCTCGCCTTTTTGGCAGTGAAATGCCTCAAACTGAATACAATATCCAAGGCTTCTTAAAAAGGTCTTCGGGACTTCCTCACAGTAAACACCTTGCCTAGGTTTTTAAAATTGGCCTGTTTAGAAAACAGTAAATTCACAGCATTATCTATTGAAAGTCTTCTCACGGCTTCTCCTTTTTATTTACAGACAGGTCTTCCCCTTCTCGGAGGTCTTTCTACTTTATACGGTTCTTATAACAGCTTGGCTCTCTCAGTAGACATTAATTTAAGTAAATATTTCTGCTTCTCTGTGTATTTTCTCTTTGAAGTTTTCATTTTGGGTTGACACTCTTTCAACTGTTCCTCTTTTCCATTTCTAATACTGCAGTGACCCTGAGTCTGTGAGAAAAATATTTGCAAAGCTACACGGACTTCTTATTTATTCACGGCTCTTTTCAGCAATGTTCTTTTGTCTGCCAAGAGCTCATAACCACTAACAAGAGCTAAGGTCATACTCCAAGCACACCTCTGGTTACAGCTGAAAACTAAAAGAATAAAAAAATTTTTACTAGCATAAGGATCCTAAAGATAGTCAGGGTTGATCTAAGTTATACATTATCAAGTCCCTCAGACTTTTCCTTTTGTTCCATGACCTGGTATGGTCTTTTCACTGTATCTTTCTTTCTAGCCAACTTGAGAACTTAAACATTCTCCAATACCACAAGTAAATTTTTCTAAATATTGTGGAATATATCATAATAAAAATATTTTTAGCCCTGGCTGGTGGCTCACTGGATTGATGCTGGCCCGTGAACTCAAAGATGACTGGTTCAATTCCCAGTCAGGGCAAATAACCATGTTGCAAACTAGGTCTCCAGCCAGGTCTGTAGCTGGAGGCAGGTGAAAGGCAACCATACATGGATGTTTCTCTCACTTTCTTCCTCTCTCTCTGCCCTTCTCTCTAAAAATAATGAACAAAAAATATATATATTTTTAAACCTTTTTAGAAAAGAAAATCCTGCTCAATTGCTTCATTCCCCACTTCCTTCCCTGAAGGTGGCCATGAACATTGACTTAACAACCTGAATCTCACCTACACCCTCAGCCTGGATAGTGACTAAGCATCCCCGTTGTTTTTAAATCCTTGGCTTTTTCTTTCTTTTCATTAAAGTATACATATTTTCTAATCTTAACCCTACACAGTCTGTATCACAAGGTTTTCATTTTTAATGGAAAAGCATCTTCTGGTTCTCAAGAATGGGTCTGTTTCTTTCTATCCATCAAGGCCTGTCTAGATCGGCTCCTGAGTCCAAGATTACCCATATATCATCCCCTGCTTTTAAGTACCAGGAAAATGACAAGACATTTGAATGATCCCCACCCATTTCTCCAGATAATTCATCACAGACTCTGATTATGAGTCCCATAGTAGTCTCCACATCTTTACCACTAATTCCAAACATAATGACATAGAGTCATAGACTTGTCTAACTAGTGTTAAACTTAGTCCACCCTCCTTATTTTACAGGTGAAGGACTGAAGTTAGGAGGGGCTTGTTCAAGGTCACACGAGTTAGCTAATAGTTAGAATAACATCAAGGTGAGCCCTTGCTGGGTTCTCAGCGTCATCTAGATACACTAAGGTTGCAGGTTCGATCCCCAGTCAGGCCACATACAATGAATGCATAAATAACTGGAACAACAAACCAATGCTTCCCTTGCTCTCTCGTTCTCTCCCTTTCTCTCTCTCTAAAATCAGTAATTTCTTTTTTTAAAATCAAGCCTTTGTGTATTTACATGCTTGTGTGTAACAGACAGTTATATAGGCCAGAAACACTCTGAGCCCTTTACAAACTTGACTCTTACTCCTTATAGCAACCTTATGAAGTAGCTCTTATTATTATCTGATTTCAAAGATAAGGACTTGAAGTGCAAAGAGGTTAACTAACTTGCCTGAGGTCACGTACCCTGTAGGCAACCAAGCAGGGACTGAAATCCAGGTAGTCTGGCTGGTTCCCAAGTCTGTGCTCATAACCACTATGTTTGCACTCCCTCCCTCCCTCCCTCTCAGATGTCAAGCAATCAGTTAAGTGTCATCAAACACTAATCCTGTTGTAGCAGGTGCATAAATTGCCTCAATACTGGCTAAGCATAGCTTTCCATCACCAATCAACACATCTTGGTTTTCCAAGTTATCCTCACCCTGGAAACATCAACAGCCTCTTCAAATAGCTGCCCATGGAGCCACGGTATGCTTTATCCAGATGTGACCTCTTGCAACAACAAAAGCATAAAATCTTACCCCCTTGCCTTCCGGGAAACAAGAACTGAACCAGAAGGTTACAGCAAATATCTGAACATCACTACCCTGTCTGTTCCGCTCACGGTATGTTTCTATAACCTCCCTCCTGTCCCCGTATTGGGATTTGAGCATTTCTATGGCTAACAGCAGAGTAAACACCTTTCCATGAAACAGATTTGTTCTGTTTCTGGTTTGCCTATGGCTACCTTTAGCTTTCCAGGAGCCTCTGGGATTGAGACTTAATGCCAGGCACACAGCGAAGGCAGATTGAAGTCCTCTCTCACCCAGGGCTGCGCCTGTCGGATCTTCCTCTGCCCATCACACAGTGGCTTCCCACAAAGAGCTGTCAGTGGCCACCAGCATCAGGAGAGGAACAACCCTATTATCAGCTAGAAAGAACACAAGAAAACTTGAAAACTCAGTGAGTCCAACAGTGCCGGAGAGGTACTGCTGAGAAGCGCTTCACACCCAGGATGATGTAAACACCATTATCTACTTAGATTTTTATTACCCCAGCAATTGCAGCATCAGAGATCATTGCTGCTAGAATCACAACAAAAGCACACGGAGAAATATGTTTCGATGACTGACCTGTTACCTTAATAAATTTTTGTTTGTAAGTTATGAGGAACAAGACATTAATATTGTCTCCCCCTAAGTCACAGTCCAACCATTTGACAGAAACTGCTATTTATGCTGTGGGAGCATTTGCTGACCCTAAAATGACTGAAGTGGCTTGAAGTGATTCTGAAGGAGTTTTGAGAGAGAGCGCGGGCCGAGGCCCTGGAGAGAAGTCAAGGAAGCAGGTGTCCAGTGTGGAATTGTCCATCTCTGCATGCCCACCCACGGAGTCAGAAAAGGCCTCAGATTCTTGTCTCCATAGAGCTGTGAATTCACCCATTTGTTTTCAAAAGAAGAGGGCAGGCTTAAAAGCTGAAAAATCACCCAGCGTGTATGGGGTAAGGTTGCGAGTAGAGTGGAAAATCTGAAGCAAGTTAAAGACGGGTTTATAAAAATAGTGTCGGGTTCTCAGAGAGAAGTAATAGGAGTAAAATTACTTTTTCAGACACATAAATCAAACGCCTTCCTTGTTATGATCAAGATACAGGTTTGGATCTTTGTGTTAAATGTTGTAGGCTGTCTGTGAATAGGATTCAGATATTTATTTTCCTTTTCCTTTTCATTTATCATGTACATTTAAATGGGGCATTTTACTCACAGTGCTATGTCCATCCACCATGGCTCTTTGTTTATTCAAGGAAGCTGCCCAGCATCTTCCTTCAACAGGGATGGACACAGAAGGGATGACTGACACAAACAAGGGCCACTGTCCCAGCTGCTTGGACTCTCTGTCCAATCAAGAGGATGGTAGTCAGCAAATCCAGTCACACAGACTAGTTATGTGACTGTTCCCTTCAGGCTATGAATGGGGAGCCTGACTGGTCTGGCCTATTGATTAGAGAAAAATGAACAGAGGCCTTTCAATCCAAGGGAGGGGGTGCTGACCATTGGGGTGGCCTTAGTTCCTTGGTTCTTCATTCCAATGCATATAGAGCCCTAAAGTGAGGTTTATTTTTATTAATCTAGTTCCCATCTTAGCTCCCTGAAACCAAAACACCCAACATGAAATAAAATCATTGACCGATCCATTCATCGGCCATAGTCCTGGATTTTATGTCTTGGCTATTCTGATAACAGTTCTACTCTGTCCCTTACTTATACATTTCACCACTCATGACATTTCACTCATTTTCTTCATTGTTTTCTCTTTTTAAATTGAGATATAATTGACGTAGAACATAATGGTGGTTTCAGGTGTACACAAAATGATTCAATACAGAGGTGAGCAGAAGTAGGTTTCCAGTTATGAGTATGCTAAACACAGTTTATCCTTGTAGCAGTATTTATTATTTTTCCATGCAAACTATAAACCTACATTTGACCATGGCTGTATTTGTCTATATTGCAAAATGATCACCACACAGTTACAATTTTTTTTTATGATAAGAACTTTCAACACCTCTCTTAGCAATTTTCAAATATACAATACAGTATTATTAACTATAGCCTATCTCTTGTATATTCTTTCTTTCTCTCTCTTTCTCTCTCCTTTTTCCCATATAATTTCTCTTTCCAGAAACAATGTCATGACTGGATCCATTCCTCTCCTTCTATATTCCCTTCTTATTCCAATCCCATTCAATTTTCCTAACTAGCCTCCCTAACTTGACACTCCATCCTTATTCCATGCACAGTTAGAGCTTAAGACTTAGTAGGTATACAGCTTAAGTAAGTATTAGATATTTCTGAAATATGGGTCTTTAAAATGAAGCCAAATAACCTTAATGCTGTTCAACAAAGTGATAAATTTGACCTTCCATGTTCAACATAATTCCACAAATATATATATCGGTACAATACCAAAATGTCCACTAAAATGGGTAAGATTGGACCCAAACACTAGCTGGCTTACATGTATGAAAGCATGTATGGAAAAATAACATCACACCAGGCAGCACATGACTGTACTATTATGGGGAGGGAGGCACAGAAGGAAACAGGGTTCATTCACCAGGACATTAGCTGCATCAGCATGACCCAACCCCAACAATGCATATGTATTATTTAATATAACCTGACCCATATGTCAAAGCTGGGGTGAATCATTCTTCTTACATTATGGTAAGGCAGGCATTGAACTTGACATTTTTCAGAATATGCCAAAGAGGGCACCCAGAAGATTTTCCATAATGTTCTAAAAATAACCATGATGGCCCCCCCAAGGGCAAATTTCAGAGTAAGAGAATAATGATCTTTGGCACCAACCATTTTACTATCTGTTCTATTATTTTGTATGACTTTTGAAGCAAAAGTGCTTTAGTTCCCTTCACTTTCAAATTGCTTATTGGCTTCCCAAACACACTCAGGGCCCTTCCCAGCCTGCCCGTCTTGCCTAGGCTTCAAGTCGATCTTCCCCAAGAGTCCTATTCCACCATATTTTATCCATGTGCTAGGCAATGTAATTATCCATTCTAATAGCCTACAGTGAAATGCAAATGATGGCCTTTACCTTCCCAAAGACAATGACTTTTAATATTGAAAAATAATTGACAAATATAATGTATATATTTAAAGTGTACAACATGGTGATTTGATGTATATAAATTATGAAATGATTGCCAAGGGTGTTTGGCTTTTTAATTGCAACTCACTTAAGTTAAAAAAAAAAAAAAAAAATCAAATTAATAGAATGGATTGTTAGATATGAACCTTGAAAATTATTCCCTATATCTGCCTTACTTTGGTTCTCCCAGTTTTACCACCCATGTCCACACACAATACCTGTGTCAGAGAGATACAAGGAGTCTCTGCTGTCATTTGAGGAAACCGGCTGCCATGTCTCAAATGAGGTAGTAGATATCTAATTAGGCGTAACTAATGTAAGTTAAGCTCCCATGTCATTTCTAAGGCAAAATTGAAATTAAGCCTAACTAGACTTCTGTGACTTCCTGTCACTGCATACCTAATTACATCAAAACTTAGTGTTTTCAACACCAGTAGGTTATCATCCCTTGGTTTCTGTGGGTCAGGAATTCATGAGAACCTTAGCAGGTGGTTCTGACTCAAGGGTTCTTGGGAGGTTTGAGTTACGTGGGCAGCCGGGGCTGCAGCCCCTGAAGTCACATGGAAGCCTGCCCAAGGCTAGCAGAGTTAGGAAATGGTGTTTGCTGGTGGTTAGAGGCCTCAGTTTCTCAGCCATGGGTTTCTCCGCAGGGTCTCTTGAGCGTCCTAATGTCCTCATGGCTGGTTTCTCCCTGAGTGATGAAGCAAAGGTCTTTTATGACTTAGCCTCAGATGCTACCCATCAGAGTTCCTGCTACATTTTCTTGTTGAGAAGTCATTCAATCTAATTACAGTCGAGGTAGGGGGCGGTTGACCTTCAGCTCTTGATAAGGACTATCAAAGAATTTGTGGACATATTTTTAAATGACCTTTACCCATCTCTTCAGTCTCTACCTCTATTTAATAACATGCTCTAATGAAGAAATACTCCATTAAGCAAAGATTTCTAAAACATCAAGTTCCTTGAATTTAGATATTTCCATAAGCAATACATGGTTCTCAATTTTTTGTTACTAATCCCTTTCTCCAAATTTCCATAAGCTTCCTCAATTCTAAGTTACATAGCATTGTTCAAAATAAATCTTCAGAGTAATTGGGGGTTCAGTTGCATAGCATTTTCTGCTCCTGAATTGACATTTCATAAAATCAATTTTAATTCATTCGTACATAGCTAAGTAAAATATTTTATGAGGTATCGGATCAAACAGCTGTTCCATTTCTTTTGACTACTATTTCAGTAATTGAATTATTTTGAAAAAAAGCAAATTAGTTTCTTATAATTTTAGACTGTTGATTATTCATATTTCATGTTCCTTGCAACACTTAAGTTAGTGTGGTTGTTTTTCTACAAAGCAATTTCTATTATTTTCCTAGAAGCTAGAGCAATCTTGTTTACCCAAGTGACCTGCTCACAATCTGTTTCTTAAGAATAATGACAAATAAAGAACATTTATCTTATTGTTCTAAAACTGAAGGTATTTTTTCTTCTGATTGATTTTTACTGCTGAGAAACAATGGCAGGTATTTTCAAGAATGTTAGTTGAAGTAAAGCAATAATCCACCAAGAAAAACCATGCAGATAAACAGAAATTGCTAGGTCCTCTCTGCAAGTCCATAAACTGGTTTAACAGGGTTGAGCAAAAAGGAAAAAGGACTCATGGGCATGGACAACAGCATGGTGATTGCAGGGAAAAGGGGGGTATAAGAAGGTTTAATGGTATCGGAAAAAATACATTAAAAATTTTTAAAGAATACTAAAATTCAAAAGGCCACTGTATCTAATTAGGCCAAAACCTTCTAGTTCAGTGAAAAAGTAATCAGACCAAATGTTTAATTCATTTACTCATTCAATAAAGTTTTATTTGAACATATTTATTAAATGAACATATTTTTAAAATATAAAGTGTAACTGTAGCTAAGATTTTAAATGTCCTAAACTCTACAAGGATGATGGTTCCCATACCTGTTTCAAATATTCCCATAAGCAATACATGGTTCTCAAATTCTTGTTACTAATCCCTTTCTCCAAATTCCCATAAGCTTCCTCAATTCTAAGTTACATAGCATAGTACAAACAGGAGAATAACAATTACAAATTTATGAGAAGCAATGACAGACAGAAGTCCTGGGACATTGTCTTTTAATTGTTGAGAGAAATATATTCTCAACCAAGAATTCCGTATCTTTTGAACATATTTTTTCAAACAGGCTTTCCCTGGGTGCTCTGAAGAGACAATGTTGTGTGGAAGACAAAGCCACCTTGCTCTCAAACTTGGGTTAAAGCGAAAAGAACAATCTCTAGTCTTCCCATGGATAAAGTGGGGAAATTTACCTCCAGTACCAAGTTTATAGCCTTGACAGGGAAGAACCATTAAAGGAGCTAAAGTCGAGGATACAGATAAAAGGAAAAAATGTTTTGAGAAGGAAGTTGCTGAAGAAAAAGGTGCCAAAACACACACACACACACACACACACACACACACACAAAACAAAACAAACCCAGACTGGCCTTAAACATTAGAGAAAAGGCATCTTATCTCCTGAGACTGGAACAAAGAAGATGAGATTGATGAGGAAATAAAAACCTTCAAAGTCTAGTGGGTTCAGGGAAGGAACAAAGAGATATCTACCTTGATTAATTGACAATCACTGCAATCAAAACAGCTGAAGCAGGAGATACAGTGAGTGCAGGCATTAATTACAGGAGTTGTGATTTGAAGGTCAAAGCAATTAGACCCTGTACAGCGAGTAAAGCCCACTGGTGCAAGTACCAGCGAGCAACTGCCAAAACATAGTGCTGCCTCCCAACTGCACCCTTTAGAGCAAAATTTCCATCTAGGGAATAACATCATAGAAGTCCTAGAATAAAATAACTACTGTAACACAGTACAACCCATTGCACAGTAACAATGCCACATGTCATCTTTAAGGAAAACTCCGGCATTTTACAACCGCCTTCTTCCTGGATACTCTCTGCTGCCTCAGCTCTGTATTCACAGCTCCCTGTGGTTGCGAACTTGGCTGAGATGGCAGGGACAGTCTCCAAAGTGCGGAGATTAAAACCTGACCTATGACTGAAATTTCTGACAGGCTGCCCGCGTCGGCCATCAGAGCTCGCTGACGGAGCGCTTCCGCCCTCAGGTCCTTCCCCGGGGGGCCAGCTACACGGTGTACCTGCTGACGCGTTCAGAGCCATAGCAATTCAATGAAAATACTCCAAAGTTTATTTTCTTTCACTCAACCCATAATAATGAGGATCCACTGAGGAAATAAGCTATATTAGAGGTGAGAACAAAAGGAGTGGAAGAAGTTTTTGCTCTGAAGGGACTTAGGTATGAGGGCTGCCTGTGACTGTCAGGACTTCCACAAAGAGCCTCTCCACCACAGCGTCCATGGATATCTTGGGTCTTCCTTCCCACACTTTTCATTCTGGAACACTGGAATAACCCAGAGGAATAAGAACAGTATTTTACAAGGGCACCTGACCTGTCTTCTTCTGACCGACTTAAATACTATGCCATGCCTTTTCCCCCTTCCGTTCTGTTTGTGCGTTTACAAAAACAATAAAACCGAAGTTCTGCTTCAGTAAGTAGCTCACATAACACTTGACTCAGCTCTATCTATCTGGCCTCTTTCTAGGAGACAGCTTTTAATGACATTATTTTAGAGTTAGGAGCATGAGGAACATCCGTGTCATGTGTGGACTGCTTTTTCGTTCAGAAAAAGTAAGTTACAACAAACAGGGCTGGTGGGTAGGATAACAGAATCAAATAGACGGCCCCGGGTGCCCTTTGGAAATTAATTGTGCCATTTGCTAAAACACAGTGAGTTCCTGCCTCCCACCTGCACCTCCTGCAAGTCCTGGAGCAGTGCACCTGCAGCAGTGAGCCACTGAGTCAGCCTTCGTACCTGTAGGTTTTGCATTTGTTTTTCCTCTGCTCGATTTCAGGAACCTGTCTGAGAAACACCAGCATCCAGGGCGCTAGGAGAGTAAGAAGATACTCAGCACCCAACACTCATATCACCGCAATGGTTCCTCCGTCTTCCTTCGCCTTCGTGCTTTATCAGAGAAAGGACAGAAGCCTTTTGCACTGACTGCTTTAAATTTTTGAGATAAGACTCCTGTTCAACTTGTGTTCATTCACAAAGCACATTTTTCGCTGCCCCAGGACAGTGGCTCAAGGGCATATCCAGGCCTCAGGCTTGTTTATAGGATCAGTTCTTCAATCCTGGTCTTGACATAATTCCAGTGAACTCAGCTAAAAAGTAAACTTAAAAATCCCTTTACATGACCCCCTGAGCGCTGTGGCTCAGTTGGTTGGGTGTCATCCCACAAAGCCATGACAAAAGGTCATGGGTTCAATTCCCAGTCAGGGCATATGCCTGGGTTGCAGGTTCGGTCCATGGTGGGGTACCTACGACAGGCCACCTTCCCCTCCCCTAGTTTATCCAGGTCAAGGCAAATGAGGTGGAGAAGCAGAGAGGGCCAGCTGACTGTCACACACAAATTAGAAGGAAAGTTCACCTGTAGTCTTTGACTCAGAAGCCAGCGACACGTGTGGTCACAGGCTACAATTGTCGCCCAGGACCAGCTTCATAGGCATGTGATCATTGCAATTGCACAGGAGTGAGTGACCTGTACTTGGTTCAGTGCACTGTTGCCACTGTCTTCGATTCTTGATAATTTTTTAATAAGTGCTTTGCATTTTTATTCTGTACTGGGCCCTGCAGATTAATTGGCCTTCCTGCTCTCACATCTTTGTATAGATCTTGAAGCAGGGGAGGGGGACAGGAAGAGTCCTTCGAAGCCAATGTCCCTGATACTCAGCCACAGCTGTGGGGACTCTAAGATTCATCTTAAATCTATGCCCTCCAACTCCTCCATCACTATCTGCTCTACTCCACATAGAAGCTGAACATGAGTAAAACGCACGACGTCTGTCCCGAAAGTGTCAGCCATGCAAACTGTTTTAATTATACTGACATTGGCTCAATACTTTTGGGACAGGCCTCAATGCTTCTTGTGATGCTCACTGGGAGGATCCATGTCCTGCAATGAAGCTACAGGAGAGAAAGACGCTATTGCACGAGGTCCTTGGAGACAAGTGACTTGAAAAGAAGTACAGGTGACTCTGGGAAGAAATAAAAAGACCTTCGACCCTCAAGAAGATGTCAAAGCAAAAATAGGATGACATCCCCCGAAAGTGATCCAGTTCCCCTCCTCCTGGCCGGGTCAGCCCAGCTCCAGGGAGCAAGATCACAGCTCAGGGGTGCAGGATGGCACCGCCCTCTGTGGCATCTGAGAAGGCCGGCGACAGTGCAGCCTAAACAAATACGCGGTTTGCTGTTGGTCAACAGACAGAGGAAGCAGCAGTAGAGCAGATGCAGTGGCCCCCTCTTGCTGCCTCTGAGGGTGGCCAAGGAGAGCGCTCCTGACCCCTGGGAAGGGGATCAAGAGTGAGGTGAGGTGGACTCGCACCTCCTGGCAGGACTGAGAACATTGGGAGGATCAGTGCAGAAGCCAGCGGGCCCCCAGGTCTCCGAGAAAGGAACAGCGCCCGCGCACCTGCAGGTAATGGGAGGAGCACCACTGTCTCAGGTGACCTGGCAATTCTCATGACTTCCACTTACAAACTACATTAAAGTTTGACATATGCTATACTGTATAGTGTTTTCTCTTAATTAAACTTTATAGCAAAAATAAATAAATCAAAGGCTTGTCTTCTATTTCAGCTAGCCCCAACACTACTGGAAAAGGCAACATGTACCACCAGAAATTGGCCCATAAGAGTAGTTACCTGAAGGAGTTTATAGAACAAATGTACTGATTCAGGTGCTACACGTACATATTGTTAGTCACATTTGAAAAATCTCAACACAAACCAAACATTTGAATCCTCAGTGGATGGAATCAGCTGTGAAGAAGAGGTTGGTTCAGTGCTGAAATGATAACTGTGACAGTTATCTGTGACAGTTATCTGCTATCACTGCTATCACGGTGAACTTACAAACCTGGATACTGATTCTAGATGGAACTCCCTTTCTGCTATGGCCTACCTACAGGACTTGGACCAATCATTCCATGTGTGGCCCTCAATTGAAAAGGGAAATGTTCAGTCCATTGGTTTTCAGTGGTTCTCAAAGTGTGATACCAAAACCAGTAGCATCAGGATCTTTTAGGAATTTACTAGAAATCCAAATTTGCAAGCTCCATCCAAGACCTACCAAATCAGAAACTCTGAAAGTAAAGCCCAGCAATCTCTGTTTTAGCAATTCCTTTAAGATTATGATATGCTGAAATTTTAAAACTACTTAATGAGATGAATCCACCTCTCTCAAAAGCTCAAAAATTCTATAGCATTGCGGCCATTGTCATCATCATCAGTAACATATATTAGGAGAATACTCTGCCTCCCACCCCTATTCTAAGCACTTTATATATAATAATCTATTTACCCTTCACATTGCCCTGGGAAGTAAATTCTATTATTATCGCCACCTGGCAAATCAAGCATGAAAGGGTCTGGTAGCTCTGGTGAAAATATACCACTGCCCTGGCAGGATGGCTCAGCTGGTGGGGGCATCGTTCCTGCACCACACCGTTTCAGGTTCGGTTCCTGGACTGGGAGTATCCAGGAGGCAACTGACTAATGTTTCTCTTTCCTACAGATGTTTCCTCTCTCCTTCTCTTTCCTTTCCTCTCTCTTTATAAATCAAGAGGAACATTTCCTCATATGAGGATTAAAAACATAATAAATGTATCACTGAGATCTTTCTTCGAGGAAGGGTTTACTCCTCCAGCTATCAAAACTTCAGAGCTTTCTTCAGCTGCAGAGAACCAACTTAGCCAAGGACATGCCCTTCCAGGGACCCACGTCCAGGAATACATTACAAAGGGGCCAAAGGCCTGACACCACCACGAGACGACTGTGACAGGCATGTACACGCCAGGGTTGCCCATGGTGTTGGTCGTGCCTTGTCAGGCCTCCTTCACAGTTTGATTTCTCCCTCTCCCCAGTCTTGCTTGCTTCCCCTTCCTTTCATGTGTCGATCCCTAAGTACTCTGCATGCCTCATTTCTCAGTGTCTGCCTCTGAAACAACCAGTTGTAACAGTAGTTCATTGAAAGTGAAAGGCCAATAACTGGTTGAACTAGGTTTCAAATCCAGGTAGATAGACCCTAATTCTTAGGTTCTTAACTATTTACTTTACTGCCCTATAATTTGTCGCCCTGGGGTTTACAAATGAATGGCTCAAATACCTGAACATGAGCTTTTAGAAATAATTTAACTTTTCCAATGAGAAAACTAAGGTTTGAGGGGATCACTGCAGTTGGCCACTGGCTGGTGGTGAGCAAGCCTGATGGATGGAGTAAGATGTCCTGACCCCAGTGTTGCACTGTGAGATGTCAAACACTCTGCCCAAAGCCTAAACGATGTGATAACTGGCAAGGCAAAATACAAAGGGTGATTAAGGATTGCTATCAACAATTCCCTGCCAATACACTGAATCCCCTAAAAGAAAGGCACAAATTATTAGAAACACACAGCCTACCAAGACTGAAACATGAAGAACTGGAAAACATGAATGGAGCAATAACAACTCCTGTGATTGACTCAGCAATCAAAAACTTTCCGACAGAGAAAAGCCAAGGACCAGATGGCTTCACTGGTGAATTCTAACAAACATCTAAAGAAAAAATAAACCAGTCCTTCCAAAAAAGTAGAAAATGAGGGAACACTGCCGAACTTATTATATGAGGCCAATATTTCCTTGATACCAAAGGCAGACAAAGGTAACACAAGAAATCTACGTCCCAACATCCAGGATGAACAAAGATAAAAAATCCTCAACAAAATACTAGCAGATTAAACCAAACAGCACATTAAAAGGATCGTACACTAGAACAAAATGGGATTCATAAAAATATATATACATATATGTGTATATACCTTTATATATTATTCATCCTTAAAAAAGAAGGAAGGCCCTGGTTGGTGGCTCAATGGATAAGGTGCCTGCCTGTGAACCCAAAGGTCGCTGGTTCAATTCCCAGCCAGGGCACATAACCAGGTTGCAAGCCAGGTCTCCAGCCAGGTCTGTAGCTGGAGGCAGGTGAAAAACAATCATACATTGATGTCTCTCTCCCTTCCCCTCTCTCTGGAAATTAAAAATAATAATAATAATAATAATAATAAATAAATAAAAATAAAAAAGAAGGAAAACCCCATTATATGCAACAACATGGATGAACCTTAAGGACACTTTGCTAAGTGAAATAAGCCAGCCACAAAAGGACAAACACTGCAGGATTTCATTTACATGAGGTAATTAAAATAATCAAAGTCATTAATCAGAGCGGAATGGTAATTACAGAGAACTGGGAGGAGAGAGGAATGGGAAGTTATTGTCCATGGGTATAGAGTTTTAGTTACACAAAGTTCTAGAGATCTGCTGTACAACGCCATGACTGTAGTTACCGATACTGTATTGCACCGGTAAACATTTTGCTAAGAGGGTAAATCTCTTCTTGCTAAGTTCTTAATATCAAAAACAAAAACAAAAAAACAACCAAAAAAAAAAAATCCCTAAAGGGCTGGGGAGAACTTCTGGAGATGATTATTGTCTTTGATTGTGGCAACAGGTCCTAATGTCTAAATTTATCACATACGACATATTAAATTATAAAGGGCAGTGTCTTGTATATCAATTATACCTTAGTACAGCTGTTTGAAAAAGCTGGGTGTGATTTCTGGTTCTACAGAAAGCAATGAGTAAAACTTTCTAAAGCAAGCAGTCGTCACCAAGACAGAACCCTCACTGGGGAGAGACACCAAAAACACATGAGCAGGTAAATCTTGTAGTGCAGTGCTCTGTATTAGCTGTTCATTGGAACTGCTAGAGATTCTAGTTATCGGCACCATTTAAGTGGCTCAGGGTGCAGCCTGGATATTGGGATTATTTTTTTTAAGCTTTCCAGTTGATTCTAATATCCACTGAAGATTGAACATGACTGCCTCAGGGTAGATTCCATTCTCATTACACAGCTAGCAGTTCCTTATAGGAAAAAGCACTCATATGTGATAAATTGGGAAAGATATTTTAATATTACATTTCACGAAATAAGTTACTTGATAGGTTCAATAGCATCCCAGAGATATGTCCCAAGAGTGACGAGTTACAAAAATAAAAGTGTATTTCTATAGTAAGTGCTGGCACACTCATTTTACCCACTTTTCTCTTTCTCCAACCACAAATTTAGCCTTGTTTGAAAACAACCCCAAAGCTCCTGACAGCCAGCCTGAGAACTGTACAAATATTTTAGGGTTTTGGCTCCATCCTAATAGTAAAACAAATAACTGTGTACGGCTTTATACCTGCCACAGAAATTCAAAGACATCACTGTGTGGAATGAGCGGTAGATGGAACTTGCTAAGGGTGCTGTGAGTGGTCATGACTTTCTTACCCAGAACTAGAGAGGTTTGGTGACTCGCCCAATGTCACCACTCTCTTCCCTATCTCTGAAACTCCTCAGAAAAAACTGTCTAGTAGCCATCAAGGGCTATAAAGGACACCATAGATAGCATTGAAATGTAACTTTTGTGGTATGGGCAGAATACAATTAAACTCAGGTGAAGCAAATTCACCAGAGAAGAAAAATTGTCGATGAGGCTGTTTCTCAATTCTAGAGAAGCAAAACCCCTAGGATCTAAACCCAGTAAACATAGTGTCATGATGGGCAAAATAAAAGCCAATAGTTTTGCCTCACTGGATTCTTCTCTATATCACTAAACAAGGACCTGAGCTCAGGACTGTCTTATAGTATGTTCAAGCATATGCCCAAGTTAAGTGATACGATACTTGAGCACTGATTCCTCATTCAACAGCTTTATTCCACAAGCATTCATTGAATATCAGCTATGTACAAAGTGGCAGGTGATCCTCTATGGGAAGAGATAGAAATATGAATTCAATACTGATCCTTAAGTAAGTGTGCATCCTCGTAGGGAACATAACAACAGGGAAACTGCAATGAGAATGCAAATTAAGGAAAGCATATCTGGATATACAGAGGATAAATTCAGGCTTGGTGGAGAATAAGAGGAAACAGACTAGTTCACCAAAAAAAAAAGCAAATCAGTTAAAGGATCAACTCCCCAAAACCCCTAAATGAGCTGATTGCTGTGGAGGAGTGAGGTTTGGCTCTGAAAAAGACATTGAAGAACAGATAGAGTGGGGCTGGCTAAGAATCCCCGACCTAGGCAATCACTGAGAAAGGGGGTCCATATTTTAGAGTAATGTGACTCAGAGAATGACAAACAGAATCGTTTTTGCTTGGCTAGAGCAAAAAGTGTTTAAAAGGGAATGAGAAGAAATAAAAAGAGAACAGTTGTAAGGTGAGATCATGTAGAACAAATGTATCTGGCTAAGGAATCTGAGCATTAGACAATATCTATTTTTTTTTTTTTCTAGTAAGGAAATCACATGGGCAGAGCTCTTGTTTCCAGGAATTTATCATAACTGCAAAGAAAATGGAAAAGGAAGCTGAAACAGGAGGTTACCACAGATATAACTGAGACCTAACTATGGACCTGGCCAGGATGGCTCAGTTGATTGGAGCATCAACCCATAACCACAAGGTTACAGGTTCAACTCTAATCAAGGCACATACCTAGGTTGGGGTTTGATCCTTGGTCCAGATGCGAATAATCCCCAGTTTGGGAGTGTATGGGAGACAGCCAATCAATGCTCTTCTCTCTCCTTTCCCCCATTCATCTCTCTCTAAAATAAGAAGTGAGATCCCTGGCTGGTGTGGCTCAGCGGATTGAGCACAGACCTGTGAACCAAAGGGTCGCATGTTCAATCCCCAGTCAGGGCACATGCCTGGGTTTCGAGACAGGTCTCTGGTTGGAGGCCCATCAAAAGCAACCACACAGTGACGTTTCTCTCCCTCTCTTTCTTTCTCCTTTCCCCACTCTCTAAAAATAAACATTTTTTAAAAAACAATGAGAAAATGTTCTCAGTGAGGATTTAAAAAGCAAAAACAAACAAATAAACAAACACCTAACCATGATCAGTAACATGCACGTGGGAGTAAATATTTCAGTCAAGAAACACGGGGGTCATGTTGAAAAACAAGATTAGGCAGAAGAGCAGGATCAGAGTAGGGACAGCCGGAGAAAACAAGCAGAGAAGATGAGGTTCCCAGTCCCCTCCCCTACCCAGCTCCTGCTTTCGATAAACCCTGGCCCTCCATGGTTCCCAACGCCCTCACTTATTAAAAGAAAAAATGTGAATTAGCTGGAAAGGTTACCCAGTCTCCCACTTGGCAGTCTTATGATTTAATATAATTGCCCACGAGAAAGCCATTGTACATTCTTGAGCAGGGAAACAATAAGATGAAAGGGACTGTTTAAAAACATGAGCCTGTCAGCAAATATCTATTGCAGGTATTACCATGTTGATAACACTCTCAGTACAAAGCCTGCTCTCCCGATGTCATAGTGTAGATTCGTAGGAAAGCCTTTGATATACACCCGCCAGGAAGCATCCATCACTGCAGAAAGGCAGGCAGCATGTTTCTCCCGTAGAAAGCATAATGATATAATTGCAAAAGAGACTCAGATGAGCGTTTCCAAAGAGGCACTTAAGGTGGTGAAATATGTAAGGGTGCTCGCGGACTGTTCAACAGTCTCTAGACGCAGCTACTGCCATTTATTCAACATGGTGCCCAGCACTGCTGGGCGCCGGGCACAGTGAGGGCCGAGGAATCCCGCCCGTGGTCAATAAAGTGGTTGGGGTGCTTCTTTCGTGAAGCTTACCATCTAGGAGAGACAAAGAAACATGCTGTTCAGACTGTCAGTGGGGCTATAAAAGTTGGTAAATACCGGGATGATCAGCAACCTGCGGACCTGATTTAGACTGGGAGGTAGGAAGGACGAGCCTCCTGGGAGAGAAACAGTTAAGGTGGGACCAGACGATGAGGGGTCAGCTAAGCCAAAATTAGAGACTATCTGGGAAGGGGGTAGGTGGTCACATTTCCTTCGACTTGCTGTAAGGGGCCTGCCCCCTGTGACAGACATTTGCTTCTTCCTTGCCACAATGTGGTGTAGTTTCTCAAACAAGTGCATTCCATCAGCTGGCATTTGGGGAGTCTTCATACCCAGTGTTTATGTGCATCTAACATATAGGCCGCCCTGCCCTACAGAGAGGTCAAAAGCAAGGGCGCTTCCTTATAAGACTTGTCTTGGGCAGCAGCAAGGTGAGTGGATCTCCCTAACCATCCATTAGGATCCTAACAATTTATACAGAGGCCTTAACTGGGTTCAGCACATACTATAGCAGCCAGATGTTCTCACCAACACCTGACCCTCTCTAGGCTGCGTCCTTGAGGTTGCTTCCAGCCCAGGGGAGGCCCCAGGAAAGCACATCCTAAGGGCAGGGGTGGGGTGAGAGCCTGGATTGACTGCAGGAGTCCATCTAGGGGTCAACCCGGGGTCACATCCTCTGACACCACCCCCATCTCTTCCTAGATCTGATGGTCCCCAGAGAATCGGCCCTTACCAGACCCTCCAACATCAACAGGAGAGGTGCCTGAACTTTGGAATACTGTTTTTATTTCTTTCTTTTCTTAAACATTTTTTTAAATGATAAAAGACTGTACAAAAAGTAAAAGTACCCAGAATATTTGTAGAGTGTTTAAATATCATACAATGTAGATATTGGAAGTCCCCTTTTTCCAACCATTTTCTTGATACTCAATCTTAGTTTCCTGACCCTGTTTCTTAACTCCTGGTAACACATCAAGTATTTCTTTCTCAACTCCTTTCTATTTACTCAGACCTGATTTTTTTTTGCATATAACTTTATCACATTTCAAATGTCAAAATGCCAAGTATGTATATTTTTAAAATGCATGTAACGTGAATATATATATTCACAAAGGGATAAAAGCTACCACAACATTTTTTTTTTTAATGTTTTATTATCAGCCCAGTGTTTTTCTCACAAGGGCTTTGGGATGAAAAAACTGTGAACAAATTCTGAACTGATAAAATGCTCTCTTGAGCCTGACAGCAAGATTACTTGTAAGCAGCAACCAGACCTCCAGGACGAACCAATTTCTTTCAGGATTAACTAGCCTTCGGGTATATGTATAATATTTACACTCCAGATGGTATTCAGGGTAGTTGAATTTAAGTTTTAAAATGCAACAAGTACTATTATGAGAGTTTGTTTGCAAAATTCTGAGAAATTAAGATATCTTAGTGTAACAAATGGCTGACTAACCTTTGCTTGATAAAAAAGTTAAGAGCTAAATGCAGTGACTGAGTGACAGAAACACACTGGAAATAATCCTAAGATTAATACATTTATAAGACTCTCAAAGATGCAAGGAATAAAAATTTTTAATAAACAACATCAGCATGCGAAAGAAGGATATGCAAAAATGGGCATTTGCTGTCTGGTATTATGGAGGGAAAATAAGGCAGGACAGGCTTAAATTGTTAGAAAAAATTAGGTTAAGAACTCAAGCAAGATAAATAGATTTATGGCAGGATACTTCTAATGCCAATAAGCATGTAAGTGCATGATGTTTACGTGCAGTTTCAAGTATTTCTCCGAATTACTCTCCTCTTAAATTCTCATTGTCCAAAATAAACCTAAACTGTATTGCAACTTCCCCCATCCCACATTCTCACTTATTACACTAACCAAGCAAAGCCACTTGAATTGTTCAGCTAAACTTCTTAAATTTTTTAATGATGTATGTGTCATTTTACTTTGAGAATAATAGGTCTATTTCATGGAAGTTTACATTACAAAGATTACAAGGGTGGAGCGGAAAGTCTGCAGTAGTTTAGTTTATCACCGAAATAAAAGACACCACAGCGGAAACAAGCTGCAGTTCCAGTGAGTAACCACCAGAGGGAGAGTGTGAGCCAAAAAGGCGCGGAGCCAGAAAACACATTATTATTTTTAAGATTTTATTATTTTTAGAGAGAGAGAGGAAGGGAAAGAGGCAGAGAAGGAAAGAGACATCAATGTAGGGTTGCAGACCTGGCTTGCAACCTGTTATGTGCCCTGGCTGGGAATCGAACTAGCGACCTTCGGTTTGCAGGCTGGCGTCTTACCCACTGTGCCACCAGCCATGTTATTAAAAGAGCAGTTGAAAAGAGAAACGTTTATCTTATTTATGTATTTTTCAGACACAGCTGTTTATAACTCAATATTTAATATGTACAAATAAGGTGTAAAATAAAACACCTATGTGCCCTGCTTAGTTTAAGAAATAAAACATAACTAATACAGTATGGCAAAAGCCCCTGGATATTTATTCGTTATCAACCTTCCCACAGCCCATAAATAAACACCAATTTGGGCATTTCTCACTTCATGACTCTGTTCAGAATTTGATGATGCTTTTTGATGAATATTTTTACTTTAATATATTATATTCATTAAGCTTTATAATTTGTCCTTTTTATTAGATTGCTTTTTAAATTCTTTCATATCCTGAGGACATAGTCTCTCTTTCATTTGATTTTTTTAATTTTTCAAGTTTTGGGGTTTTGTTTATTTTTTGTTTTTTTAATTTATTTACCTATTTTTAAATTTTATTATTTTTAGAGAGAGGGGAAGGGAGAGAGACAGAGAAGGAGAGAGACATAAATGTATGGTTGCCTTTCACCTGCCTCCAGCTACAGAGCTGGCTGGAAACCTGGCTGGCAAGCTGGTTATGTGCCCTGGCTGGGAATTGAATCAGCGACCTTTGCGTTCAAAGGCCAGCAGCACCTTATCCACTGTGCCACCAGCCATGGCCAAGTTTTGTTTTTTGTATTTACTTTTTCTTTTTTTACTGTTTTTAACTTTTATTGCATTTTTCATATTTACATTTAATCCACATGAAAATGATCATTTATGTTGTAAGATGGAAAGCTAATTGTTTCCATAGAGCTAATTACCTGAGGACCCTTTTTGAATTATCCATAAGTATGCAATCCAACTGTATGTTATCACAGTTCCATATAGCACGTGGGTCTGTTATTATGTTCTGTTAGTATGTGTCTACCCATAGTTCAATAAGACATTGTTTGGTATACCTCAAATGTATGCCAAGTCCACACTTTGTTCTTCAACTTGGGTTTGTCTATTTTCAGCTATAGGCTTCCGTATTAATTTGAAATATTTTAGCATACATGCGTTGTATACATGCTTGTCATTTCAATGTCCATAGTCTTTGCATGTGTCTTAGTCTACACAGTTTGACTCTTGCTTGTGTTGGCTTGTTTCCTCACACAGCGGAAGATTTGCAGTTTTTTATGAGCTCAAATTTGGTTGAGCTTTAAATTTGGGGATCCTGAATTGCCTGAATTGACATGCTTTGCCTTGTTTTCTGCCAAGTGTTAGGGGACACCTGCCAACCTGAATACATTTCAACTTATAGTACTTTCATGCATTGGGCTTTATTAGCCCGGAACTCTGCAGAAATTCAAGTCCTAGGCCCTCAGGAGAGTAACTGTGGTGCAAGATACTTCAGAAGACTATTAATATTCATAGGATTTTAAAAATCCAGCATGATAGCCCTGGCTGGTAGCACAGTGGTTAAGGTGCCGGCCTGTGAACCCAAAGGTCGCAGGTTTGATTCCCCAGCCAGGGCACATAACCAGGTTGTAAACCAGGTCTCCAGTCAGGTCTGTGGCTGGAGGCAGGTGAAATGCAACCATACACTGATGTCTTTCTCCCTCTCTGCCTCTCTCCCTTCCCCTCTTTCTAAAAAATAATGAAATAAAATCTTTAAAAAAAAAAAAAAAGATAAAAATCCAGCATGAGAGGAGACAGACTGATCTTCTTTCTTGCTGGTTCACTTGAATACCAGCATGCAGATGTTTCTAAATTCATCTTTTTAACTAAAGGACTGGGTTAATAGTGGGGTGGGAATCTCAGGTTCAGCTTACCTACTTGGTCAGGTTCAAATTCTATGCCTCTGGAACTTTTAACCAGCAGAGCTCCGGGTGTCTGAGTAAGAGACCTAGATCAGGCCCACACAGATTACTGTGCTGGCCACCAGACTGAGTCCTGTCCCATTTTGTTCTCTTTTGAAAGGTGATTTTTTTGCTTGGTGTAATTTGTCTGCTTATTGATTCATTAAGGACTACTTCCCTTACTTTCTTCTAAGCTCAGCAACACATTTAAAAGTATGTTAGTCATTCATCTAGCATTTGTGCGTTTTGACCTGGAAGTGCACTTCAGAACATCCATTCTTGTTCCTCTGCTGGAAATGGAAATGACAAAAGAATTCGTTTTTAATTTACATTCGTATTAGGGTTACTTGCAGATTTACAAATAATCCTCTGACAAACATTTGGGGTGCTCTTCTTGGTTAATTTTTAAACTTTTTGTTGTTGTTACCAGAGTAAGGCAGGCACACTGCACTAAAGGTCCTAGAGCCAACAAGTGAAAATGTGTCCTCTACCTTCTATTATCTCAATGCCTGCCCTAGGATGACAATCTAACCAACTGAGCTATTGGGCCGGTGCTGAGTGAAATATTTTCCCACTAATTTTATTTGCTCCATTTCCTATAAATAGTTTCTCTCCGGCCTCTTTATCACATGGTCCAACTTGTCAGATTATTATTTACATTTTTTTACCCTTGAGGAACTTCCTCCTAAAATTTTTACTCTTTGTATGGTATGGGTTGGTCGTTTTCCAACTTCCTGTACAGCTGCCTCCTAGAATCTTCTTGCAGCTCTCTCTGTAGCGTGACCCCACTTCCTGGGTGATGCGTTGTCCTTTCTCTTCTTTTCCCACGCAGTTTGGATGGGAACAGGGTCTCCAGGGCTTTCCCGAGACTGAAGCCAACGGAAGTCAAGTTGCAGAGAGTTCACGTGTCTGCAATCGGTTGGATTCCACCCTCCCGCTGGACAGGCGGTTTGTCGGGATGGGGGCTCCTAGGCTGGAAGTCACCTTGCCGCTGTCCCAGCATCACTTGCTCAAGAGACTGATCTTTCCCTGTGGAATGGGCACGTCTGCTGAAATTTTAACACATTTTCTTAGGCATCAGTATTTTTCTTCCACTTATCTTAGGTCACACTGTTAGCAAGTGGCCCCGCCTCTTGTTTTCAGGTTGTCATCTGTAAAATGGGCGTTGGGACCATGGAATGCGCTGTAAGGATGATGTGAGTCGTGTGTTGAACTTGGACAGTTTGGATTCACAGTCTGACTATGGGCCGCTCAACTATGTGACCTTGGGTGAGTTATTAGCATTACTAGGCCTCAGTTTCCTCATCTTTAGCACAGGTACAGTAATAGAACCTACCTCAAAGAGTTGTTTAGAGAGTACAATGAGATAATGTATAAATGGTTTGGAGCGTGCCTGGCAGAGTAAACACTCCATGAACGGCGCCTGCATCCTCCATGCAAAGCCGTACGGCAAGGTAGTGTATCCTGGGATCAGCTGCCCAGGTGCGGAGACTCTCAAATGGACAGGGATGAAGGGGGGTCCCTAACCACTGCTATCTGACTATGCGCCTGCAACCTTCCTCTGACTCACCAAGTAGAAATGGTACGCAGTGAGCCCTTACCCGTGTCCCATGCTTTCACCTCACACCTTAAGCAACTTCCTGTGGGTCGGGGCCTGTGCAGAGCTGTTATATGGGTCCCCAGCTCCAGAAGATATGATCCTCCTTCGCATCTGAAGGACAGTCCTGGAAACTTGGCCACGTAGACAGGGGACCAAACCACACTGTGCAGCTTTTCTGAAGGCAACTCCAGGCCCTGTTATGCAGCTATGCACAAGGCACTTTCCCCTGTTGAGCACTAGAGGGTGCACTGTGCATGTGTGTAGGAAGCTGAGCCCATAAATTATAGCGTGTAGTCATCGGAAATCATTCAAGTTACAGGGGCTTCATTCTGTAAGCACTGTAAGCCCTGGAGAAATACAGGGATGTTTTGAAAAGGCAAGTGGCCTAGTCAGAGGCAACCTTTCCTAGTAGCATGATGTCCTTATAAAAATCACCCCATCTGCCAAAGCAAAATGTCCATGGAAGTTCCCAAGCACTGTGCTTTTGTGTTCAAAGTGCTTTCCTACCCATGGTCTCCTTCAGCCTGGTTGCAGAACAGCAGCACTGAGCAGGACCCATGAAGACAGTAAGGTTAGAATGGCAGAATCTGAACTTGACCAGTGCACGCGACTGAACCAGGAAGTTTCATTCAACCTAACTCCCATTTTGGGCATTGCATTATTGCTTCCAGGAAAGAAACAAAAGAAGAACATTTGGGTCTCCCTTCAGGAGTTGGGGGTCGTGAGTTTGGAGGTTCTGCTTTCTCTGTCACCATCTCAGCTGCACAGGTCTCTGGGGTGGGGACCACCCTGGCACAGCCAAGGCAGATGGCTGAGGCATTGCTGTCAGTGTCATCCGGTGGAATAGGGCAGACTTTGTCCCCTGCCTGCGGGTCTCTCAGTGCCTTCAGTATAGGACAAAATCACGTTAGATAAGGCTACTTCAAAGCCATTAAAAAGAAAGCAAGCTCTTGAAGTACAGATATGGGAAATATTCGAAATGTTTTTTTGTTTTTTTTAAAGATTCTGTTTTTAGAGAGAGGGGAAGGGAGAGAGGAGGAGAGGGAGAGAAACATCACTGTGTGAGAGATACATTGGTCAGTTACCTCTTACACACACTCCACTGGGAAACCTAGCCAACACAGCCCAGGCATGTGCCCTGACTGGGAATCAAACTGGCAACCCTTTGGTTCGCAGGCCAGCACGCAAATCACCGAGCCACACCAGCCAGGGCTTAAGATGTATTTGAAAGAAGAAAGAAGTCTTGTCTAGCACAGGGTACATAACAACTATTATTTTGTGAAAGGAAGAAAAAGAGAGGGGAGAATATACGGGGTGGGGCACAGGATGGGGCCGAAGTAGGTTTACAGTGGTTTATATGAAAAATAATTCAATAAATAAATGATACTACAAGAATAAACCCTGTGTTGCATTTACTCGGCACTGTAAACCTACTTTTACCCCACCCTGGATCTGTCTGCAAATACAAACTCTATCTCTGGAAGGTTTACAAGAAACTGACAGTGCGGGTTGTCTCCGTGCAAAGGAATTGGGGAGGAGGGTAGATGGTCATCGCTGGAATGAAGAATGTTCACTGTAGACTTTTTTGTGCTCTTTAGAGTTTGAACCATGTGAATGCATTATCTATGAAAACATGAGTAAACCTGAGCAAGCAACACACAGGCTGTCTTTCCCAGTCACTGCTGACCGGTCCCTTGAGGAAGACCACCACCACACACCTGAGAGGCAAGATATCCCAACGCAACGCAGTCGACAAAGGGTTCACCAACCCCAAAGCCTCTATTAATGAAGCTAATGTGTTTTTCCTCTAAGCATTAAATATTTAAAAACTGTAAGCAAGTTCTGTAAAAGGAAATGGGCAGCTTTTCAACTGCCAGTCGCAGCGAATACTTGAAACTCCATTAGATCTACTGCAGCAGACAAGCATACACCAGAGTTGACTTTTTTTCCTCATTATCGCAAGCCCAAAACCCCTGCACATATCCCTGATAAACAGCGGGATTGCCAGTTGGGAGAACCTGAGCCTTAAGGTGAGGTTCAAGTGTGTTTGTTCCTGATAAATACAAAACCAAGAACTCCTCAAGCTTTGCAGAATTGGTTTTCAGTGAGAGAAGGCTCACTAGAAATTAAAAGAATACATCAAAAAATGTTCATTAAATTCAGAAAATGGAGGAAAAGGTACTCAGGTCCTAATTCCAAGGTGAAGTACAAAACCCTACTCACACAGGATTTTCCGTGAAACTGCTCACCCAAACCTGGGGCACATGCTAGAGCTGGGAGGCTAGAGACTTTTGTTCTGTGAAGGAGAGATGCTTTTACAAAGAGATAAACTACAATTCTATCCCAAGGGAGAGGGACTGACAGTGCATAATAAATACTCGTACATGTATGTTATTACTTTAACCTACAGATATGCAAATAGAATGTTGGAAATTAGTTGGTTTTTTACCTATTACATAAATGTTCAATTATAAATTATTACAAGTATATAACAATAGGATAGTCAATAGTGGCATTTGGTAGAAATTAATCATAGAATGAAATAGCGTCTGAGAAAGCCATAATTTTGTTGCTCAAGTCCTCTGATACAGCAATTTATTTTAACTCAGTTTTTAAACTCTTTTTGGATGTTTACATTTTGTAGTTAAATTAAGATCCTTGTAAGGAGGACTTTTTAAAAGAAGATACATGCAACAGAGCTATTTAAGAACATATTACTGTATTTAATTAAAAAAAACAAAACTACAATGACATGTTTCTTTCTTTCCCATGATAAAGGGTTTTTCACTCTTTCTGTTTCCTCTTCCATTCTACTTTGCAGAGTGGCCTTCAGGGCATCCTGCTCTCTCCCTCATGTAGTGATAAAAATAAGCCGTGTCCGATGTGAAATTCACATTGCCGCCCAGCTCTCCTCTTATCAAAGCCACATTCCACCGATTCCTGGCATCCGTCTCCCGTGAGGCCATCAAGCTCAATATCCTCTCGACGAAAGCATGTGAGCGTGGAATACTTGGGATTTTATTTACCAGCAACAGGAGACGTTGGCACGCGTGTGAGACCGTTCCCAGTGCTGCAGCTCTGCCCATATGCGGGGTCTCTGCAGGCTTGTGCTAGGACTCCAGGGCTTGTTGACCGGCTGCTCCACAGCCACCAACTTATCATGCAGCCCCCCCGCTTCCCCCCGTGTTTAAGGGGTTGGTTGCTATCACACATGGATCCTCTGTTTCTCAGATGGTTTCAGAGCACAGAGGTAGCTTGAACTTGGGATTAGCAGAGTTGGATTCTGAGGAAATGAGTTTTAGTATTAAAAAAATATCAAGAAAGTCCGGTTTAACTGAGCATTCCTCTGGTAACCTTTGAGTTTTGTAGCTGTATTATTAATCAGCCTTTTATTTAAGACTTTATTAATTTTCAGAGACAGGGGAAGGGAAGAAGAACGAGTGGATAAACTACTTCCACTGAGTAAGTTCCCACTAAAAATGGGAAACAAGAATAAATTTGCTTTCTGATTTTACCCCAAGAAGGTTGTAAAAATAGCAGAGAGTAGGTATTTTGTACAGGGGCAAGTGGTAAGTAAAAAGCTATTACTATATAATAAACCCCACAACCTCACATTCTTAATTCCTAAAAATTGCAAAATAAGTATCAAGTAGTCACTTAACATTCTGCCAAGTGCTAGGAACATAAAGATGAAGAAGAAAAATATTACCCTCAAGAACCATGAAAGTAGAAAGGGAGACATCTGAAGATCATAGTTCCTTTCCAGCAGTGATTTTGAGGCAGTTGATTGGACCTTGTCATTCTACATGTTTCAAGTTCCTCATCAGTGCACCCTGCTCAAGAGGACATCCTGTGTGTGGTGTGGGGAGATTCACTTATATTTCACTCTCTTGAAACATGGCCAGAAGATCGATCCAGGAAAGCATGCCCTCACAACAATTTGTGAGTAGTTTAGCATTTTGCCAAGACTTGCAAGAAGAAAACAAGAATGCAAGAGTACAAGACATGACATTTCAAGTCAGGACTTCAAGTGAGGACTGTCTTGGAAAATATTAAAGAAAGTGCATATACATGAAACAAAATGTATGACCTCATCAGGTAGTCAAGCCAATAGCAACATTTTCTGATAAATTAAAGAAGATAAATATGGAGCAGATTGTTATGCCGATGAATCAGGTTTCTTCTTGAATATTTTATTTATCGTGACTTTTCAAAAACAATTTTTTATTGAGATATAATTAACATTAAAAATATTTTGCCCTGGCTGGTGGCACAGTGGATAAGGCACTGGCCTGGGAACCCAAAGGTCGCTGGTTCAATTCCCAGCCAGGGCACATAACCAGGTTGCAAGCCAGGTCTCCAGCCAAGTCTGTAGCTGGAGGCAGGTGAAAGGCAACCATACATTGATGTGTCTCTCCCTCTCCACCTCTCTCCCTTCTCCTTTCTCTCTCTTTCAAAAAAAGAAAACAAAAGCCCTGGCTGGTGGCGCAGTGGATAAGGTGCTGGCCTGCGAACCCAACAGTAGCAGGTTCGATTCCCCAGCCAGGGCACATAACCAGGTTGCAAGCCAGGTCTCCAGTCAGGTCCGTAGCTGGAGGCAGGTGAAACGCAACCATACATTGATGTCTCTCTCCCTCTCTGCCTCTCTCCCTTCCCCTCATTCTAAAAATAATGAAATAAAATCTTTAAAAATATATATATTTTAATGCCATTTTAGTTGTTTCTCCCAACCTTCATCTTGCCAGATAAAAATGTGCCAGGGACTCTTAGAAACACAACGTTCATACTAGTTAAGAAAAGCTAGCTTAGCCCTGGCTGGTGTGGCTCAGTTAGTTGGAGCATCAGACCCTGCACCAACGGGCTGTGGGTTTGATCCCTGCCTGGTCAGGGCACATACCTAGCCTACAGGTTTGATCGCAGGTTAAGGTACAAATGGGAGGCAACTAATCAATGTTTCTCTCTCACAGCTTGCTCTCTCACTTTCTCTCTCTTTCTCACTCATTCTCTCTTTCTCAAATCAATAAATACATACTTGGGTAAGGATTTTTTTTTTTTTTAATTTTTAAAGAAAATGAAAGAGAGTATACTGTCCGCTTCCAACCATTAAAAACTATAATTTTATTAACAATTATATTTTCACTCTCTTTATAAAGAGCCAAGCTCAATAATTCCTATAACTAGAACCACCTCACTAATTTAAGACAGCATTGTGAGTTTCTGAATTTATTGGGATTTTAATAAAAATCATCAGAAACTACGTCATTGTATATTTTTTTTTTTTAATTTAAGTTTGAGTCAAATACTGTAAGTTAAGTGATGCCTCTGAATACATTGATATAACCAAAATTCTTCCTGATTGATGAGACTATTTTCTGATACTGGCCAATAATATGTCCACCATAGGCCAAGATAATCCCTGCTGTTACTGCTATTTAATACTCCAGAAGATGTACAATGCTTTCAAGGATCCTCAAACCTTGTTGGTTTTGAGGTTTTAAGATTGACTCAACTCATTTTTATGCAAAAATTTTTAATTCTGCAATAATGAAATGTCAGTACTCAAGATATAAGAAAACAGAAAATGCTCATTGAAGCTTATTTTATGATTCATGTAAATTATCTAAATGGTTGCAGTCTTTCCTCTCAACACATTTATTGATGGCCTGCTATAAGCAATGAAATACATGTTACAGGTACTCTGGAGAATGAAATGATGATGCAGATACAGCCCCAGTCTTTACAGTTCAATGGGGAAGACAGATGTGCACAAATAGTTAGAATACACAGCCCCTGGAGTTTGCATTGCTGTGGAAGAGGCAGTGACACTGGAAATTGGAGTGGGTCCAGCTACAGCAATAGCCAGTCATGTAACAGTGAACATAATTTAGAGATTCTTCGCAACGTAGTCCCCTATCATGTAAAATGATATGTTGTATGGGCTGGTCCAGTATTCTCCCCGACTGTTTCAGATTGCAGACATCCATCAATGACAATTTTTATCTCACACTTCCAATATTTATTTATAAGGATGTGCATGTAACTCATTGCATATACTATAATATAATAATAATATAATACTTAGAGGCCTTTAAAAAATACCAGGGCCAGGATCCCCACTAAACTAATGATAAGCTTTTGGGGAGTGGAGTATACACATGAATATTTTTTAAAGTACCCAAGGCTAAGAGTCAACATCTATGAACAAGAAGCAAAATTAGTGTAAGTATATACTTCCAAATTTGTCAGAAGTGTTGTGAAGAAATTAGAGAAAATTAGAGAAAATAAAATGGAAATTCCTAGATACAATGGAGGCAATTGCTTAGATAACCACAATCAGAGAAGGCTTCTCCAAGAAGGTGCTATTTGCTGAATGAGGAGATGAACTGAGTGATGGGTGTGTGGGGCGGAAAGTGGGGAGTTGATGGTAAGAATATTTAAAAGGTAAAAGCAGGAGACCTACATTCAGAAAAATAAATGAATGGAAATGAATGGGAACAAACATGACTGAGTAAAGAGCAAGAATAGCATGAGATGAAGCTAGAAAATTCAACACAGGCTGGTCTTCCAGGGTCT
This sequence comes from Noctilio leporinus, assembly GCA_004026585.1. Taxonomy (NCBI): domain Eukaryota; kingdom Metazoa; phylum Chordata; class Mammalia; order Chiroptera; family Noctilionidae; genus Noctilio; species Noctilio leporinus. The sequence goes on from PVIW01000021.1 coordinate 695,602, forward strand.
TATCATTTAAAGCATAGTTTATTCAAACTATAAAAGAAAACTATTGAGGGCTTCACCAGGTGAGTCATTTGGTCATGATATTCGCTTAAAGAAAATACACTGAGCCTGAATATAGGTATATCTTCTAATCCTTCACCTTTACTCCTAGGTGTATACCTAACAGGAAAGTATATGATCTCCGAATGACATGTACTAGAATGTTAATTCAAAATTGCCAAAAACTGGAAACTACTCAAATACCCACCAACAGTTAAAGTGATGAATAAACTATAGTATATTCATAAAATAAATCCTACAGAGCAATGAAATTTGACACATGCAACCCCATGTAACAACATTGATGAACCTTACAAGTATGTTGAGTGAAAGAAACTGAGCATAAAAGGGTAATACCATATTATGCCTATCATATAGTGTACAAAAATAGCTCTTCACCTAAAAGGGGAAGGTAGGTTAGTACAATAAACAGGTCACTTGAAGCCCAGGTTGAGAATTAATGACGTAATACAATGGATACCATGAAGAGACGGTGTATTATCTCTCAATCCTGTAATTCAAAGTGTAGCTTATTGAAATAGATATGTGGATATAGATTATATATAGATGTACATTTATTGCAGCTTTTAATTTCTTTTTCAAAAGAGAATGAGCTTTAAGAGGATTAACACTTAAGGGTAGAATAATTCAACCTAGAAATTTTTTAACTCTCCTTCAAAAAAAAAAGGAAAAAAAATTGGGAGAAAAAAAAAAAAAAAACTACCTGCCTGGATTCCCAAGAAAAAAAAAAAAAAGAGGAAAAAAGTCATCAGAAGGGGTAGTTGAAGTGCCAGCAAAAGATGACGAAAAGGAAGAAGAAAAGATCAATAAATGTCATGGGCCTGTTGACAAGACTCTACTGCAGAGATGGACTTTTCAAGCCACCTGGAAATCCCCACAAGCACTTTTCTAATTAAAATGAGGGCGCTGAGTAAGATCCCGTTTTCAAAAAAGAAACGGAATGGTCACACGGATATGGATATTCCTCTTTCTCCTTTCAGGGTATGTTTGTTTGATGGACAGTCTAAAGGTATACTTCAGACTGTGTAATCCAAGTTAAACATTAGACTTTTCCTTAAAAAAATGTCCTTCTGTGTGTTGGCAAATTAGGATTCTTAATTCATAAGGGAGGTAGGGGTACACCCTGGATTGCAGTGAATTTACGTGGGTGAATATATGGTTTCCTCCAAACTAGATAGGATTCACAGCCTAGCTTTAAGGATGGCCTTGTTCATGACAGGAAATGGGGGCAGGGGGAAAAGAAACATAGCCGCCACGTGAAGGGGACCTAGCAGTTGTAAACTATGCCTCAACATCTGCAATACCAACACAGAAACTATGCCCATCTTAGAATCAAGACCACAAATGTCTTTCAAGTTTCTTCCTGCTTCTCCGTCTGGTGACCTCCCATTGTTTCGGCTTCCCGTTCACCTGGGGCTGCACACTGACCTCTCTAAAGGTCTCTTAATCTTTTTAAAGATTATACGAGCCCTGGCTGGTGGCACAGTGGATAAGGCTCCAGCCTGTAAACTCAAAGGTTGCTGGTTCGATTCCCAGCCAGGGCACATAACCAGGTTGCAAGCCACGTCTCCAGCCAAGTCTGTAGCTGGAGGCAGGTGAAAGGCAACCATACATTGATGTCTCTCTCCCTCTCTCCCTTCCCCTCTCTCTAAAGATAAATAAAATCTTTTTTTTTTTAATTTTTTTCCTTTTTTTTTTTTTTAATTTTTTAATTTCATTTTATTATTTCCAGAGAGAGGGGAAGGGAGAGAGGCAGAGAGGGAGAGAGACACCAATGTATGGTTGCCTTTTACCCGTCTCCAGCCACATAGCAGGCTGGACACCTGGCTTGCAACCTGGTTATGTGTCCTGACTGGGGAATCGAACCAGCAACCTTTGGGTTCGCAGGCCGGCGCCTTATCCACTGTGCTACCAGCCAGGACCAGATAAATAAAATCTTTAAAAAAAAAAATTATATGAGATGGCTTCCCCCCAGCAGCGACCTTTTCCGCTGGTCACGTGGATGTGGATGTGTGAGCTGGACACTGCATCAGCCACCCTGCATAGAGCTGTTCAGGAACGCGGTGAGGGTCACCCGCAGTTGGAGGTGAGAAGCAATGATATTGTGCAAAGACTTGCTAACAAAGCCCCAGCGCGGGCAGGGCCGCCTGGGAAGTAGGTAGGCTAAGCTGGTGGAGCCATAAGAAAATGGAACAGCTATTTTTAGCACAAGTGCCCACCATTTAAAAGAATTGCAAACAAAGCCCTAAAGCAGGGAAAAAGGGAACTGTGGCTGTATTTTCAGGTAGAAAAAATGGTAGGCAGTGAGAAAATAACCACTTGCCACATATAACACACACACATGCTTAGGAGACTCAACTATTGCTGTATTAAATCAACTATTTTTTAACCACTGCACAGAGATTATACTCCAATTATTTAGTGATTAGCCAGGATGGCAACTGAAAAAACGTTCAATCTTATTGAAGGAGTAGAAAGGAAGGCTAGCAAAGGAGACTGCTATGTGGCTTTGTCACAAGGACAAAGCAGCACAAGGAGAGGAGTGAAAAGTTTCAGGGAGCCAAGAGGGTCAAAAACTATAAAGTGGCTCCAAATGAGAGGGCTGCGGTATTGAACTTGGAAAATAAAAGAGTTTATTGTTTATAATGAGAGGCTGGCACCAAGTGAAGAATGCCAAGGAAAAGCCACCGTGAGCGTCTTGGGCAAAGGACATTAGAAAAAATAAAATCTAACATTCTGTTTAAAGCTATATACAATGGTAATCCTTTGCTATAAATAAAGTTAAGCTCTGCCATGACTCCCATATCTCCTTCAGCAAAATGCTAATAAACATGTTTCCCTGTGAGTGTCATGGGAAGGTCTAGGTATAGAAAAAGCCTTTTCCTCTCTACCCTTTCAGGTCCTCGGGCTGGAGCTCTATAAATCAGACTGACCAAGAACAGATTAACAAGAGAAAAATATTAGTTTACTTACATGTGTCTCAGGCATGCACATGGGATCACTCAAAAATAGGTGGACAGAAACAGGATTTAAGAGAAACCAAGATAGCAGAGGAGTGAGTGGAGCTACACCAATCTCCTCCCAACACCAAAATGGAATTACAACTTAATTGGGGAGAAATCATCCAGAATAACCAACAGAACACCGACTGGAGAGAAGTCTTATTACCAGGGACAGAACAGAAGAGCCGATTCATCACAATGTGACTGATAGGCAGTGCGGAGATGCAAGAGGGCTGGTGGGGCTCCCATGGGCAGCAGCTTGAGGGACAGAGAAACGTCTCAGCAGCTGGGGCTCCACCTGACAAGGGTGGGATCTAAACCCCCAACTGGACTCTCCAATCTATAGCAACACAGCTGAGAGTTAACAATACCCAGCTGTGAAAAGCAAAAAGCCTCCAGGTGTAGCCAGTTTGACAGACAGACCGAGTTCTTAAAGGGACCACACACGACAATACAGAGGAAGCACCTGCCCTGGGCTCCAGCAGAGAAAGGGCAGAGTGGACTAGAGAAGCCTGGGGAAAGTTTGGGGCAGTGGCTTTAGGGGGAGAGTTGAGGGAGCAGCCCGTGAGTCCAGGGCTGACCCATCCCCCATACAGCCAGCAGACCACTCTTCTCCAAAGGGCGGGAGCCTGAGGGGAAGCGCCACAGCCCCACCCATAGGAATTAATCCATCCACACCCAGCAGTGCCTAAACCTGACCTCAGATGCAGGTTGATTGGATTAACAACTAAATTCATCTGCCCCGCCCAGTGGTGCCTAAAATTGACCACTGATCACAGATTGATTGAATTAACAACTAAAGGAGACAAAGACAGTGGATCTCTGGTAGTATCCAACTGGCTGACTAGGCCCAGGCTGGGACATGCTGATGTCACCAAGCACAGATCCAGGAAGTAAACAAAGTGCACCTCTACACCACAGAAGGTCACACCACTAAGACAGTAAGTCAAAGCAGACCAATCTAAGAAGTAGAAACAAAGAGCCACCTAAAATAGGGAGACAAAGAAATAAACCTTCAGCAAATGGAAAGAGGGGATCCCCAAGAGAGTGCAAAATGAAATAGAGGCAAGCACCCTATTAGACATGGAATTCAAAATAATGATAGAGAAGCAAGTGTCAAACACCACTTCCACTCATATTCCGTTGGCAAAACCTTAGTTATAGTTTTCCGTTATATGTGGATGGAGCAAGCCGTACTGAACAAATGCAAATTCTCTACTGCACATCGCTTTTCCCTAAGTTGCAGACCAAACCTTTTCTAGTTATAAGGGTTGCCCAAATTGATTCCTGCAGCTGGTCTATCAGGGAGGCAGCTGGCTTTCTGCCAAGCTCTGTGGAATCCAGCAATGGCCCTCTGATGAAGGCAATCCATTTTCACCAATGACACACATGGACCCCAGCCTCTCAACCATGTCAGCAGAGAGCAGGTGCTTCTCCAACCATAAAAGCCAATGTGGCCAATCCTGCTACTATCTGGTCACATTCTACTGTTGTAATTACAAGCCTTGGCCATACCAGAGGAAAGGAAAATTCCTTCCCAGTCATAAACATTGAACTTTCAGGGTAGGGCTGGACAGGAGATTCTAGCTCATTATATTGCTATTGTATAAGGACCCTGGCCACAACAGGGGAGGGGCTCGTGTTTCCCTAATCATGTAGCCTAATAAGCTTAGGTCCAAAGGATGAGGTCCTTCCCCCAACCTGTCTTGCTAGATATCCTTGCACTGCCCTAGAATACACTGTGCAATCATGGGCAGTGCACTGCTCCTGCCTCCTTGATTCATACTAGGCGCAGTCTTCCACCAGCTGGAGTGGTATGCTTCTTGGCTACTGGTCCCCTACCAAGCTCAGGTGTGAGCTTGGTCTCCAGAAGAAGGCACAAGATCTTTTTTAAGCACTATAGGAAAGGTCATTCGCAGACACTTGGAGGACTAGAGACACATGGGAGGCTGATATTTGTTATTCCAAATATCAAGAAGCACAACTAGATGACTTTTCTCCCAAAAGCCTAGTGATGAAGGAATTAAGCTCTTCATAATAAGACACTGAATACAGTAAAGTTGAAAATTCAGTGACATATCATCAGTTTTGCTATTTACCAAAACAACAACAAAAAAACAACAACCCTGTACTCTTTTAAACAGCCATTATCAATAACTCTCTTAATAGACTTTTTGAAATCTGCTAGCTTAAGTTTTAAGTTCCCTTTCCACTGGTATGCTCAGTTTCGCAAGCTTCTTCTCTTCTATTGATGTCTTGTGAGGCCTCTTCACCCTACCAGTGAGTGACAAGGCAATTCTCAGAGCGGGTCTTATGGTGCACCTGTATCTAAAGGAATGCCTGTCATTTTGATGTGTGAAGAAACTGGGAAGTGATGTTTACCCAACTACTGACTAGTGAGCAATCCTTTCTTTCCGTCCTGCAGGCAATTCTTAGTAAATGGCAGCCTTATTTTAAATTCTGAATCCATGTTCTTAATTTCTGCCAAACCAGTGATTACTAATTATGTCCCTTTGCAAAGCTTTCTGGCCAATGCAGACATAAGACACCCATAATCCCCTTAGTGCTGAATTCTGTCAGCCACCTGAGCTGCTTATTCCAGACCATCTGCACAAGTGCAGTTCTGAAAACTGAGCGAATGAAAGAAAACTAATGTTCGCTTAGGAGATGGGATATGAATATGGACTTGGCATAGCAATTACAAAATTTTGTTGTAGAGAAGAATGAGACAGAAATCGCATTAGAAATCTAGAGAATCAGCAGAATAGGAAGTAGGCGAAATGGAGAAGAGGCAGATACACTTGTTTTCTCCTTGATTGACTTGTACCCCATGTCATTTTTTAAAAAGATTTTGAACCACAGGTGAACTTTTTGCATAGAAACTAAACATTCTAAGTTTTGGTTTAACTAAGAATAATTCATAAAATATATTAATAGCTATCTCCTCCAAGACAATCTTCATTCAAATTATGCTTCAAAACAAATATCTCCAGCCACAGACTTCCACTCCATCAGAAATTCTACAAAATTAGTGACTTAGTTACCAGTTGCTTACAAATTAGCATTTTTCTACCAAAGTCCCAGCTAAATGTTATTAGAATTTAAAAATACAACTAACATGGCCCTGGCTGGTGGCACAGTAGATGAGGCACCACCAGCCTGTGGACCCAAAGGTTGCTGGTTTGATTCCCCAGCCAGGGCAACATAACCAGGTTGCATGCCAGGTCTCCAGCCAGGTCTCCAGCCAGGTCCATAGCTGGAGGCAGGTGAAAGGCAACCAACCACACATTGATGTCTCTCTCCCTCTCTGTTTCTCTCCCTCTCTGCCTCTCCATCTTCCCCTTTCTCTAAAAATAATAAGTTTAAAAAAAATTTTTTTTAAATAAATAAAGTTGGGGATTTTAAGTTAAAAAAAAAAATACAACCAACAGGAGCTCATCATTATGATCTCTGGATTTGAATTACGTTTGAAAGACTAATAATAGTAAGAAAGCAAAAATAATGTTTGCTATAACTTATCTGAAGAAATATTTTGTAAGCTTTATGAAAGAAAGAAACTCATCTTCTTGTTCCCCCGAGCCTAGTGGCTTGGCAAAAGTAGATGCCCAGTGAGTATTTGTGGATTTCATGAATAAATAATGTCTTAAAATATCAGACCTTATCTATTCAGAGCTTTTGCCATCAAATCAGTCGCAGCCCAGATCTTTCTAACCAAGAGCAAGATCTTTCCTTTGTGGTTTAGAAATACAACATGTCTGTGTATATAGCACTCAGTTTTCATCTGCCTTAATCACAGGGACCAGACGGCTACCTCCTCTACAGCACTTGCTCCCAAGGAGACACATGACAGAGTATGAAACTGGCAGTATTTGATATGACCTCTTCATCATTCCGCAATGAAGGCCTTCCATTCATTTTGTATCTTTTGGAACATGTGCACTCTAAATATGGCCCAGAAGATGGACATTTATATAATCAGAGAACTCCTGAGGCAGAGAAAATGCCCCGTTTCACAGTGGTGTTTTAAGATCTTCCCAGAGGGCTATCAGTTCTGAGACAGAGCTAAGTATCCATATCTCTACCCTGTTCCCCATCAAGAAAGGAAGCTTCAACTCCTGTCTTAATTAAAGCCAACAATACACAGGTAGGTGGCATTTTCCCCACTTGACGAACAGTATACACATGCTCAGCTGCAAGAGGGAGTGAAATGAAGCCGACGGTTTCCAGTGCATGCACATCACCCACCTCAGCAACAAGGGATCTCATCTGTGAACGTGGGAATGCTGTTTAGGAAAAGGGAGTTCAAATCCAATTTATTACTGACAAGTTCAGAATCCCCACCTTCTTGTACAGGATCACAACCTGTATCAGGTCCATTTCAAGACTGGAGACAAACTGTGATTTCATTATTATACCAGGTTTGTCTACAAACTGCAAGGACTTGATCTTTACTCTGCACCTCCAGACAGGCTCCGATGGACCCTCAGTGTTGTGTATGCAGAGGCTGTTAAGTGCCCCCCTGTATCCTGTGAGGGGGTCCACCTTCAGCTCCTTTGTTTTTTTTCCAGTGATGCCGGAAACTGCCATGACAGGCAGGTACTACATAGAAAAGCAGTTTTACACTTGCTCACAAAGAATCACTTAGTAACGTGGAGTCCCAGCTACTTTGAACCAAATACGTATTTGAGGTTCTGTTGGAGAGTAACTGGTATGCGTGTTTAAGGAAGTTCGGAAGAAGTGATTTACACTTGTCAAAATAATTGAAACAGATTTTTAGCAAATGGTGTCTTATGTTCTCTGTCAGACTGATAGACTACAGCAAGCTTACAAAACAAAAGCAAATTAAAAAAATGAGCCATGGATATTTCCGAATAAGATAGAAGCGTAGGCAGATACCCTTCACCTCCTTGCACAGCCATAGGCATTATAACTACCTCAAAACAAAACAAAAAATAAACAACCAGAACTGCCAGAAAATCAAAATATATGTAAGTCCAACAAATTCTGTAAGGATTTAAAGAAGTAATACTCACCCATACGGGTGGAGAGGCGGACGGGAAGCCGGGGCAGGGAGGACGCGGTGCGGTGGAGGCAAGGCGGCACGTGGGCAAGGCAGCGGCTCCAGCCAGCAGAACGAGCAGACCACATTATAAAAGCCAGGAGGGGCACCTGGGAGCAATCACAGCGCCAGGCCAGACCACGCAGCTCACAGATTCAGTGCCAGGAAAATAAAGCCTCATTGCTTCTGACTGAGAAAACCAGCGGGGGTTGGGGCGGAGGGAGAAACTGCTAGTCTCCCAGCAGAGTCCACTTGTTTAGAGGCTTTGTGGTCCTAGAATGTCCACAAACCCACCCATTCTGGGAACCATCACCAGGGTAACAGCTAGAGGGGCACCAGTTGCCTACAGGTAGTGGGTGTAGTGACTGGAAAAGGGACGAGTGCTGAGCAAGCAGCGTTGTTCCCTCTCTAACCCCTTACCCCACAGACATTTCGTGATGAAACAGGTTGCCCCCCACTGAGGAATTCATAAGGCTCCACCCCTTTCAACATAACAGGTGCAGCAGCTCCAACTAATATACAGAGGTAAACCCAAGAAGGCTGTCAAGTTGAGACAGAGAAGCATGGCCCAAAAGAGGGAGCAGATCAAGGCTCCAGAAGAACTAAGCAAGGAGGAAATAGTCAACCTAATAGATGCAAAGTTCAAAACACTGGTAATAACAATGCTCAAAAATGACTGAGTATGACAAATGCAGAAAGGAAGAAGTAAAGGCTACACTAAGTGAAATGAAGAAAAATTCACATGAAAGGAATAGTGAAGGGAAGAAAGCCAGAGTTCAAATCAATGTTTTAGAACATAAGGAAAAAATAGTGAACCAGCACGGAACAAAAAAATAAGAATTTAAAAATACAAGGAGAGGCTTATGAATCTCTGGGCCAACTTTAAATGTACCAAATTCCAAAGCTTGGTGGTTCCAGAGGAGAAGAGGAAAAGCAAGAAAGTGAAAACTTATTTGAAAAATAATAATAATAATAAACTTCCCTAATTTGGCAAAGGAAATAGACGTACAAGTCCAAGAAACAGAGAGAGTCCTAAACAAGTTGGACCTAAAGAAGAACACACCAAGATATATCGTAATTAAAATGCTAAAAGTTAAACCTAGAGAGTCATAAAAGCAGCAAGAGAAAAAGCAGAGAGTTACCTACAAACAAGTTCCCACAAGGCTGTTGGCTGATTTCTCAAAAGAAACTGCAGGCAACAAGAGACCAGCAAGAAGTATTCAAAGTGATGAAAAGCATGGGCCTACAACCAAGAATTGAATATAATCAGTATTCAATTTAATAGTATATTAAAAAGGAGACAGGGTAGGGGCAGTAAGTGTCTGGAAATTATGTAATACCTAATCGTGTTTAATTAGACTTCTAAAATTTTGTTGCTAGGAAGCAATGATGGTCATTAAAATGCTTGAATAGGATTTACTGTAAAAGTTATATTTGAAATAACTAAAAGGGACAAGTTCTGTAACTTTCAGTAGCAACATCTGCTTGTCACCAAGAAATAAGGAATAGGTAGGTAAACACCTGAAAGGGGTCACTTTGGTCAAGGAAAATGGGAAGACAGAGTGTTTCTTCTGTGGAAGTTATGTGCTAGTAAAAAAATAACTATTAAAAATAAGTAAGGGGGTGGTGAGTATGAAGAAAAAGAAAAACTCAGTGAAGAGACAAAATGATACAGGGTGCTGTTTTGGAAGTGCTTTTGAGGTGGAAAAACTATTCAATAGAAACCACAAAAACAGAAAACAAACCCACAAAAGCCCACTATAGCTGCATGGGGGAAGTGGACTCTAAGCTGGGGGGAAGAACAAATCCAAAGGCCCTGATGGGAAATACCTTGATCCCACAAACAGAAAGGCGTGTGATGGGTGCAGTGAGCAGAAGACAGATGAAGAAGCAGGCAGAAGCCAGCCCCTCCTCCGCCTCGGTTCCCCACTCCCGTGCCTTCCAGGGCCCGGGCTGCGCCCAGCCTCCAGCCAGCACTGAGCTCAATTGCCTTCGGAAGGTTGGCGGTGCCCGCCAGGCAAAAACCACATCCAAGGCTCCTAACCATCACAGTGGCTGACACCTCCAAAGGCTTCATTTTACTCCCAGCTATTTCTCCCAAGTGGAGAAGTGTGGAAGGATCCAGCTTCTCAGAGAGAAGGTAAAACCAGTGTCCCCACTAGTTCTGAAGGGTGTGAGGCTGAGGACATGAGAAGCAGGACAGCCACTCTGGCAGGAACCACTTCCATGACAGGTCCCCATGCTATGCAAGAGGCACCAACTCCTTAGGCAAAATATTTCCGTGATTAGAAAGACCTGCCTCATCCAGTCTCATCCTTGCGTGAAACATTATCTCAATCTTATTTTTAAAAAAATAAAGAGTGGCAGAAACCCATGAGAAGGTTTCACTAGTTAATCTAACCTTAGAATAGCATTTGGCCAAGTTCGGAGGGAAACAACGGACACTTGCTAAATGAATTCAAGTTGGTTTGGCGGCGGACAGAACCACATTCCTCCAGGAAGCCACATTACCCATCAGGCAGAAAGGGACTAGAGTCTGTCCTGAGTGGCAGCCGTGGGGACATGTCCCGTCTCCACCACCTTCCCCCACAGCACACCTACCCATCAGGGGGAAAGGGAAGCACTCAGCAAGCAGCCCCCTGTTTTGTTCCCTCTCTGGGGAGCTGATCTTCAGGACAGCAACAGCCAAGTCTCGCTTCCGGCAGAGCCCATTCGGTGCATCTTCAATGGTTCTTAGGTCTGTTTTCCCCAGAGTCCAGCATCTGCTCAAGTCCCAGAACACTTCAAAAAGCCAAAGTAAATAAACAACAAAAAAATTGTTCTTCCTGTCCCAAAAGTTGATTTTCCCAAGTTTTTCCCAGCTATAAAAAGCTATTTCAACTGACAGGAAATAGTGTTCTGACTGAGACACCGTCTCCTGAGGGCAAGTTCAACTTCCCTCCATGTTTCCAGGCAGCCAGAGAATCATCCCAACTTCCTCTGACGGCCCCCTCACATGGCCTCCTGGGTAACGAGGTGTTCAAGCCACGAGCACAATGATATAATCTGACACTGATGAGCCTTTTAAAGTAATCCATTTACTGGGAAATCCCCATCTTTTTCCCTAATTAAAAATGTCCTTCTAGTCCTGGCTGGTGTGGCTCAGTGGATTGTGCACCGGGTTGTGAACCAAAGGGTCACTGGTTCAATTCCCAGTCAGGGTACATGCCTGGGTTGCAGGCCAGGTCTCCAGCCAGGTCCCCAGCCAGGTCCCCAGCTGGAGGCAGGTGAAAGGCAACCACACAATGATGTTTCTCTCCCCTTCTTCCTCCCTCCCTTCCTTCCCCTTTCTTTAAAAATAATAAATAAAATCCTTTTTTAAATGTTCTTTTAACTAACTCAGAGAATGAGGCATAAGTATATTTGAAGATCTTTTTCCCTCTCATAGCTACTAGCAGCTTAATAGACAAAATATTTTTCAGCATGTGCTGTTCATTTTGAAAGCTCCATTTAACGTGTCATGTGTATTATTAGTTTCCTAATGCTGCGGTAACAGATTACTACAAATTTAGTGGCTTAAGCAACACAAAGTTTTTTTCTATGACAGTTCTGGAGATCAGAAGTCTAAAATCCATCTCATATGGACAGAGCTGGCTCCTACTTGAGGGTACAGGGGTAAGTTGTTCCTTGCCTTTTCCTGCTCCTAGAGGCTGCCTTAGCACTCCTTGGCTTCTAGCCACATCACGACCACATCACTTGGCTCTGTCTTCATATCTTCTTTCCCCCACCCTGACCTTCTTGTTTTCCTCTTATATGGATCCCTGTGATTGAATTTTATGCCCACCCAGATAATCCAGTATAATCTCCCTGTCTCAAGATCTTTAATTAAGCTTTCCTTCGAAGTCCCTTTGGCTATATAAAGCAACATTCATAGGTTCTGGGGATTAAGTAGACATCTTTGGGAGGTGTCATTTAACCTTATACATATGACTTCTATTTATGTTGAACAAGGTGGATCAGCTTGCATTTTTTTTTTTTTTTTTTTTAAACAATGTCTTATGTATCACAATAGGGGTCAGTTGATAAAACCAAATTTCCTCTGTCTGGCAGCCTGCAATATTTTAATAGCTAATTTGAAATTCTGTCCTTTAATCTGATTTTGTTTCTTTCAGTCACTCTCCTCTAGGACCACAAGACCTTCTAACAGTATTTCCTTCTTTGTCGTGGCCAATTTTAATTCACACAAAACTAACCATGTTTGTTAATTAGGACTCTTTTGGTTGCCAGTGTAATAATAATGTTATAATATTATCAATATAATAATAATGTATTGGCTCACATAGCTGGCAAGGGGGCATGAATAGGCTCAGGCACAAAGGAGCAAGTACTCAATTACACCTTCAAGAATGTCTTACTTGCTCCATTTCTTTCATTTGCTTTCTTCTAGGGTGGCTTCTAATTATTTGCAAGAAATGGCCACCCAAGGTGCTCAGGTTCTAGTCTATTAATTGGTATCCGTAGCTGAAGAAGACACTGCCTCTTTCCCAAAAGTTCTAGCAAAAGTCCCGGAGAGGATTCTCCTTGACCAAATGGAGGAGCTGGGCATTCCCTGACCCAATTCTTGTCTCTCATGGACCTGGTGCTCTGAATGACCAGGCCTGAGCCATATGCTGTCCTTGAAGCCTAGGGTGAGCATGTGATCCAGGCCACAGAACAGAGAGGGACAGATTCCCTCACCCAAGTGAAGGTGTAGTTAATAGAAGATGGAGAGCCCTGGCTGGTGTGGCTCAGTGGACTGAGTGTCAGCCTGCAAACCAAAGAGTTGCTGGTTCCGTTTCCAGTCAAGGCACCTGCCTGAGTTGCAGGCTAGGTCCCCAGTTGGGGACACACAACAGGCAACCAGCTACACATTGATGTTTCTCTTCCTCTTTTTCTCCCACCTTTCCCCTCTCTCTAAAAATAAATAAAACCTTTAAAAAATAGAAGAATGGAGAAATGGATAAGGCTAAGCAAAATTAGCATGTCCACTACACCTGTGACAGAGCCAGGTGGTGCCTTTTACATGGAGCTTCTAATAGCATATACAAAGTCTCTAAAGACAAAATTACCCTTTTTTAAAAAGCCAGATCCTTACCTCCAATCCTTGAGCCACAGTGTTAATGGGTTGTTTGTAGAGTCTCAGATAACACTGGATTCAGAGGAGAAATTATTTTTTCTTACGCATAGGGCTGAATCATGAAAAGATTATTTCCTTATTAAAATGACCCAATATTCTAGGCTTGTAAAACCACATCACAAAAACCTGAACTCATAGTCAGATCTGTTAACCCTGGGGAAATTGAAAAGAAATAAGCAATTCGTTGCCCAAAAGATTAAGTGATAGCAATGAAAATATGATGTTTAGAGCACTATCATTTCCAGAAAGATACAGAATGATGAGCAGCTGAACTGTCTTAATTAAAAGGGATCAATTTCATGACACCTGAAAACTTTTAAAGTTTACCTTCACAAACTAATCCTTGGATGCTTGAAGTCGAAATTTTATTTTCAGGTGTGTTCTCTCTTCATTCTGGTATAGACATTTTCTTAATCTGATTTCAATTTTTTCTTATTTGGAAAAGATGACCTAGAAAAACAGGGGAAAATGATTACACAAATGAAGGAATCTGAAAAAATCACAATTTACACACATGTAGTAATGCTATTTTTAATTTTTATTTTAAAATTGCAATTTTAATTTCTTAGTTTCTTTGTTAAATGATTGTTAACAGGTAGTAAGTAGTAGGAGAGTACGTGTTGAATTAAGGAAATAGCCTGCAGGGGGCGCTGCTTACCTGATTTGTCTATTTAAAGGACCAGAACTTTATTGCAACATTTAGTGGGGATCCCATTTACCCAGTGGGAATAATTGTAGGAGTGAAAAAGGTTTGTTTTTTTTTTTAATCAGAACATTATGCGAACAACAAAAAAGTTAACAAAAAATCTAAACCTGTATTACAAAATGAGAATTTATACACTATTGTAATGAACTCTACCACGTAGAATGAACAATAAACACTAAACTCTGAAATTTTAATATTACAATTCCTCCAAGGAGCTGGTCAACCCATAACACAATTAAAAGTATTTCCACTTTTCTGATTAAAGATCTTTTATTTCTTGTTTTTGATTTCTTCTGGCTCTTTCTAATTTTAGAAGTCTCTACTTTCTAGCTTATAGGTATATCAAGTTGGAACTTTAAGTACAAGATATTTATTCTTTATCATCTAAATTATTTTTAACATTTTTTTCCTTAAAAACATTCTGTCAACTTCCTGTAACAACCTCTCTGCCTTTGGAGGTGGCCCTTCTCCATCCAAGCCTGTGGAAAGTGATAAAATAAGGAGCCCTTGTTGCCCAGGTTGCTTGCAGTCATTGACATCCCATCCAGGAAGCAAAATAATTTTTCAAAGGGATTCTAATTTTTCTTGAGTATATTGAGTAATATTGAAAGCTATTCCATTTTAATTTTCTTTGAATTTTTTTTGCTATTCCATTTTGAATTCACAGAAACTCTTCTCAATCTCCCCACACCCCCACTTTTCTCCTTCCTGTAAACTACTCAAGAGGCCCTCTAGCCAGGTCCCTCTCCCAGCTCTGTTTACAGGTGGAGTTTTAGCCCCTCCGAGTAAGGTGTTAACTTTTCTCTTATGGCTCAGCAGCCCTGTCCCACTGATGGCAACACTGAAGACTGGGCGACTCTGCCAGCCAAGTTAAAACAACCCAAAAGGGGCAAAGGATGACAGATTCTTTGCTGAGAAGAATGAAATTTTCTGAAGCCAGAGAGAAGTAAATGAGGAGACGGACAAGGAATATCACACAGCCCTGAAGCTCTCCCTGCGCTGAGACAACCCTCAGCCCTCTCTGCAGCTCCTTGGGGCTGAAGTCCGTGTGGCTCACCGTTATCAGGGCTTTTACAGCCATCTTCTTTTTGTTGTTTTTTTTTAATAAAGAAAAATAACTTCCAAACTGAGTCTAAATGAAGTCTTGCCTATTGCCCAGAAATCATGGATGCCAAGGCAATTTCAAGGAAAACCATTCATGTCACCTCTCCCGGCGCCACAGTTCACTCACTATCCGACTGTTCACGGAGCAATAATTTACAGCGGGGCCTCGGTCGCCGGACCGGCTGGCTTCCACTCTGGCCCACAGCTTTCTAAGTGCAACTTCAGCAACTTGATTACTTCCCTGTGCCTCCATCTATTTAGCTGCAAAATGGTCAGAATAATATTATCTACCCTACAGGGTTGCGACAAAGCCTGTCACTACATGTGACTTGCTTAGGATAGTGCCTAATACACAGAAAAGGCTCACTGTAAATGTGTTAATACCATTTCTGTCCACTCTCACATAGGCTGCATGGACACACTGATATAGGATATTCAGGTACTGTCCTACTAAAGTACTTTTAGTATATTCATGGCATAGAAAGATTTCTACAGGCTGTAATATATATATATATATATACACATACACACACACATACATACACACACACACACACACACACATATATATATATATATCATTGCATTCATAGATAATCCATTTGGGAAGCAAAACAATTTAAAAAAGGAATTTCAATTTTTCTTCCTAGATGGGATGCTTAGGAATGCAATTATACACACACACACACACACACACATATGTATATATATACACACTATATATTATATATATATATATAATGCTATGCAGTTCTAGGTTCACAAAATGTGTTACTGAGTTAGGTTAGAAAATAAAAATAAAAGTAACTCTCACAATCTCCAGCAAGCAAAGACTGTCTCTGCTAAGACAAAAACTCACATAGGTACATGTTGTGCCCCTCAATCCCAGGGTGAACTTTTTGAGTGAATTTACTTCTGACGGACAGATGGTCTGCCATTCCCAACCTGCAGCCGTGCCAGGACTGGGCTCTGGGCAAGCGGGATTTGGTGCCTAACCTTGCAGCCTGGCCTGGACCACTCCACAGCTGTGCTGCGTCCAGACTCCAAGCACTAGCCCACAACGCCTCCTTCAACTGCTTCCCATTGGTCCGTTTAGAGCCTCATCCGACTCTTGCCTCAACTTTCCATGCATTGTGTGAACTCTGCTTCACTGGTTCTGAAGTCTGAAACTGTGGTTTTGGACTTAATGCTCTTATTGCTCTTGGAAGTTCTAGTCACTTCCCTTGTTTTCTGCTCTTCATTTGGATTTAGACTCTTCCCTCTGCACTAACCCTTCCATCCCAGATTACAGCCTCTCAGTTCTCTCTCATTTCCTATGGAAAGGAACAGATATGACGCTTTAGTGATGTTAATAGCTATAAAAATGGTTACTGTAGGAGCTATGCATAGGTGCCAGCTCTATTATTAATTATGGGTAGGTAGGTCCATTCACATTTTGAAATAATCGTTTTTGTTTATTTTTACCAGTTGGGATAGAATTTCAGGGTCCCACTTGGCCTTCATTGACCTCGGAGGGGAGTGGCTACTCATTATTATTAGAGTGCCAGCTCCTATTCAATGGTCAGCCACTCCAGCTACCTCTCCCTGGCTGGGAGGGGTCATTAACATTTCCCCTCAAGGCCTCCACTGACATCAGGGGGGAGGACTGGTGTCATTACTGCTGGGCAGGTGTGAAAACCAACAGGAGCTCCAAATTCTGCCTGAGAGGCGTGAAAGCCCCAGCTCCCATCTCAGCTTTCTCCAGCCCAGTGGAGGTTTGTAAGGGGAAGCTGGTGTCACAGCCATTCCAGCTTAGGGACAGTGGAAACCTAGGCTGCCCAATTTAGCTTTTGCTGGTGTGGGTAGACTACACCTTTTACTGTGGGGTTGTGCTAGAGCAGAGCAGTTATTGTCTAAGAGAGTTTTCCAATTTGCTGGCCACCAGTTTTTGGTACTACATTTTGGTTGGTCTGCATTACTGGCATTTGCGGGTTGGTGGCGTCTTTAGCCTTAAGTCTGGGACACGCAGAGCAAGATGAAAACCCAGGGACACATCACCTCTGGTCCTGAGGTCTCAGCCTGCCACCTTCTTTCTATCTTTCAAAGTGATCTTACTTTTGTTTTATAATGTTAGGGGTTTTAGTTGTACTTAATATAAGGAATAGGTAATTTTTTTGAAGCTGCAGTAAGCTACTATAAACACTAGAGGTCTCTTCTGACATGTTTTTTTTACTTTCTTTTTTTAAACGAAAAAAGGCTAATTTTAAACATTCTCAGACATAATTTTGAAAGCTTAAATTGCTGTATTAATCCAATTCTTAAATATCCAAATTTTCTTAAATTTTATCTTGAAAATAATCACTTTATCTAATTATTTTCTCAAGATCATGCTACCCAAATGGGAGAGGCCATAGGCCTGACTGAACTACATACAGTATTATCATCCGCATTAATCGTTATTTTTTTCTTTTCAACGATTTTATTATCCTTAGAGAGAGGGGAAGGAAGGTGGGGCAGAGAGGAAGAGAGACATCAACATATGGTTGCCTTTCACCTGCTTCCAGCTACAAACCTGGCTGGAGACTTGGCTTGCAACCTGGCTATGTGCCCTGACTGGGAATCGAACCAGCAAGCTTTGGGTTTGCAGGCCAGCACCTTTCCAGTGAGCCACCAGCCAGGGCTTCAATTTATTCTTGACACATTATGTTCATTAAATTCTTTGTATAAAACACACCACTGCCTTCAGAAACATGATGTGAAACTACTAAGTAAGACTTAACATAAGGTTTCAGAACTTGAAAATTAATGTTATTATCCACGTAGCTTTTATCAAAAAGCATTCATGAAAAATTTAAATTGTTCCCACAACCTGAAACAAAGCAATTTACAATTAAAAAAAAAAATCTTTCCCATGTTAATCAATCTTGGTAGCTGGAGTAGAACAGCAAATATTACAGCACTTGAACTAACTTTTTATAAACCAAATGTCAACAAAAAATTAGTTAGACACTGCATCTGGCAAAAATGGAAATTCTTCGGGCACTTTTGGTTGATTGTTCCCAGTGGCAGTGCTGCCTCTCACCCACATTTTTCATCTTCCTGCAGTACGGAGTGATCAATCTTACCAAGTGTCACCACAGATATTCAAATCGGAACTCTCAGTGCCTTCGGAAATGTAGGTGCTCTTTCCAGTTCAAGGGTAGGTAAAGGCCATAAACTACTTCTCTAGCTGATCTCTATAAGCCTGTGGCCATCTAGTATTTTTAAACTAATTCTTTACATTCAGGTAGAAGCATTCCCATGACCTCTAACTTACTATTAAATCACTTCTGTACGGAGAAATCAAGAATTACCATAACAAAACATGGATGCCATTTTCAACCAAGTTTCTCTAAACTTTTGACCTGGATGCATTTGTGAGTGAAGAAGGGGGGTGGGCGCCCACTAACTTTCTTTCAGCAGAAAGCTTTTTACTTGTCTACTATTCAGAATTAGTGGACCTGGCAGCTTTAAAAAAAGAATAAGGGTCCAAAATCTGCATAATGAAAGACACGCCCTGCTGTGAAAGTGTTGTATACGAAAGAAAGGCAAATTCACTTGCTGCTGACCTGAATAGAGCCTGCTGCAGTTCAATACCTCTTCCTCCTCCCCCTACCCACTGACTGCTACCTCTGCTCCCTTCTCTTCCACAGACACCAGTACCTGCCTTCTATAGTGCATGCAGGTTTTTGAGGAACAAATGAGGAAAGAAATATGCGCAGAATACTGAAAATCCAAAATAATATTTAAGTTACCATTGCAAACAAAATATAGCCATACTCCCTTTTTCCCCAAAGGTAAATGACATTACTGAAGTGTGACAGTCATAGTTTGCTGGCACCATGGGGAAAGGGTTTTGGAAAAAAAAACAGAACAATGTATAAAAACATAGTAGTCAAAACAAAGATAAGTCACAGCATGGAAAAAACCCAAGTAGTGTCTGTGCGGACAGAGTAAGAGGCGAGACTGAATAGAAAGGATCTGCATCCTGAGCGTGACCCCAGGACTAAAGGGGTATGTTGGCCAGCATACACTGAATGCCAGTCAAATGCAAACAGAAGTTTGCAGCCAAGAAAGTAAAGGTTTATTGACTGGGGAAATAGTATCAACCCTGGGGTCAGAGTAGGCTGATGCTCAAAGACTGTCTCCCCAGTGGCTTCCCGTGAACGGTTTATATTGGGGGGGGGGGGGAATCATTAATCCTGGTGGCTAAATGAGTTGGGGTTGTGGGCTCTACTGATTGGCTGTGGCCAATAGGGAGGAGCAAATTGTACCAGCAGTGGCATTGTCCTGTGTGTGTGTGTGTGTGTGTGTGTGTGTGTGTGTGTGTGTGTGTGTTTAAACTCTTGGGAATCTCCCTTTAAAAAAAAAAACAAAACTTTATTTATTTTTAGAGAGAAAGGACAGGAGGAAGAAAAGAAGGAGGGAAACATTGATCAGTTGTCTCTCATACCTGCCCTGACTGGGGACTAAACCCACAACCCAGACTTGCACCCTGACTGGGAATCGAAGCGATTCCCTTTTGCTTTGCGGGATGATGCCCCACCAACTGAGCCAACTGGTTTCATGAGGGTGAGGTCCCAGAGGGTTGTTCAGCCTTCGTGGGCCCGGAATTGAAGTCAAGGGAGACTGTCTTTAGTTTGACAGAAGCTCTGTTTCTGTGGTCATCAGACTCAAGGCTTTGTTCTTAAGACAGCCTGATCCTGACCAGAAGCTAAGGTCCCTCAGCAATGAATGGTTAAGGGAGTAAAGCGCCAGAAGGAGAAAGGGGCATGTTAAAGAAATGGAGTTTCTGTGGGTAACAAGCAGCCTAGTTATTTGAAAAGGAGTGTTTTCTTTATCCTTTCATGCTAGGAGGACCCAAGTGTTTTAACAAGAGCCAAATGAATCTGTTTACACTTAGGAAAGATCTTACTAATGGTTCTTGAAGGAGCAACTGGAAAGGGTGAAACTAGACATCAAAAGATGCATTAAACCCATAGACACAGACAACAGCGTGTTGAATACCAGAGGGGAAGACGGGAGGAGGAGGTGAGAGAGGGTACAGGGGAGATAAATGGCGATGGAAGGAGACCTAGGGTGGTGAACACATACTACAGTATACAAATCATGTACCATAGAATTGTACACTTGAAACGTAGATCATTTTATTAACCAAGGTTACCCCAATTAATGCAATTTTAAAAAAAAGTAAGAAGCCTGTTGTCTTAATGCAGGAAAGAAATGATTTAAGGCATGACAGTGGGAATAGAGAGACTGAACATGTTGAATAAAAAGAGCTTCTGGTTTCCGGTTCTTTGGGGGAGGGGAATTAATGATGACTCAGGTTTTTTGATGTAGAAAACTGGATGGATGGTTTTAACCACTGTTATTTTTTATTATTTTATTCATAAATCTCTAAGAATAGACCCCTCCTTGATTTCGGTTTCTGTGGTCCATCCATAGACACAATTTTTCTATGATGTGTTATACTGTAACCCTGCAGCAGCCCCATTTCTTTAACATGACCCTTTTCCTCTTGTCTTCTTGATTCATACTGTCCAGTCTAATGGCTCCATGATTCCTTCCGTTTCCCTTTCTCCCCTTTCCCCCCTCTCCCTTTTCCTTCCTTCCTTCCTTCCTTCCTTCCTTCCTTCCTTCCTTCCTTCCCCTTTGAAGCCCTTAGGTCATCCGGTTCTGGTCAGCTCAACCTATCTTAAGAACATAGCCTTCAATGTGTTGATCAAGGGAAGAGATTTTAGGTCAAGCTAAAGATAAAATTTCACTTCAGCTGTATAAGTCAGCCCTAGGCCCATGAATTCGCAATGACCTTAGGGACCACAGAACCAGGCAGGCTGACAGACCAGGACACAATGATTAGCTACTTTCTCCCTGGCCCCAACCAATCAGTAGAGCCCAGGACCCCAACTCTCTCAATGACCATCACTAATAACTTTCCCCATATTTACTTTGTCCACAAGTCTGAACACAAGCTCATCTGTGACACTAGTATTGGTGCCCATTCCCTAAAAATAAACCTTTACTTTCTTTGCTGCAAACTCCTGTTGGTGTTTGATTAGACTTGGATGTATGAAGGAGAACGAATCCCTTTGGTTTGTAACAAAACCAAGGTTCCAGGATGCCCTGTGCCCTGTGTGAAACTATAAGTCACCTGAGCTTGGTGTTATGTATTTTATATACAGTTCAGCATTCAAAGAACATGGAAAAATGAAAGCATTTCATTCTGCAATGACATGAGGCCTTAAATTTTCTTCAGAACAAGTTACTGAGGGAACAGGCACAGATAGGACTAAAATGAAGTAAAATGGGCTATATATTAATAACTGTGGGATATGGGTGCATAGAAGGTTGGCAGTATACTATGCTTCTTACCTCTGTGTATATTTTAAAATTAATATATTAGATGAGATTCCTTTCAACTAAATCATGGAAATATACATTTCCAGTTATGAAGGCCCCCAAACTGGGGATACTTGGGAAAAAGAATTAATACTAAACTTTATTACTGAAATATGAACATACCTAACAGTCTACCTCAACAGACTCTTCAATAGTTCAGGGGTTAGTTTAGGACCACATAGGAAGTCAACCACAAGTTCAAAAAATAGCTAGACTACTATTCTACAAAATTATTTAAATCCTAGGGTTTTTTATTTTTTACCTCCAAGTTAGTGGACATAATAATTTCTACTCTGGGGACCAGCTGAGCACTGCAAATGCCATTATTTCTGAAGGCTTCAACTTGTAAGACACATGTAGAGGAAAAACAGAGGGTATTGAAAGAAGTAAGACCTGTGCACAGCCTAAATAAATAAATAAATAAATAAATCTACTATTTAAGATGGAAAACTACAAAAAGAGTAAGTTGTAGTTCCACTAGCTTAAAATAAAGTGGAGTTGTATTATTGGAGGGGGGAGGATCTGACTCAAAAATCAAATTCATTTTTTCCTATGGGTTTGGCACTGTCTCTGGGACAACTTTCACAAAAGTGAGTTCTGCAATACGCCATTTCTGTGATATATTTCACCAAAATAGCATTCCAAAGTAAAATGAGTATTAAAGAAGAAAAAACTGTTTAATTTTGATATACTTTATCTAACTTACTATCATTTAACATGTAATAATTATGTAAGCTATTGGCATATTTTTAACTTTTTGTATTAAATCTTCCAAATCCAGTATGTACTTTAAATATGTGTAAAAATATGTATGGGTGTAAATGTATTTTTGCATGTGTTTGGTAATGAACAGACATGGGGATGTTAAGAAGAACAAAGGAAATACAGAAGCCAAAGAGCTTATACGCATGACTCATGGACATGAGCTAAGGGGGTCATTGCTGGAGGGAATGGGGTACTGGGTAGAGGGGGGAAAAAGGGGGAAAACTGGGACAACTGTAATAGCAAAATAAATAAAGTGTATTTTAAAAATTAAATTAATATATTAAACATTTATTTTTTTAATGAAAAAGCAAATTAAATAGGTGTACAAGTTTCTTTAAAAACAAGGCATATTTAAAGATATTCTGTTCAAAAGGAAAGGCAAGAGCATACCATTCTGGAAATTAGGTGGTAACGGCAGGACAGAATGTCCCTATAAAATTACCATCGGTGGGGAGACTAACTGTCAAAAGTGGCAATGCTCTTTGCAGGCTTCATTATACAGATGATTTCAGTGGGACTGCAGGTAGACTGAAGACATTGGATGTTCAGAGTTTGTGCCCATGAATTCTTTAAAGTAATGAGCCATGCCAAGCTGCTCTAATAATCCCTGCACTGAGGAGAAAATGCAAAGTAGAATCTATCAACGTGAAAGGGGCCACCTACTAAACCTCACAAGCTGGAGGAGGCTTGCCGAGCAGGACTTACATACTCAGAGACCAAAAGTAACCACATTGGTCGGTGTGAACATAAAAACTTCTAACTAAAAGCGGGTCAGGGTAGGTAGTGGTCCCAGGCCTGTAACTTCCCTGACAAAGGTTAGTCTTTACCTTCAGTGAAGCTGTCTGCTGTCTTTTCACATCTAAGATAACAGACCTCTGAAATGTCAGAGTAATCTTTTTTCCCTGGACCCCTTAGGCATAGCCAGCTCACCGGTGCAAGAGGCCACAAAACCCCTCATTGTTACCATGTTCCTCGAATACCAATTCCGCTTCTGTAAATGTTATTAACTGTCCTGTACCCACCAAGAAATGTCTATTTCTTTTACTTTTTATCCAGTCCCAGAGATTTCCCTGCTTTGCTTTCACCCACCTCCCTAAATCTACTACCAGGGGATCTCATGGAATCGCCTTATATTTCCCCACTTTGGTTCTAATGTGTAAAGTAAGTGGTGAAACTGGTATTTCCTGGAGCATTTATTTTCTCAATTTATTGAGATTTTGCTTCCCAGCAATTGTTGACAGTTTGGCTAAAGTAACCTCGTAATAATTCTCTATAGGTTTGAGTGTTTCTTATATCTACAAATTCTAATTGACTAGGGAAAAAACAACAGGAGCAAAGGAAAGAGAAGGGCCAGATAAAATTGGGGGAGCCCTGGCTGGTGGCTCAGTGGATGAGCACTGGCCTGCAAAACCCAAAGTCGCTGGTTCGATTCCCAGTCAGGGCACATAACAGGTTGCAGGCCAGGTCTCCAGCCAGGTCCGTAGCTGGAGGCAGGTAAAAGGCAACCATACATTGATGTTTCTCTCCCTCTCTGCCTCTCTCCCTTCCTCTCTCTCTGAAAAATAACAAATATTTTTTAAAAATAAAATAAAATTGGGGGAGAAGAACGAAGGGGGAAATCTCGAGAAGTTCATTGTCTTTTTTTTTTTTAAATCACTTTGTGAAAACAAAATAGAGTTTGAGAGTCAGAAAGTTAGAAATGCTATCTTGACTCATTCATTCCTTTTAAGAACACTTGTTTTATATGAAAACAAGCTGCAGTAAAGGATTTACAAATCTCAGACCAAATTATTATTAGAGAAAAAGAGAACTGGGAATATATTAAATCCTTACATGCTATGAAATAATGCCAGGAATTCAAACTCACAAAATGGATGAAAACTATAACCTAATATTTCAAAATATGTGTTAAAATAACACATAAGCTTTGATAAAACATCAAAAATCAGAGTTTTAAAAAAGCTTATAAATAAAATAAGTAAAAAGGATGTTAAATGAAATCATTTAGAAGAAATGATTTGAAAAACTTAAGATGAACCAAATGAAATACAATAACAAACAACACAAAATGCTTTAAGGGAGGCAGAAGATAGCAAAGGAGGAAACTTTTAAAGATCAAAAAGAAATAAGCAGATGAAAAAGATCAGACAGAAAATGGTAGAATAAAATAAGATCTAATGTGTATTATAGGGGGTTTCTTTTTTTCTTTTTTTAAGATTTTATTCATTATCTTCAGAGAAAGAAGGGCAGGGAGGGAGGAAGAAAGGGAGAGAAACATCAATGTATGGCTGCCTTTCACCTGCCTCCAGCTATGGACCTGGCTGGAGACCTGGCTTGCAACCTGGTTATGTGCCCTGGCTGGAATCGAACCAGCGACCTTTGGGATTGCAGGCCAGTGCCAGTCACTGAGCCACCAGCCAGGGCTATAGGGAGGTTTCTTAAGAAGAAAACCTAAATAATTGAAACAAATATATGCTAAAGTCTAAAATTCCATAGATGTTCCTTTAGAAAGGATGTTTAACTACTTATTGAATATATACCCTGATTTCATGAGAGAGCTGACAACTCACAGTGCAAGACATATTTTAACAAGACCTAGCTTTTCTCCTTGGGGGAGAAGGATATCTTTTAGGCATTCATGCAAAAGATCCCAGTATTTAAAAGGAAAAGAAACTCAGTTTGTCATCAGATTTCCCACTAGCACTTCTCTATGCTGGAAGACAATGGCATACCACTTTTAAGATGCTCAAGGAAAGAAACTGTAAGCTAAGACATCATCCAAAGGGAATTTTCAAGTACTAGAATTTTCAGACCAATTATTTCCTAATGAATCTACGAGAAAACTAACTTCAAGCAACCAACATGACCAGAGAAACAGTACCATACCGGTGGTGAAATACAGCGAAGGCTGTGAGCCCGGCCTGCACATTCCAGGCAAACCTCTGTAATTTTGCAGCAGACCACAAACTTCTGACTAGCTCAAGCAGAGTTGTTTGCTTTGGTGGACCAGGCGTTTCTAGTTGAGATGCAGGAAATGGAGCCAGTCTTCATTAGATTCCTAGCAAAACACATTTCTGGAAGATTAGGGACACAGTTCAAAGAATGAAACGTGGAGATAATATCTACTACTGCCTAAGAAATAGGTTGGTATCCATTGCTGCTCCCAGGTTCTGTCATTAGGAATGTGGCAGCAGCCTAGGTAGGTGATTCTAGCTCAGGGTCACTCGTGATACTGCAGACAGCCTGTCAACAGGGGCACCGGACAGCTCACGGCTTGCCTGGGCAGAGGCATGTTTCCACACTCTCTCGCAGTCAGCAGGTCTTGGTTCTGCACCACTTTCCCTGGGCTGCCCAAGTGTGTTCATGGCATGACACATGCCTTCCTCTGGAGCTGGGATCCAAAAGGAAAGCAAGAACTCAAGACAGAAGTTACAGTCTTTTATCATCTAATCTTGGACATTACATACCATTACTTCTGCCCTAGTCAAGTAGACCAACACGCATCATGGGACGGGATACAAGGTATTTAAAAAAAAAAACCCAGGAAGCAGACATCATTGATGGCTACTTTGCTGTCTCAGAGATGGACATTTCTCAAAGTCACATAATGAGAAGGAGAAATTTCTGGATTTCTAACCAAGAGCTCTGTGTCTCCAGAAATTGTTCTTTTTGTAATATATTCAAGCCAAGGTGAAGTGTGGATTATGAATTTCTCTTATAATTAAACTACAAAAATAAATAAATAAATAAAACCAGCTTTTCCAAGAGTGTCATACCTATACTTTCAACAAGTATGAGTGAGTCTTACCTCACTCTCAAGTGACTGAATGTCCACAAACAGCTTCAAAGTTCAGCTTGACAGCTGAGGTGCCGTACCTATCATTTTCAAGGAGAGAAGCACAATTTTCATGTGTGTGCTTTACGTATTTGGTTTTGGTACAGGAGGATCAAAATGGATGACTTGTAGGAACCCAGCCTAAATTTTAATGTGGTAGTTTCTCAACTGTTTTTGTTGATAACTTCATTATATAATATCCCAAAACCACATTCTTTAGCATACCACTCCCAATCTCATCAGAAAAGTTTATAACTGTTGGGAAGCTGTCCAGCTTACATTGGCACATACACACTTTCCAAAAATTCTAACTTTCACCTGAAAGCTTGAATTTTTCTGATCAGCAACAAATGCTATCAGTTATTTTCCTTGAAGTGGTGGACTTACTTTTTTCATTTTTAGGGAAAAAACGTGTTTACCAAATGTCAAAGTCAGTCTGCTATAACCAATTACTATAGGTAGGATATTTATAAACAATGGAAATTTATTTCTCACAGTTGTAGAAGCTGGAAGTCTGAGAGCAGAGTGAGGGCCTGGGTATGTTCTGAAGAGGAAGCACTCTTGCAGGTTGCAGACTGCTGACTTCTCATTGTGTCCTCCCTTGGCAGAGTGCAGAGGGAGAAAGGAAGCTTTCTCATGACCCTTGTAAGGGCACTAACACCATGTACAAGGGCTCCACCCTCATAAGCTACACTAACAAATTTATTTTAAGCTGTAAAACAGTCCTTACTGTGTACATTCACTCTTCCTTTTCCTTTTAAATTATCTTCTCTCTCTACCACTATATTTACACCCATATTTCCTTGCATGTGCTCACACACAAACACACACATCTTCTCCTTTCACTTATATCAAACACTTTTACTGTTCTTTCTGCATTTTCCAAGAGTTTCTCAGAAGAGAAACCAGATGATCTAAGAAATTAACCAATTAATTTAGTGAAATTGTAATGCAAATTGCATTTGAATACTTTTTTAGGGGGAGTGGGACAAAAGTTTACTTTGTTTTTGGGTTGGAAATGAACATTCTCCAGGCTTTTGTACGAAGGATGAGGAGAGGAAGACCTGAGTAAGAATGGATACCCATTAGCTTGACACAAGTTGTAATGGTTGGTTCAAAAGATCCTAAAGATTTGGCAATAGTGTGTTCATAACCAGCCTGATGGGAATGAGAAGTATTTTAAATACTTCCCATGACAGCCACTCTTCAATATGCCATGGATCATAATAGAAGAACACTAAAATAAACTTTCCTGAGGGCTTAGCGGGTGGGCAGTGGGGAGGACAGAGAAAGAAGAGAGACAGGGACAGTGAGAAGGAACTAGTTTAGCATAGAAATAATAAAACATTCAGAGGGGAATTGAAACTCCACTATAGTCACTAAATATGGATTTCTATCCCACTTTGTTCCAAAAACACATTTAAAGTACTAGTTGGGAAATCACTTAAAGCTCACTGGAGCCTTAAGCTTTATACTCACCACATCCTTCCTTGTGATGGAGGTCTTCCTATCTGGGTGGACAAAGCTTGATGTACAGGCACAGCTGAACCTTCCTGGCAACGAGAGGATGGAGGGCAGTGGCGTTCCACAGTCAAAAGAGCAAAAGTTCTTCAAAGACTCAGCTGCCCTGATGTGACCTCCAGCAGGGAGGCCTTGATCAATGGAAAGAGGAAAGGGCCAGCTTCCGTAAGGCCACAAGGAAGGGAGGGGAGTCTCAGAGTGACTGGTCAGATGAGATCAGAAGTTCAAGGCTGATAACTGTTAACGGTGATACATTTTGGGTTCCTTTATGGGTCTAGAGATAAAGAAGAAAGAAACATTTATTAGTATTTTCTCTCTTAATAGAGATACTTATGTCAATTCACGGTTAATTTGCTTCCCCCTGAACAAAGGACATTTCAAGTGGCATGAGCTTGTTCAACTATTCCACCGTCCCAATAAAGATCCTCTCATCTGAGGTCTTCCCACTCTATGGAAGAAAAAGAAAACATTCAAATTTCTAAGATACAGTCATACTTGACTGACCTTTCAGCTATCATGCGCAGAATTATGCACTTTAATCTTCAACTAATAAGATAAGCTTATTTGATAACTACTCAAATCTAAGATACAACCTTTTGCTGCTGTCATAAATATTTAATAAATGGGACACATTAACTATTTTTCATGGGGAAAATCTCAGTGCCATTAATATAATTTCCAAGGAGTTGGGTTTTTCTGTTACTCAAGGGCTCTGCTCTAACCACATATGTTAGCATTTTAATTTTGAAAAAAACTGTTTGCCATATACTCAAATCTGAATAACCAGTTTTTTCTTTTATGCTGGAGAAAAGGGAGGGTACTGGGCAGAGGGGAGCAAAGGGAAAAAATTAGGACAACTGTAATAGCATAATCCATAAAATCAATGTTTTAGTCTTATTTGAAATGTACCAACTTACATTTTTTTAAAAAAAACTCAAATATTCTTACATACTTTTGGTGTTGAATACCCTGGACTGAATTTATTTATTTCTTCTCCCCTATAAAATTGGTCATTTGGTTCTAAATTTACTTCTAATATTATAGTCTATGCTTAGCTGATTTTTCCCAAAATGAAAACTGTTATGAGCTTATTGATGGCCCAAGAAATAAAACCTTTTCTAAGATTCTTAAACCTTGCATGCAATGTTTTACCACCTCTATAAATTCTCCTGTTATGTAGCCAAGGCACTGTAAAAAATACCTGGGCAATAAGTGTAATTTCAAACATAGGCAGCAATTTCACTGTGCTGTCCTTGTGTTTGGCTCACAAGTGAATGTTGCAAACACGCAATTACGTATTATTTTTCAGTTCCACTCAATGTTCTGTCTCACTCTACGCTGGGTAAACTCTCATTCCTTGGAAGACCCTTTGTGAAAGCGCCACGTCACCTCCGTTGCAGAGTGCCTACCTCATTTCCGTTACATTATGCCCTTTTCCAGTCTGCTCCTTGACATTCTCAGTGGATACTCACAAAATCATTCGCCTCTCCCATCTGCAACTTGACCCTTTAGTTGCTGCACTTCCTTTAGTCTTTGAATAAACTATTTTTAAAGGACAGCAATATCATGAATTCAAGGATGCAGCTTCCTTTTTCCTTTGGCACATATGTAGAGGTGAGCATATAAATACACATATACACACAGTACCTTTATTTTTAAAAAGTATGGTTGAAATACTGCTTTTAATCCTCTAATTGTTTTTTTGGCCAGATTTTCAAAATCTAGTCACCAAGTTGCACAAATACCTCAAAGAACTTTAAGTTTAGCCAGTGGCCACATTAGTATC
Organism: Noctilio leporinus; assembly: GCA_004026585.1. NCBI lineage: Eukaryota > Metazoa > Chordata > Mammalia > Chiroptera > Noctilionidae > Noctilio > Noctilio leporinus. The sequence continues at coordinate 725,009 of PVIW01000021.1, forward strand.
AGAAGTTACCTCCTCCTTCCTACCACCTACCTACCTCCTTCCACATGTCCTGTCATGTTTGGTGCCTGTGTTCCCACATGTTTCACTCCGACTTCTGAGGCTTCCCAGCAAATGATGGATAGTCCTTTCACTTATATCTGCTCCAGGATAAGAAATGAGTTCTTAATTTCAAAATGTACTTAATTAGGTTGCTGCTTAACTGATTTTTTACCTTAAAAAAAGGAAGTACTGTTCTGACAGACTGAAATATTAATCAGACTTACCACACATGAGAACTCACATATGTAACAGTATTTTAGGTACTCACTAGAAATCCCAAGTCATTAGCTACACTGCACTTAGTGGTCACGATCTGGAATGTCAGTTCAAGTTCTCTGAGGTCCTTTCTCAGTATATATACTGGGGATTAAAATATTGTGTCCCACAGAGATGTCACTGGAGAAGACTGAGAAGAGACAAATGTTATACAAGTGTATAGTGGTATCTTCATTTTCCACTGAATCTCAAGAAACACTGTGAATTCTGAATATGGTTTGTTTCTTAACATTAATACTATTAACTTCTTTTCTTTAAATTAACAGAAAGCTACTTAAAAGAATAGGCTATTGGGTGGTGTGGAGGCAGTAGGCCTGGTCTTCTCAGTCTCCCAAGGATCTGCCCCTGCTGTGAGACCCAAGGGCTTTATTCGCTTCAATAATAAAATCACGCACAATTCATTAAGAATATAGACAAGCCCTGGCTGGTAGCACAGTGGATAAGGCACCAGCCTGCGAACCCAAAGGTCGCAGGTTCAATTCCCCAGCCAGGGCACATAACCAGGTTGCACACCAGGTCTCCAGTCAGGTCTGTGGCTGGAGGAAGGTGAAACGCAACCATACATTGATGTCTCTCTCCCTTTCTGCCTCTCTCCCTTCCCCTCTTTCTGAAAACAATGAAATAAAATCTTTAAAAAAACAATTAAAAAAAAAAAGAATATAGACAAGGCTTTATGTTATATTTATTTATTTTCCAGCTTATACAAACTGGATGTAGAAGCATAAACATAGTACATTTCTACCATCTTCAACAAAAATATAACCAATATGTACAATTATTGTATTAAAAATACAAAAGGGATACAGACTCCACCAATGTCTTTCTAAAAGACATACAGGTACAAGTAGTATCAAAAGTAGGAGGAAATCACCAGTTAATTGTACATTCTGCACTTGACATCACAGAGCGAACTGAGATTAGCAGTCCTATGTTCTACAATTACTTAATGCTTAGATAACATTTGTGCAACTGTGGTAGAGCTAGATTTCTGTCTTTCTATATGCACATGAGGTCCATAGCCTATATAATAAAACTGGCAAATAATGCATATTACATGTAAAATTACAAATGCTTAATTGACAATGTAATATAGAAGCAAGTAGACAAATGCCATGATACAGAAGAGAATTATTAAATAAAGCACTGACATTGTTTGGTACAGTGAAAAAACACTGCAATTCAACTTTTTAAAATTTGAAGCTATTTACGTTTATCTACTGATCAATATGATCAGCTGAATTTAATGGAAAAAAAGAAAATCCAAGACCAGCAGTTCCTCACATTTGAGTACTACTCGGATTGGCAGCCTTCACTTTTCCGGAGTCTGTGCAAAAAAACAACACAAAAATAGAGTGGAGGGGTCATTTCAGTCATTATAGGGTTAATAGCAGCTGTGAGCAGGTGGTTGCTACACTTAGGCCTTCTCGGTCCATAGGGTCCATAAAGCCACTTCTGGGTTAAGTCTTTGGTGACTAACCCACCTGGCAAAGGCTGGCAGGTCTAACCAGGTTTGTGGTCTTCTGATCTTTGACCACGTGAAAGGCTTGTTTACTCCCTAATGCCAATTCAGTCAAGGGAGGCTGTCTTGAAAGAGCAGTATTAACAGCTGGTACTAGCTCCAACATCCCAAGCTGCTTTCACTGCAATGCTATCCAGTTATAACTGTTTCTCCTTAAAAACAAACAAAGAAAATCCCTAAAACTAAGTTAACAAAAATCAAAGAAACATAACTTAAAAAGGTGGGGGTGGGGGGTTGCCATCCATCTCAACGGAGCAGGACACACCCTCCAATGACACTGTCCTGCACTCCATAAGGCTCAGACACAGGACACAAGAGTCCTATTTCCCTCCCCTGGCCATGTGCAAACAGTTTAACAGAAGAACCCCACCCACCGGGGAAGGGGTGGATGGGGCATCTTGGTATCTATGTAATTGGCTAACAGTTTATGCTTCTCCAGGATAGGGCACTTCACGGGCGAGGCCTGAAGACACAGGAAGACGGGGTCACAAGCTAGGTCTTCCCTTCTTCCTGGTGTGACCACACCCTGTCCGGCGTATTTGGTTTTCTAGAGACCCAGGCTGGCAACCCTACTTAAAAGGTTCAAAATAATACTGTAATTATTCAATGGATATAACATTTACTCTTTGAACACAATCTTTAAATTCATTTAAAAAAATAATAAAAGGAGGACATTGTAAACAAGTGGACAAGCACTGTACTCAAAGGATTTCATTGTTTTCCTTGGTCTTCCTTGGTGGGTTCAAGGCCCCGACAAGTTCAATGGCTAGCTTTTCTCATTATCCCAATGAGACCAAGTGCTAGGACTGGATGGAAATCTAAAAGGAAGATTTTAAAAAACCCTTCCAGGCATTGAGAAGTGCAACCAGGGTGAATCATCTTGTTGTGATGATCTTGGAATTTGGAATGATACTGTGTGATGTGGCAGGCAGCAACGTGGGAACTTGAAGGCTGCTGCACTGTGCATTTCAAGCAACAAAGTCTGAAAAGTGCCAGGGCAATTTCTTCACAGTATTTCACATGCAAAGGGGAAAGGAAGACGGGGAGAAGAAGCCCCATGCTGCTTTTAAGGCAGGGAAGGAGGCAAACTGGTCCACCATCCTCAGAATATGAGGTCCAAGGCTCCAACACTAGGGACGTCTTCTTGTGCTCTCCTGAAGGTGGCTCACTCTGGGTCTGGGAGAGCCTGTCCTCAAACAGCAGATACTTGTTCGTCTTCTGCCAACACAACCAGGACAGAAAGAAAAGAGATTGATGAGCCAGAAGTCATTCTTGTGCTGAGAGAGACTACATTCACTGATGTGCTCAATAAAAGCTCCGTAACTATTCCTTTCAGTATATCTCACTTAAAAACCTTGCCTTTTTCTTCTCTCTGTGATGATTAATAATAATAAAAACTTTGGGAAAAAGTATATATGATGCATACACTTAAATGTACATACCATATAAATATATACATTGCCTACTTATAGATTGGAAAGTTAATGAATTCCCTTAACAATGGATTCATTGACAAGAGTTATAAAATGGCATGTGATCTTTTAAATAATACACATAAGAAAGTTTAGAAGGGTAAATAACAAAATGGTAACGGTGGTTATCTGCAAGTAGCAGGATTGTACGTAATCTCCATTTATTGTATTTGGCTTTTTTCTATAATAATAATGATGCATACCAAAACATATTAAAATCGAGACTGAAAGAAAAAGAAAGGGAGTGGAGGTCACGATCTCCCTCCTCCTCATTACAGCTTGAGGTAGAATTAGAGAAGAAAAGCAAAAACAGAGAGAAGTGTATTTTTCCAACTTTCATTTGGAACTCGTTAAAAGTCCAAATGCAACCTTTTCATAGAATCCTTTGAGAATTAGGGGATAAATCCAGCCATGTACGCATTTTATGACAAGGGCCCACTTCTGCAGTCTCTGTTATTGCTTGAACCCTTCAGAAGATAAACAAGCAGGCAAGCAAGCAAGCAAACAGCAGCGGTCAGAGGCTTTAGCCCTGAACTGGGACTCTATCAAATGTGCAGGACAGAGCTGAAGACACAGCAATCGCAGCGTTAAGACAGAAACGCTTTGGCAAGCTTGCAGGCAGCAGAAGCAAACATGTCTAACTATGGTTGTGAGAATGACTATGTACCGTCCTCCTCGGTGGAAAACCCTTGAGACTGATAGGTGGCGAGGCGCGGGTCGCACTCGCTGGGCGTATGCCACTGCGGCCTGGTCACTGGCCTGCCGCCTGCGGGGTGCGCGTGCGGCTGCTGGGTGGGGGCAGGCCCGGCTGTGTCAGCAGGGCGGGCCATCATCCGAGATCTCTGAAGCGCCACGTTGTAGTCTGGAGGTTTCCTGGTCGGATGGGAATGCCCTTCCGGGAAGTCAGTGATGGGGATCCCGATGTAGCCCGGAGGGGTGGGAGGGGGCTCTCGATACCTGCCCTCCTTTCGCGCTATAGTGAAGACAAGGCACCAGCCATTAGAAAAATGTTGTGGAAGAGTTTTCCCTGCCACCAGACGTTTATAAAAACCTGTAAAGTAATTACTATGATGGCATGCACAGTATGATAGCAAATGTGATTTTGTGTGGCACGGGACAGAAACAGCGGACATGGCAGGCAGGGGAACGGGTGTTAACTAAACCAAGTATGGCCGAGTGGCCAAGCCATTGGGGGGAGAAGCTACTAAGCCATCTCGGTACCGTTAACGCTAAAGCAACTTAAAAAACTGTCTTACCTCTACTAATAAGGTTAACATCTACCCTTGGGCGTACTGAAAAGATTAGGCAAAGAGAGAATATAAAGGGCTCCCTGTTTATGCCTGCATCAGTTGGTAGTGCCTGGTACAAGTTCCTTCCTCTCCCTCTGCCCAGGGGCAAGGTAGGCTTTGCTGGGCATGTTCCCTTCCCAGGCAGTCAACGCCACCTTTTCCAGGTCTTGGGTCCCACCATGGAAAACAGTGAATTAAAATAAATTTGGAAAAGAGGTACAAAATAAGAAGCACCTTGAAAACCTCCAAAATTAAGTGTAAGGTATGTATTTCTCTTAAAATTCTTTTACTCGTGTTCATGACCTAGAACATGAAATCTGTGAAGTAAAATCAGAGTTTTATTTTTTTTGAACTTCCTAGACTCAACTGTTTGGAACTAAAAACCACTTTTCTTTCCTTTGCATTAAAAAGTGAGCAGTAGTTAGTTAAAAGAAAGTGCGTGAAAATTTGCCAACCTAAAAATAGGTATTAACAGTTATCTCCCTATTCATCTAGAAAGGATATTAAATGTGACATCCACCCATGGCCATTTACATGGTAAAATAACTACAATTTCCCTCCTAATGCAAGTGATGTCTGTAATGATTACACTCTAGACCTTCTCACTCTGTATTTCATAATGTGTTTCTACACCGCAATTATACAGATGTTGAGTATGTCACAGAAGATTCATCCCGATAGGGCTGAGGGACCGTGAGAGACTCAAAAGCAGAAACAGCAGGAGCCAGGCAAGAGCATCTTTCATGCACTTATCAGTTGCTATCCAGGAGCTGTTCTAAGTGCTTCACAGAGAATCCCTTTAATCCTCACACCAACTGCATTAGGAGAAAATCACGAAACTCACTTTACAGATGAGAAAAAAGACCTAGTTCAGAGTGCTGCTCAGGGCCACGAAGCTAGAAAAGGAGCAAAACAGTGACCCCCACCCTAGTCTGCCCGACTCTCAGGCCCTTCCTCATTAGGTTATCTCCTACACCCTCTCCCTTGTTCCGCAGAGTATAGGGAGACTTTGTTTAGCACAGAAACAATTTGTCTGCACGTCAAAAATCAATAGAAAAAGAAGTTATATATGAAAGTATAAAGTTCTAAGTACAATTCAAGCAAACAAAATAGAATAAAATATTTAAAAGTTTCAACTAAACAAAAACTCTCCTACAGAGAATGGCCATCCTTCCTGACAATTTTCAGCTCAACAGATCAATTTGGGACCAGAAAATAACCCTAATGACAGCCTACTGATTCAGTTAGCTAAGAAGTATCGAACGTACACCACGCTGGAAAATATCTACATGTGCCTGACCACGGAACCTGGGCTCTTCACCACTATTCATTTCAGGCCCTACACAGCAGTGGGCCAAATGAGGACAAGGACCACAAAACGTAACTGAACTTGTGAAATGAGTTACGTTACAGCCACGATCCAGGCATGACAAGCTCTCCAATAAGCTCACCGATAAGTCCCTTTGCAGTAGTCGATGTCACCGCTATGTGGGCCGGCATGGGAACGGGCTTGGCTTCTTCTGTGGCCACCGATGGCACACTGCTGCTTTCAGCTTCGATGGAAACATCTTTGCCGCCCCTCCGCTTAATTGTGCCCGTGTCACCTTCTGACTCTTCTCCCCAGTAGCCTGTGCAAGAGGCCCAGCTGGCCCGGGACTGGGCCTGCTCAACGCTCTCTCTACTTTGATTTTGCCTGTTATACTTCGTGCCAGGGTCGGAAAACATAAATTGGTCCACATGGCTGCTTGGGGCCCATGCAGCTGCGGGATCCCCTGAATAATCAAAGGGAGTGTGGCCGAATGGAAGCGTCTCCCAGCTTCTCTGGTGCTGGATGGTCTGTATATTATCGTGGGAACCACTGGAGCACGAGGTCCAGCTCCCACGGCCACTGTCGGCAGCATCGAGGGACGCACGATCGCCCTGGTCTTGGGAAAGCTCCTCCGTGCTGGGAGACGAAATGACTGTCGCAGTGGCGTATAGGCCCCGACTCTCAGGCATTGGTGCGTAGGACCTAAGTGGTTAAGAGAAATGAAAAAGAAAAAGCAAGACTGTTAACGAACACACCTACTATAAAACCAAAATACTTTTTCCTAGAAAGGTGGTTTTATTTCATCCCAGGAGAGGATGAAAACACCACTGAATTGCACTGCAGTGGTTAGTTGTGCTACAGCCAGTTTTCTAACCTTGACATCACCATAAAATAAATCAGTGGCAAAAGAAAAATTATTGGCATAATGAAAAAGCATTTTCCTGGCCCTGGCTGGTGGCTCAGTAGATAGGCGCCTGCCTGCAAACCCAGAGGTCACTGGTTCGATTCCCAGTCAGGGCACATCACCAGGTTGCAAGCCAGGTCTCCAGCCAGGTCCTTAGATGGAGGCAGGTGAAAGGCAACCATACATTGATGTCTCTCTCCCTTTCTTCCCCCTTCCCTGCCCTTCTCTCTAAAAATAATAAACAAGATCTTTTTAAAAATTTTTTCCTTAAAAGCTCAATATAATCTAATTATTTCAAGCAGACAGCCCATGCAAAAGAACTGAGGTGCATTCTGAAGTCACCCTCTGCTTACAGCCAGAACAACTGCGTTCCAATGAGAATAAACCTAGTTCTAAAAGACCAACAAAAACAGCATGATATTTAATAATTCAGATACTGTGGCCCTGACTGGTGTGGCTCACTGGGTTGAGCCTCTTCCTGTGAATCAAAGGGTTTCTGGTTCGATTCCCAGTCAGGGCACATGCCTGGGTTGCAAACCAGATTCCCAATGCTGGGTGTGTAAGGGGCAACTGATTGAGATTTTTCTCACACATCCATTTTTTCTCCCTCTCTTTCTCACTACCTTTCCCTCTCTCTAAAAATAAATAGATTGCCCTGGCTGGTGGCACAGTGGATGAGGCACCGGCCTGAGAACCAAAAGGTCACTGGTTCGATTCCCCAGCCAGGGCACATGACCAGGTTGCAAGCCAGGTCTCCAGCCAGGGCCATAGCTGGAGGAAGGTGAAAGGCAACCATACATTAATGTCTCTCTCCCTCTCTCCCTTCCCCTCTCTGAAATAATAAATAAAATCTTTCTAAATAAATAAATACAAATAAAACTAAATAAAATCTTTAAAAAAAGAAACCACCCAGGCATTATGAAAATTCGTTAATAGGAAAGGGAGAAAGAGCTCTTGGGCATCATGTAAAAAAAAAATTTTTTTTTCTGGTAGATGGAAATACACAAAAAAGGATCCATTTTTAAAAGATGGAAGAAACAATGGAAGATAACACTCCCGAAAAGGCACCTACCCGAGGCTGTACTGATCCGGCTCGATCAGGGTTCTCCTTTCCACCCTGCCCACGCCGAGGCTGGTTTCCACGATGCTGACCGAGTGTCTCTGGCGCCGCTCGTCATGCAGGGACACGGGCACTGAGTCAAAGGAAGAATTGCTGACAATGCTGGACCTCGAAGAAATTTCACTGTGACCGGAATCGGAAAAATTATCCACAGTGCCACTGGGAGCCAAAGTATAGCCTGCGTGGGAAATACAACCACATTAATTAGACACTGTAGGTTTGTAACATGAAACAAGTTTCCCCAAATAGAAGCAAAAACCCAATGTAGGCAAAAGATTTCATCACTGAAGTGAGGAAAAATGCATTTTACTTGTGGGGAATAGGTGACTGAGACCAAGTACACTTATATTCGAAGGAAGCTTAACATGTTCAATGAAAGTGTAAAGGAGAAAAAAGTCAACACTGCTATAAGAGCCAGAAAATGATGCAAAAATCATGGGACAACTAGACTATTCTCAGCTCCCTTAAATATAGACTAGTATTAATCCATACAAAAGAAACTGGTTTTTAAGTATATTTTTTACAAACTGCAAAGTTAGTAACCTTGTTTCCACTTTTTAGAACTTCATGGCATAGAATAACTCAATGGGAAATTTGTATTATATTTATACTTTTAAGTGCACATATAAGAATAAGAAAAAAAACATGAAAAAAATCTCTGTATTTCTATCATTTGGTTTTTCAACATTAATTCCATACTGGACAAACTGCATAAAAGCCATTTCTTTTGAAGGCTGTAATGTATAAAATCTCCTTAGATCATCACTTTAAAATGTCTGAACGGATGTCCATTTTTTACCCGAAGAACCCTCAATTTCCCTTGGTTGCTAAAAATAAATTTGAAAGTCACGAAAGAACAGGTTTATCTTGGTATTTTTCATGGAAAAAAAAACCCTAAATCCTTTTTATCACTTTCATTTTTCTATATTAGTAAGGATGTCATATGACTTAAAATACTGATTTTATATCAATTACATGTAAATTATCAATACCACTTACCTAATAAAAAGGTTAAATCTAGGGAACCTAAATATCGCTAATTTATTTTCTCAACAGTACTTCCACATCCTTTTAGTAACTTGTTAATTCCTGATTTATTTTTCAAAGGTTGCACAGGTCTTGATAAGATTTAGGGTGTTGGCCTAGGAAATGTCTTCTTACAGACCACACTGTAAGTTCTGACAGGTAAGATTTTTAAAACCTTCTTTGAACAGTCTATTCAAAAACCACCTCTAGAAAAGAGTCATTCAGATGGAACACTTAACATTTAGAGGAACTCTCCCATTTTCTTTAACTAATGAGATGATTCCTCTTTCCCAGCCCAGTTGCGGTTCTATAAACCCCACCTATCCCATAGGTCCGTGGAGCATTGTTATTCTTGTTACTGTTCTCACTTCCAAGAGAAGAGGAGGAACTGGTTAAGTCCAACTGCCCGGAGCCCAAAGATCTCAGCTGATTACCACTGCCACCTAACAATAAACAGGACGAGAAAAGAATTTAGACACATCTGTTTAACAAGAACAGTAGAGCCCGATACCCACATGAAATGTCTGAAATATCGAAAAGTAAAGCATAAGAGGTATTTGTTGTTTCAGTGACATCTCATTATCTTTTTGAAAACTACCTCAGCCATTTATTACTAGTTTATACCCGTTCAGTCAAAGGGTGGAAGAAAGTAATCTGGAGGATTATATGGTGGATCTATTATTATTCCAATATAAGAAAGCATCAACATACGGAGTAGAGTTTGACTGCCTAAAATTTAATCTTTTCAAAAATAAAAAGAAGTAGCAACGAAGAAGGTAATCAAGACCCGTGTTAATACAATGAAAAAATAAATCAGGAAAGTATTAGTTTTTGTTTTTAAAGTTCTCTACTCTGTAATTAATGTTATATAATCACATATAGTTAGACCAACTTCTGGTATAAAAGAATTATTTTCACACTTACAATCAATAAAAAATTGAAATGCATTTTTAAAAGCCTCATGTAATTATAAGTTTAACACTACTTCCTATAAGATTTAAAATACCCCAATTCTTCCACATTTATAAACTTAGGAAACAATCCATTGACTGTTCTATCATTTGGCCCCTTTAAATGATTCTACAATATAAAAGATCATCTAATATATAACTGGAATATATTATAAGCTGAAATGTACAGATTGCCATAAAAGGAAACATTTCGTTTACCTTTCCTTGGAGAACTTTGTGGAGAAGTAGGAGGAGAAGAAAGCTGTGAGGACGCATTTGATATAGTATCTTCTGCTTGTTTCTTGTGCCGCTCCAGACTTCCTTCTTCAGACAAAGAAAGAATCTTCTTTAACGCTTGTGGAGAGTTTATACCTATTAGAGAAAGAAAAGAATTTTAAAGGTCTTCTTTTCTCAATCTTCCCCAAACTCTACAAATGAGACATTTCTGATCAGGAAGAGCAAGTCAACAGATTTACCCTGAGAGTCTTGCCCAACTCAAAGATAGGTTGGAATCAGGCAAGAACTATCTTAGTTACCAATACTCTATTTCTTTTAGGTAAACTCTTTGCTACCAGTTATTTTAACTTCTTTTCCTCTTATGAATATTTTTTCCTTTCATATATATAAAAGGAACCGGTATGTTTTATGAAAAATAATTTTGGTCCTTTGGAGGGATTTTTGAGCTCGCTGAATAGACACCATGAGTAAAAGCTCACCCTTCCAAGTTAAAAAAAAATTTTATGGATGAGAAGTTGTCGATGAAAGACATGCCCAAGGACTATTACGGGGACCTGATGTCTTTGTGAATCTGTGGTAGATGAATGTGTGGAGACGGTGACCAGTGCACAGCAGAGCAATACTGGAATGGTGGTGAAATGAGGAAATGGTACCGTCCTGTAAGAAGCCTTGGAACAAGTATGAGGAATGGCTGCGTTCACCAGAGAGACAACTGCTCCCACATATCCCCTTTCCATGCCACCTGTTTTACTACCGCATATAAATCAGGTCATGCACATTTTCACACTAAACTTTTGCTAAATAAACTTCTGTATTGGTCAAAAAAAATTTTGTTGTTGTTGTACCATGTACATAAAGGGACTAAACTAGTAGATCTATTACTTTTAATAGAAAAAAAGAATGAAGCACAAGTTGGCTCTTTAACCTTCAGGAATTAATTGTATTTCCCCCCAAGTTACAGAATTAGGTATTCAACAAGAATTCACCTTTAAGAAAAATCATTTCACTTAAACATATTCTGTTTAAATTCCAGTAATTCACTGATTGTACACCAAAACTAGTTTAAATAATGTATATGGACAAAGCAACTTCGGTACTCAATAAAACTTAATTCGTAAAAAAAGCATAATTTCTCTGTTCCATGCCCCTATTCTCCATGATATGATGGATGAGCACGCATAAATGAGAAACTCTGTAAAAATCAGTCCTCTTCAGTGATAAAAGTCAAGTTTAACTTCCTAATGCTTTGTTAAGAGGTAATAATCAAGAGGAGACGCAAGAATACTAGACAAAGTTATCCAAGAAAAGCCTGTTTTCCAAATCTGGGGAAAAAAATGACAGTGAATGGCACCCATGAATCTAATCACCTACCGAAGGGCGGGAGGTCCTTCACGGGCACCTTCTTCCGGGAGGGATAAAGGGACACAGCGGGCACCTGCAGCCCTTGGCTGACCTTGTGTGCTGGCTGCAGCTGCGGCAGGGGCTGTGCTTTCTGTTGCGACCCTGCCCGCGGAGCCACTGGGGAGGTTTCCGTTTTGACAGGCTTTTTGTCACCAGGATTCTTAGGCACTGGTAATTGTTTGGTTTGAAAATAGAACAAGAAATTGAAGATATTAGTAGCTACATACAAGGCAATTTTAGAACTGCATGAGCATTTTCTGCAGGTAGAATGCTATAATGCATACCCTTTTTTCCTGTTGCCTGTCTACCTATAGGACAAAAATGGGGTGACAGGGGAGATCCCTAGTTATAGAAAATATTAAAGGCATGACAAGACAAAGGTATTATCTTATAAAACTACCTATCTCTTGCCCTGGCTGGTAGGGCTGCATGGATTGAGTGCCAGCCTGTGAACCAAAGGGTCACTGGTTCAATTCCCAGTCGGTGTACATGTATGCCCAGTTGGGGGCATGCAAGAGGCAACCCACACATTAACATCTCTTTCCCTCTATTTCCCTCTCCCTTTCCCTCTCTCTGAAAATAAATAAAATCTTGAGGAAAAAACCTAGTTATCTCAAAAGATGATTGTCCTATTAAAACAATAGAAAATAGAAAATAGAAAATGATGTATAGTTCAACCTGTCATATATAACCAGGTCTCCAGCCAGGTCTCCAGCCAGGTCTCCAGCCAGGTCTGTAGCTGGAGGCAGGTGAAAGGCAACCATACATTGATGTCCCTCTCCCTCTCTCCCTTCCCCTCTCTCTAAAAACAAATAAAATCTTTAAAAAATAAAATAAAATAAATAAAAAACACACAAAACTATATCAAAACATCTCCAACAGGAAAACTGGAAGGAATTATTTTTCTAAAACGGTGTCTAAAAGCCCTTGCATATATGAGCTTAGATTTACTTAATAAATGGTATCAACTATAATCTTTTTATTATCAATTTCTCTTTTCTGTGGGGCAGAATTATGTTAGCTAATAGCGGCCACTACTGCTTGAGGATTATACTGAGTATAATTCCATGGCTGACAGAAAACAAACCAATTTAATAGGGCAATTAAGTGCTATATGTATCATATGTTAACATTAATACTTCCTACAACTTACACATAAAAAAACTAAGAATTAGGGAGCCCGTGCACTTGCCCCAGGTGATCTTTTCTAGGCTGAGAACTCAGACCAATCTGACCTCAGAGGACAAGCTCTTCATCACAACACAGAGCTTCTGTGGTGTCCTGTGTGAATCTAATAATCTCAATTTTCTCAAGCCATCTACTGTACATAACCCATGTTTTACAGAAGGTATCTTCAAACCTGCCTATAAAAGACCCAGCTGTGGCCTAAATGGGAAATGCCTGTGTCATACAGATACAAATGCAGATAAAGAGAAAACTACCCTCATTTCTAGCCCAGACGGATTTTTAAAGGCTGGGACACGTCACAATAGGCTGAGTCGTGGCTTAGGTGTAGCAGTTAGCAGAATGACTGCTCTACTCTGAAGCTGAACTTCATGCCGGTGCAGTGTGCGCTGTGTGGATAAAGGCGGCCAGTGTCCCCAGTTCTGCCCTGCTCGGACCTGGGGGGCCCCTCCCCACCCTCAGACTGTCCCTCATTTTAGCATTATCTATGTGAGAAAATAAGGGTTGCAAACAGGAGACACATCCGCCCATACGTCCCGTTGCCTGTATAATGGCTGTGTTGGAATGAAACCAAAACAAGAGTCACCCTAAATCCATCTACAGTGTCACTCTCCCCATAACATCGCAGCTGGATATGGGGCCTAGCCTAGGACAGCACTGAACGGTACTCAATAGTGGCACCCCGGCAGTCATGGGATTCTATTTCCCCATCTGCATGAAGCCCCATTCTGTCACCATCCGTCCCGCTGCACGGCCACCAAGATCTCACAGCTGCTTGACGGAAACACTCACATGTGTTGGTTGCTGGCTCGCACTGCAGGGATAACGTCTGAAGACTCTCCTCGTCCATTTCTAGCTCCAAATTGGACAGGTACTGCTTCACTTTTCGAGCCATTTGGGCATCTTCGTAAAGCTTTTTGGCATTGAGAAAGGAACTGCGGCGTACCCGCTTTTTGTGACCACCTGTCTGGGCAACGTCTAGCACTGTTGCGTTTGTACTACCCTGGCTGAGGGACCTGGAGGATGAAAAGCAGACATGCAGCTCACTCTAGCGCAGGGTTACTTTACCTCTCCGAAACATGCCAAGGCTTAGATAGCGTCTGTGTTCAAAAGGTCACATGCGTCATTCTGGTAAGTAAACTATTGCAAAGGAGTACAGAATAATACTAATTTAAAAAGTTTAAGTTGAAAGACTCCTGCATACAGACGTAGTACGTATGGTTGGTGCTTGTTCTGCTCCAATTGGGAAATTCTGCATTTTACATCTATATCGGGCATTCAAGGCAGTCCTCTCAGAAAAGCCAGCAAATAATAATTATATACAAAAGCTCATGCGAAAATAGTTATAATTAAGATCTGCATTAAATTTACTTCTCCTAGAGAGGATGTTTTACATAGATTTTTAAAAATTAGTTACATGTTTACCATTGTTTTCTTATTCCTTGGGTTAAATATATTAAGTTTCTAAAGTAATTGGTCAAACTGTTAATAAAATGGTCATGCAAATGTAAACATCTATGTATAGAAACTAGTACATGAATTGTTAAGAATTATTTTTCAAAAGAATTGGTTTATAGAATGAAAACAGCAGTTAGTTGAGCTGTTAAAAATTTTAGTTTTAACACCTAAGGACAGCTTTGACATTAGATATATTGGCTTCTCAAATCCCTGTGCAATGGTATTTAAATTGCACATCCTTCCGCCCCTCACCCCACTGTAAGCTTTCCCCATGTGAAAACACAGAAATTATATTAAAACAAACACTTTCTGAAAGCTCAGAAATAAGTCTGACCTACGGTTCCCCCAAACCATCATCAATCATTTCACAGCTCTCATGGATCATGACATCAAAGCAAAAGCCCCAACCAATTAGACTTGAAATCAGTTTGCCAACTGAAATTCTGCTAGAGCAAGAGGGTTAGGGAAAAAATGCAAAAAAATGCAAAGCATCAGGAAATGCAGCAGGTAAGGAAGCAACGCAATGAGCAGAACGAGAGCTGTGTAGGAGGGTGCCCGGTTCTCCACCACTTACCCCAAACTCCTCCATTTCTTCTTCCTGTAAGTGAGAGCCATGGAGGTTGAAGCATGGGTGTAGAAAAGAGAGACAGAAAGATCACAAGCTCAGAAAGAAAGGACCAGACTTCTGAACAAGCAGTATAAGAAGCCCACAAACATTAAACTGCGTAATCACTTCACACACACAAATTTACCAGAAATATTTATGTGGCTCAAAAAACAAACGTATTTAAATTTTTTGTTTTAGAAGGAGACTAACTCCTGTTCCCTCCGTCAATGGCCAAATCATTTTTGACTACACTGACAGCGAAATGCATTGTGTGCATATTCAAACAATACTGTTTGGGTTATTTCCGTACTTTAGTTCATACTACCAGTTAGGCATTTTAGCTCTGCAAGTGACTGTTCTGAAAAATAAGGAGCAAATAGTTGTGCCTCATGTTAAATGAAACATGACCCAAGGGCACACTTTTATACTGGCAGTCAAAAGTGTTCTTGATTCAGAATAAGGCATTTATTTCACAGTAGAGCTCAATGGAGATTCTCCACATGTCCTAATCAAAGTTCTGCCAAGCTACAAATATAAATATTCACATTTTTCCCGTTTATTAGGAAGTTCTGAACTCATCCTTTGCTAATCCCACACCTGCTATTAAGGATGACATACTCACCGAGTCCTGAACATGAGGGCAGGGTCCATGTTAACTGAAGCCATCCGGCCAACATGACGGATTTCTTTTGCAATCATCCTTAGCTTCTCAAAATTGACCAGCCCATCAACCTTTGAGTCATTGCCTATAATTGGAAAAGAATAAAAAGAGAACCTCATGGCACTTATTATTATTATTATTTTTTGCATTGCGTTTTTAAATTTTATTTTTAAGTATAGTTGGCATTCAGTATCATTTTATATTAGTTTGAGGTGTACAACACAGAGGTTAGACAACTGTAAATTTATGAAGTGATTTCCTGCAATAATTCTAGTGCCCACCTGGTACCAACCATAGGTTGTTACATTACTGACTACATTTCCTAAGATGTACTGTATGTGCATTGCATTACTAGGCTGTACTGTTATAAATTGGTAGTTTTGTAACTACCAACCTACACTTCTTAAGCCCTGGTGTGATTGCTATGCATCCTCAAGTGAAAGTAGAAATCCTCTACTTTGTATTTACCTTCATGAAGAAATGTGAGATCCTTCTTGATAACTGGGAACAGAGGGATTATGGGAGGTTGTAGGTTTTGACTATTGAGGACATTGCGGTATTTTGCCATGTTTCTGGATGGATCAAATAGGTCTTGGAGATCTTGAAACAGCTTTTCATATTTATTGGGAAGTTTTTCCCAGGTGGTTCGCAATCTTGCTACTGGTGCCAGATTTAGGCCACTAAGAGGAAAAAAAAAGGAAAAGTGACATAAAATTAAATGATTCATCTTTATGAAAAGAAGGAAGCAAAGCAGTGTACTGTGGATTAACATATAGCACCTCTATGTGAATGCTATTCATATATAGAAATATATAGAAAGATTCATAATAAAACTATTAATAATTCTAGGTGATGAGACTGGAAGGTGGAAGCAGAGTCAGTGTCAAGGGATTTTAGTCTTACTTTCCTTCCCTTTTATACCCTCCTGCTCCATTTACTATGAGCAAACCCACAGGAATGAAAGTATCATGAGGGTAAAATTTTGTTTCCTTGCTTTCTCTCCATACATAGCATAGTGTCTGGCACATAACAAGACTAGCCAAATATTTTGTAGTAATAAAATAAAACAAAAGCCATAATAGTAATGAGAATATGATCAAACTCTGAGACAGGGAAAACAACCAATTTAATTATCACCATAAACATCAACATGGCAACATGGCTAGTTGTTTCAGGCTGTATCTTCTTCCAGCCTCAATCTAAGCACTCAAAAGGGGGGGTAAGGGGGCGGGGTAGGTAGGAATGAACCTTTACCGGGCATCTTCACTGTGCTGGCTGAAGAACTCCATACACTACAGTGGTCCCCCACCCATGCTGTTGCTCTCCACAGTTTCAGTTACCTGCAGTTACCTCCAGCCCAAAAATATTCAATGGAAAATCCCAGAAATAAACCATTTGTAGGTTTTAAATTGTATGCTGTTTTGAGTAGCAAAATAAAACGTCATGTCTTCCTGCTCTGCCCCTTTGCAATGCGACTCACTCCTCTCCTGTCCAGTGTGCCATGCTGTCCATGCTCCCACCCACAGTCCCAGGGTTGCCACCTGGGTCATCAGCTCAGCTGTTGCAGTATCACAGTGCTTGGGTTATGTAACCCTCGTTTTACTTAATGGTGACCTCAAAACCATTCACATGACTCTACTACAGTATGTTGTTATAATTGTTCTATTTTACTATTAGTTATTACAGTTCACCTTTTACTGTGCCTATAACTTATAAAATTGAACTTTATCATTGGTATGTATGACTAGGAGAAAAACAGTGTATATAGGGTTCAATACTATCCCTGGTTTCAGGTGTCCCTTGCAGGTCTTGGGACATACTCCCTATGGATAAGGGGACTACTGTATATGATTTAATCTGCTCTATAACTCTTTGGCAAACTGCAATTTTACACAGGAATAAACTAATGTTTTGGGTTCAAATAATTTCCCCAAGATTACAGACCTAGAAAATAAAAAGGGGTGACTATAGGTTTTTGGGCTCCAAATCAGCATATAAGAGATTCAAAATTAAAGATTAAGATTAGGATTCAGGGGGAAAGAACTGTTCAGTATGATTCGGTTAAAACTACCACACTTACACAGGTTACATGGTATTCTGGGGTGACATGTATTTTTAACCTACAAGCTGAACTGAATCTGACGACAAACATGCTCTTACCTGATGATTGCAAACATGGAGTTAAAGTTCTTACACTCTCGACAGTGCAGTGCTATCTTGATGAAATGCTTAATGATCTTCATCCTCTTCAGCTGGTTTGTCTCTCTCAGAATTTCAGATGCCACCCAAAATGTTTCCTGGTTAATGACTTCTTCAAATTTCTTCAGGTTGGCACAGCTGGTTTTGGATTTGAGTTTAAATAAGTCATCTATGTACTCAGTAGGTTCGATGTTGCGGAAGAGTTCAAAGTTCCGCATGGAGAGCTGCGTGGCCACTTCCACGGTGCTGAGCTGCAGCAGGGAAATCTGGCCCTCCCGCAGCAGCTCCTGCGCATCTTCGTCCGAACACAGGGTTTCCGTCTCCATGTTGTTCTTCAAGTAATACCTACGGGAAACACGGAATTCAAAGCCCAAGCAACGGTCCCATGATAGTCCTTGAAAGAAAAAACTGCTACTTCTTACAGAGCAGCTCAGAGAACACTGCATCAAATGATGGGGGAATTCCTGACAACTCCGAGAAGGCAGCCCCCTCAGTGGCCACATCAGAGAACCACCTGTCCAGAAGTGGGCGGTGAAAATGAACACATCACCTAGAATTCCATGTGCACCAGCTGTAATGCCTGCCTTTTTCTTGCCTATCCCTGATCTCTAGATTATTTTACTTATTTTTTTTTTGGGGGGGTGGCTAAAAATGAAAGAAAACAGCTACGTTAATTTTTTATTTCAAACAAAGCAGTTGGCTCTAAGGATGAAGCAGGATGTTCAGAAAGGCCATCATTCTATTCTCCCAGAGACAATCTGTGGCTGTTGACAAGTTCTAATTAGATGAATCCCACTATACTTATTTATTCAAATACCAAAAATGTCTATAAGCTATTTCCCCCTATTTGATCCTATGAGTAGAATAAAACTAAAACTGATTTTAACTGTTAAATATCTGATTTTCACAGACACCCTACAAAGAAGTGTGGCAGACAGTGTTCCTATTTTTGATATGAGGAGACGGAGACCACCAAAGACTAATGAGGTGTCAGTACCATTTGCAGAGACAGGGTCTCAGACAGTGCGCCTTTCCTCTTTGTAAGAAGCTTGTTGAAGTGGAATCCAGATGTTTGCCCTGTGATTCTTTTTAAAACAGATGCTTTCCCTAAGTCAAATTTCATAAAAGAAGAAACAGAACAAGCAGAGTAGGAGTTGTGCCAAATGGGCCTTTTGCAGTATCCCCAGGGCAAACATACCTTGGACCAGCAACATGCTCAGGTTTCATGTTCTCAGTTTTGTTACTGATGAAGCTCATGGCACATACCCATCTATGTATAGTTTTCCTGAACAATGAATGGGAGTCATGAATCTGTACTTCAAAAGAATTTGTAGAACTCCACCACAGTTACAGCTACATTAATGTACACTGAAATTCTGAGAGTGGCAGGGTTGGAAATCAGGTAAAAGTGAAGACGAGTAGAAGGTTATAGGTGATAGAAACAAAAGTTTTAAATGAATCCTATCATGGTTTCGGTGTATGTCATGAAAAATCCAAGTCCAACAAGACACTCCATATGGTAAGAGAAAAAATTGTTTTTTGGAACTACTCCACACTTTAACTGCTTTTTCAACTTTCACTAACCTGTGCTTAGAGACTACAAATTACATATTTCTATCCATGGAAATACCATTCAAGAGATTGACGAAATGAGGTGCAATGTTTTCCTGCAAGCTTCATTGTGTTGTATTAGGACTTATGCAACAGGGGGACTGCACTTTGCAGCAACTAAAATTCGGTTCCATAGTCAAGTGTTTTCCATGGTTAAGAGTATAATGCACACTAGGCAGCATCAGCCAATTATACTGTCATCTAAACAAATGAAGTTTCTAGAAGAGTTAGCTAGGCAGGAGCAAATGATAGCAGAATATTAGTAGAAAATGTTTTAGCGAATGTACTTTTCCAAGAAGAGAGCACCTGTGACTTTACATCGGGATTCCGTACGTTCTGCCAGCCCAGCGCGCTAAAGAGCGGGCATGAGGAACTCCTGCATGCACACTGGAGGGCAGCAATACTCAGGCCGCAGTGCCTTTGTTTGGAGCAAGTGCTTGAGACCCTCAGGACGGTCAACATTTACCATGTGCATTTACTTTGATAAAGCAGTTCTTGGTGAACTGGGTACTTGTTTTGAAAAACCCTTTGAGGCCCTGGCTGGTGGCTCAGTGGATTGGCGCCGGTCTGCAAACCCAAAGGTCGCTGGTTCGATTACCAGCCAGGGCACATAACCAGGTTGCAAGCCAGGTCTCCAGCCAGGTCCTTAGCTAGAGGCAGGTGAAAAGCAACCGCACATTGAGGCTTCCCTTCCTTCCTTCCTCCCTCTCTGCCCTTCTCTCTGAAAATAATGAGTAAAATCTTTAAACAAATAAATGACCCTTTGAAAGTGTTTATCCTTTAGACTTGGATGTGGCTTTAAAAAGGGGTGGGGCATCAACAAATCCAGAAAGATGGATAGGCATACCTTCCACTCAGTTGTATTCTATCAGCAAGTTTGGAAAGCTGGTCGGGAAGCCTTCTTTGTTTGATTACTCCCTCAGGGGTGACAGAGACCTCACACAGCGAATACTGATCTGGAGTGGCAGTCACAGCAAACTCCCTGATGGCCTGAATGACCACTTCCTTCGCTGTGGTGTCCTTACTGATCATGATGTATCGGCTTTGCTGATCAGCCTTAAAAACCCTTAGCACTTGATCCGGCAAGTCTGCAAGAAGGAGAAGCGAGACACAAGCAGGAATTATTTTAATATATGCTAATACAATTAAGCAAAGTAATCTGGAAAAAACCCTCCTTAGTAAAGCCATTGCTAACATTTAACCTCTCCCTTCCTATAGCTCTTCTTCCAAGATACAGTCTAGCCCTCAACATGCTAACAATCTTCAAGAACACATTTTCCCCTGCTGGTAAATAAATGATCTACAAACAAATGCAAACACATCAGAACACAAGAGCTGAACACAAGATTGTCAGGCTAGTAGCAAAAAGTAAAACAATTAAATCTAAAATTCATTTTTATTATATTGAAAAGCCTATTACACTGACCTAAAAGAGGCCTACAGCGCTACTTACTTAATATTACCTAGTAATGCCTGCATGGTATGGTATTCTCTTCATTTTATGAAAGAGAAAACCAGTGCAGGGAGGTTAATTTGTCCATGGCCATATCAAAACAGTCCAAAGAATAAAAAAGAGCCGGTTCCAACTGTTCAAACATTCCCCCTGACTTGGAGCAACTGGAGTCCGTGGCCAGCCAAGAGAGAGGGTAGAGCATTACCATTCTCCATCAGGGGGAATGGGGTCATTGCGATAAAGCAGAAGAAGTACATGTCATCTCACCAGGAGTAGCACTGAAGTCTAAAATGCGATGATGTGACTGCAACAAGTCAGGATTACTAGATGACAAGGTTCCGCTGACAGGTAATGCGGTGGGGATGTGCTTTGTCTGCCTCAGTCCTACTATGCTGTCGTCTTGAGACTGACCAATCCCAATATCACTGGACAAAGAGGAAAGTTAGAAGGTAAGTAATCAACAAGTTGGAAAGTTTGACTCACCAATATATAACAGACACAGACTATAAATAGAGCGTATTTCCTAAAACATGCAGTTAACGTAAAAATATTGATGAATTTGGTTGAAAATGACAGAAGTTAACTGCTGCTGAAGTGCATCCAACTCAACTTGTTTTGCTGTTTCTTAAGCACATAGTAGGTTCCTCTGAAACTTGTCTTTTTAATAAGATGAATCATAACAAATGTTAGTCGTTTCTCGGTACAGAACACATTCAAGAAAATATGAACTCTAGTTGCCAATGGAACAGATTTTTTTAAAGCACATTAAAAAGAACACATTTAATTCTCACTCAACTGATGGCTTCCACAGCAGAATAATAAATTGTTTTGTAATTTGATCTTTACGAAATGAAAAAGATTGCGTAAAATGAATAAAGGAGGAAAAAATCCAAACTGTCCCAATTTCATTCTCTGATGTTTCAGAGAAATAAATGATATCATTATGGAGTAAAATGTAAATAAACCCTGACACAGATATTATTTCTTAATTAGACAGGACATAAAATAGCAGTGATGCATGGTGACATTTTTTTAGCATCAAAGAAGAGACAATGGAAATCCAATGACTCACTTTTAATTCTCTACTCAAATTTTCTAGTTATATATTTATATTCCCAGAAAAATACTACTTATTATAAACAGCTACAAACTCATTTCGATTTATAAAAAGCTTGTTACCATGGCCCTGGCTGGTAGCACAGTGGATAAGGCGCCAGCCAGCCTGCGAACCCAAAGGTCGCAGGTTCGATTCCCCAGCCAGGGCACGTAACCAGGTTGCAAACCAGGTCTCCAGTCAGGTCTGTGGCTGGAGGCAGGTGAAACACAACCATACATTGATGTCTCTCTCCCTCTCTGCCTCTCTCCCTTCCCCTCTTTCTAAAAATAATGAAATAAGATCTTTAAAAAAAAAAAAAAAGCTTGTTACCATGGACAACTCTTGAAACAAGATTTAAAACATGATGTAATAATATATAAAAATTATTTCTAGATTTGAGGGGTCAACAGTTTTCAAAAGAAAATAACATAAAAAAATACATATGCACACACAAAAAATGACTAGATCATAAGCAAATAGTCAGAGCTCTGTCTAGTTTCTATAAATACCTTGAAAGAAGAGGAAAGAAAATTATACTAAGATTGGAATGTCACAAATAAAATGAAGGCATTTAGCATCAATTAGCTTTTCAGACATTAGAGCTTGACCATCATACCAATTATTGTTAATTGCTATGATAAAAAAAAGATGTAGCAACATTCTATTTTTTCTTTTTGTGAAATAGGCATTATAACAGTAAACAAGCAAGGAAAAGAGCTTCCTTTTAAAAATGAAAATTAAAGATAATTTTAGTGTACGTTCTTTCTAATTTAATTTCCATCGAAGCACATGAAGGCATGCATATAAAGACTAAAAGTATTAACGTTCTGTGAAATATTCAAACCTTCATATATATTTATTCAATCATATAAATCAGGCTTTCCTGCCAAAAACAGTAGCTGTAATACATGACCTGAGACACTACTATAGGCTCAGGCCAAAGACACAGCTGACTGGGTCACTCCTGGAACAAATGGCTATAAATACTAGTGCACTGCAGGCACAGCCAAAAAGGCTGCCTTCTTAAGAAATGTTTCTCTGCAACATTTTAACACCTAACATGATCCCTCTTCTCTCACCTAGATCTGTTAGCCAACACACATGAGGATAATCTTGGATCGAAATTACTTTATATTCAAGACAATTTAGAAATGTTCATCTCTGAACACATCCTCTTATTATTTGACATTTCTAGCATTGTCATTGTTACTAAAACTGATTTTTGGCCTGCGTTGATTTTAGTCTATTGAGTTACTCCCTATTTTCTCTAGGTTCATCAGGATCTCTATTTACTTGATAAATGGACCTAAATCCTACAATCTTCTTGCCTCACTCCTTTCTTTCCTCTCTATTAATATCACTTTACCATGCCTTATCCATGGCAGTCTGCCATCATTCAGCATCTTAGCTTACTGGTAATGTTTGAGAGCAAGAGGAAAAAAATGGATCAAAATCAAACAGTATATCCAAATTTCTCTAATTGATTAGTTCAGTGCCTTTGTCTAAATAAAAAAAGAAAATCTTCATAAATATATGTTGGTATCTAGGAGAGCAACGTTTAAGTACTCTTAAACCAGTACTGAATCAAGTCTATCATACCAATGTACAGATCCTACATTTTACTGAGCCTTCTTTTAAATTTAATTATTTGTCATTTTAATTGCATTACAATATGACAGCAAATAAGTTTACATAATAAAATACATAAATGATTCATATGTTTTTACCTACAAACAAAAATGCTTCCTCACTGTTCTAAGTTCAACACATCTAATTATTATCATTCTTCCCCTTTCTCTGGCTTTTGAATATCTTTCTAAATACACATAGATCAAAATTATACACAGTATTCTCATACTGTGTACCAGCCAACACCCTGTACTGAGAATGGATTACATCCCAGTTCTGACATGTCACATTTCTATTAATATTGCCAGGGTCATGTTGGCTTTTGATTTTTTTAAGGTTCATAATTAACTCATGGTCAAATATTACTCCAAGATCTTTTATTTTCATTGTGCTGTCAATAATTCCATATTTAAGTACATGTCTTTATTTAAAAATATGGGTATTTTTAAAAATCAAGAAGGGTCACTTTCAAAATCAATTTCTGATTTTGGTAATGTCAGCAGACCTATTCCATGGCCCTTTGGAAACTCAATATAAACATACTCTCAAGTCTATAAATAAAACCATCAAGCTCATTGCTTATGGCTAGGGCTCTGCTGCATAAGTCTTTTGTAGCTGATACAAAACCCCAATCATTATAATTCAATGAGGACAACAAAGTTTGATGTTTAACTGATCAGTAGTACATTCTAGGCCACATCTCTCTAATCTGTGGATGAAAATATTTTCTGAAATAGAATTTAAAAATAGAAATGGCTGACACAGTCCTAAATGTGTTTATCTACCTCTTTTAAGACCTGTTAAATTATCAAAGAAAGAAATAAAAGAACACATTTCAAGTTACCTCCTATATCAGCAGTTTGAGAAATATAATAAATTTGGTGCATCACATTTTTTAACATTAAAATTTTTTGACAGATAGTAATTGAGTTTTATAAAATATCCTTAGCTCTGAAGCAACTAAAATAAGTTATAACCAAGCAAATAAGGGAAGCTAAGGAAAAAATGTGACACCAACAAGTTTGTCTAGTTTGAGCTCCTAGCATGAACCAACAGCCAAGAAGAGATTCAAGACACACCTGACAGTATGACTATAGAGCACCATGGGAGGAAGGAAAGGAGTTCTACGCTTGGTTAAAGAAACTGAAAGCAGGAAAGAAAGGAAAATAGAGAATGGCAAAGACGAATGGTAGCAGCAGGAAGCAGCAATGATTTGGTTGGTGGGCAAAGAGTAGATGCTGATGATAGAGAAGATATCCAGAAACAAAGAAACAGTAGTAAAAACACCTCCAATCATAGAGAAGACAGGAGCAATCCCATTATTTTTTTTAAGTCTAAATGAGAAACAGTAAGATAGTTCAAATGAGGGAGTGCTCAACTCTAATGCTGATTGGGATGGGCAAGTAACTAGCAAAAACAGGATTAAAACCAACTTTATTGTTTAAAATTTAAGTTCAGGCATAAAAGCTTAAAATCATTTTTTGACCCATGTAGGTATTAATTACATCATTACTGTTATATATTATTATATCACAAACAAAATAACGCACACAAAACTTACTTATATGGTTTCTGTGGCAAGATACTGATCCGAGTCTTGTCAAGTATCTTCTTCAGCTTGTTCCTTCCTCCAACAGTATTGGCTTTGCTTTTTTTATTTACCTTTTCAAGTCCTATCACCTGCTCTACATCTACAGCAAGATCTGGAATGGAGTAGCGACTGGCCTTTTTGATGTCTCCAATTTTAGGAAGGTGAGGGGCACCATTTCTCTTCTCTTCTGACAGTCTTGTTAGAAGTTCTTTAAATACTGAAACAGAAATAAATAGCACAAAATGCCCATTGGGGGATAAAAACCCTGAATAATTCAAAGGCAAATGTAGAATTTGGAAACAGATGAGAAGTACAGCATTTAGTATAGAAGTATAGTATTAGAAAACACTCCAATGAACAAAAGACAGTAAGAATCAGCATTATATTGTTGTTCTATCATTTCCACTCAGAATAAAGAGTACGTTCTTTAAATGTATAGCTATTTAAAACATTAGTGAATAAAAACATCAATAAAACATAATTTGTATGATCCTCACATGAGTAGATTCTGATTTAGAATTACATAATTATATACCTATGTACTCGACTATAAATATATGTTTACTCTGGTGATGTTTGAAATATTACTTATAAAATGACTTTTATGATTAAAACATAAATGTAAAATGAGCAAAAGAAAAATAAAAGTATCCAATCCCTGGCAAGAGTGGCTCAGTTAGTTGGGTGTCATCCTGCAAGGTGAGAGATTGCTGGTTCAATTCCCAGTCTGGGTTGTGGGCTGGTTCCCACTTGGGGTGCATGCCAGAGGCAACCAACTTATGTTTCTCTCCCTCCCTTTTCCCTCCCTTCTTCTCTCACTAAAAAGAAATAAACAAAATCTTTTTTTAAAGTATGCAAAAACACTTACCAAATAAATTAGTTTTCACAGTGATAGATAAGTGTGTGTTATTTCTAAGAATTTCCATGGCTTTTGACAGCTGAATATTTTCAAAGTTCTGACCATTTACTTCTAAGATCTGCAAATAAAATTATAAAATTAATTTCAATATCCCAATGGGCTGAAGGAAAAAAAGATGACACCAATATTCACCCTTGCAGTTTGGCTTTAGAAACACCATACCTGATCCCCTCGTTTCAAGCCTGCTTCAGTCACTTTGCTGCCTGAATCAACACTGTCCACGAAAATCCCAAATCCCTTCTCCGAGCCTCCAAGTAAGATAAAAGGCAAGGGAGCTTCTCGGGATGGTTTTGTTAATGTCATTAGTCTTCTTTTTGCTTTAGCCGCACAGGCAATATTTAACAACCTTAGGTGTCCACCCATTTTCTGTAAGAGTCCAGAAAGAGTGGTTTCAAAGACATGCTAAGTAAAATAAACTTCCAGATGATGTTTTCAAAAAAAAAAAATCACAACAATTACCTCTCTTTCCAGATTATTTTCAAATTCTTCTAGAAATCGAGTCATCGCAGGGTCTCCTTCAAAGTCATTGAAGTGATTATTTACCCACAATAATACTACCCGTGTAACCTGAAAAATTAATTGTTTTCAATAGGTTTTCTAAAAATTTAGTGCTAAAAATAGACAATTAAAGTGATTTCATATGATACCCAACAAACAGCTTACCTAGTAACAATGAACAAGAAAATAAACTAAGTACAAAAACTATCAGCCATGATTTTATTCCTAAGAAAAAACCTTCTAAAGACATATTTATAAACATATTTATGTTTATAATTATTGGCTTAACATTGTTTTGCCAAGAAGAATTTTGAATCTGTGAAGGGTGGTAATAAACTTGCATCTTATTTACTGTCAAAATATATTCGGGATGGGTCACAGTAAAAACAAAGCTATAACTAAAATCAAAGTAAGTCAATATAAAACAAAGACAGAAATTTAAAAAACAATAAAGGTAGAGGCCAGAATAGACAAAAGGAATGAACAGTATTAGGCCTAGAAAGATCTATAGGGGAATAAGTTATAAAAAGAAGGAGCTGGCAAGGAGTTACATAGTATTGCTAACATTAAGATTTAGAAAGCTTTTAATACCTATAATTCTTCAGGAAAAATGAATAGCCTTCTCTCGCCCTGCAGATGTGTTTTCACACAGCCCTACACCTTCATATGGGCCAATGTACACATGTACAGTTATGGAACTTTTTTTGTATCTAGCAATCACTGTGTGACATTCATTAGACTCTAAGTTCCATGACTACAACTTCATGTTATGTTCTAAGGGTATCTTTCATAGTTACAACAATGTCTTGTGTCAAGTAAATTCTCAACAAAATTTTACTAAAGGAAGTGAGTATAACTGCATCTTTAAATATAAAAACATTTGTTTTATCTGAGTTTTACGTCTTAAATTTGGATAACAATATAAAAGAAGTTTCCACACAACTGTTTTCAAACATTAACTAACCCCTTAATATGAGAAAAATAAGCATACTATTCCAGCAGTAAAGAAACAGGGATAACGACAGAAAGTTAACTTTTAACTATAGTTTAAAATACTGTTTAATTAATGTATTGTGACAAATTATAGTAGAAACCTGACTAATTGCTCAGGAGTCAAATTTTGATATTTAATTTGACATTAATTTTATGCCATTTACTATCACTATTGAGCAATTTTTCAAATTTAGGAAACATACGATGGTCTCCCTTAAAACTATATCCAACACCTGCCCTTTTCATAAAATTAAAATTTTCCAACTGAGAAGCCAACTTAAGTCTACTAGCCATATTACACATTAGAAAAACAAGATTCATAAATCATAGGTTGAAAACTACCAGCTACCACCAATAGCAAACAACCTTTAGGCTGTATTAAGTGCTAGCTCTGAGCCAGGCACTACCATACAGAACTTGACTTCTATTATTCATTTTCACTGGAGTCCCAAAAGGATGCTGATTATGTCAGAAGGGTCAAATGGCACATAAGGTAAATGACAGAGGCCATACCCAAATCAAGTTTCTACAGCTGAAGTCCTCGGGTGAGATGGTCTAAGGTTGTGACTCTCAGACTATGAACTGAAGAGCAATACTGTCGAGACAGATGACTTCCCTGAGGCTGTGGAACTCGTCAGTGTCAGGACCAGCACTAACGCTTGGAGCTTTTCACTGTGAGAACCCTGTTCTGGATTTTCCTACCCTGCCTCTCCCAAGTCTGGGTCATATAATCAGACTGCGCATGGAAAGGGGAAATGAATACAGACTATGATTAACTCTCAAACTCGTAAGACTACATGTGTAGCTTATCACCCAATCTAGCCTTGCCACAGCTCTCAAGAGCTGCTACAGAGGGTGCTTAGCATTAGATTACAGGGACCTACCAGCCAGCAATGGCTGCAATGACAGGCTGCTATGGTGCTAATGTAAAAATTGTAACTTTCATGCGGCGTAATCGACCATTTACTGAACAAGAGAATGCAGATTCTTACGGAACCCAGATATTTGGGGGTTGTGTTTTAACACATTCCCAATAAAATATCTGTTGGCCAATTTCTAACCTTTCCCTTAAAAAAGGAAGAAATTTTTACCATTGAACCTAGAAGCCTTTAACAAGAACTAACATTTCTATCACTTTTGCTTAACAAGTACTCTCTTATTCCATTAAAATAATTTGAACATAATTGGCATGGCAAATATACACACATTAAAGTATCTTTAAGTTTATATCTAAACGTTCCGTATGTAAAAGTCAAACTAGAATATATTTTCCAACCTTATCCCTGAGGCTCGGGTCATTAAACCACTCCAATAACTTTTTGCCCACTTCCATTGGGCTGGAAAGAAAAGTCCTATAGGTCAATAGGAAGTCTTCTATGAATGTTGGATCCACCACCGAATGCTCTTCCACCAAATGCATTGTCAATCTTTCCGAGGTGCCCTGTAACAAGTGAAAGGTGTAATCACTATTCTGCATAAACAGCGTCTATGTGGTTCCCTGAGTCAGATCTTCAACATAAGATGAACTGGGTAGTGATATACGTAGATAGTAATTAATAAAATTGCTGTTCATCATATAGAGCTTTTTTTAATAACTGTTCACTTCAGAGAAATGATGCTTAAAAATGGAGTGGGGGAATCTAAGTTGCCCTAACTGCTACTACCAAAAAAACAGAGCTATGTTTGTCTTACCTTGATGACAATGTGTCCCTTTCTTGTCCCAGTTCGATCAAGTTCTCGGTGCTCTTTCACCATGACAATTTCTCCTTCCTCCTCCACCTTTTGCATGTTCTTTTCTACTTGGTTGAGGATTCGGCAATAATCTTGTTGGGCTATGCAGACAAACTGGAATAAAATATAAGTCACATGTTAATGATGAAGTACTTGCAAGAGCCTTAGCAGAGCTAATAATTCAGTGTTTTAATTATTTAACTCTGACATTTTTCTATGTCTTTCCCATACTTTCTTATGAATGCAGGACTGAACCTTAATCATAATTCTCTACTTTTTAATGCATTTCCTTCTTGGTCAAAAAAAAAAAAAAAAGTTTCACTTTTAGAATATTTGTATCTATTTTATATTAGAACTCTTAACGACTTAAAAATTCAGATAGCAATATTAGGAAGAGTGTTTTCTCATGAATCTCTGTTGACAAAATATAAAAGAGGGACTGGACCCTTTAAGAGGATAGATATAAAAGCATAATTACCATCCAGGGGGTTTTAAAAGTTTGAAAAAAATCTTAAAGCACTATTTTAAAAGAAAAATGGTTTTAATAAAAGACATTAAAATTCCATGGACATGTGGAGTAGATATTAGACATTTGCTAATTATTTTGATTAAAAACTCATTTTAGAAAGTCCATTCCAAAAAGGCTCCACAAAACAAGCAGCATATACTTGTTAACTCAAGTCACTGTTCCTTATTGCTGGTCCTGACGGTGATTCTTGCTCTTACAGAAGAGCTAACAGTAATATACACATCAAGCCTTCACTTTTCCATGACTTCAAATATATTAATTTCAGGGCTTGGGGCAAGCCACTTAATTATTTTTGTTTTAGCAGTTTTAAAGAAAGTTAAGAATGAATTACAGAAATCACTCATTACACGAATTAACTAGAGGCCATTATCGCCTCTAAATTTTGAGTGATTTATTCTTATTTAAAAAACATTTGGGAATAGAAGTGCACAGACAGGCCCTGGCTGGTGGCACAGTGGGTTGCACGTCAGTGACAACTGAGCTTCACTCACATGCAGGAGAATGAGACAGAACACTGCTTCTAAGTTTGGGCGTTTCTTCAGGAAGTAAAATAGCATCCCAAAAGAAAAAAAGAAAGAGAAAAGCAAAGGGAAAGGGAATGAGAAAGGAAAAGAGAAAGAGGAAGGAAAAAAGAAAGAGAATGAAAAAGGAAAAGAAACTTCAAACTGAATTTCTAATATGGCCATACAGAGCCAATATATGTATGCATATATATACGTATATAAAAAAATTTTGGATGAAAACATTTATGTATATTTTTATTGGTAGGTTTATTTTTTGCTTTAAGTAGTTTATAGATTTATTGAGAAATTCCTAGGTAAAATTGAATTGAAATATAATTTTTTAAAAGAGTTTATTTATTATTTTTAGAGAGAGGGGAAGGGAGAGAGGCAGAGGGGAAGAGAGACATCAATGTATGGTTGCCTTTCACCTGCTTCCAGCTACAGACCTGCCTGGAGACCTGCTTTGCAACCTGGTTATGTGCCCTGGCTGGGAATCGAACCACCGACCTTTGGGTTCACAGGTTGGCACCTTATCCACTGTGCTACCTGCCAGGGCTAAAATACCACCTTATCTACTGTGCCACCAGCCAGGGCTAAAATACAATTTTAACTGATATAATGAAGTCAGTTGAAAATTTATGAATTATATACATAATTGTTTTAGGTGAGGCTTATACTTTCAGACAGCTATTAACACATGAAAGTGTGTATTACAATCACAGCACTCTGATAGGAATTAAAAATCCAAACAAGATTTTGTTATAAAAAGGTCAATGGCACTTGATGTCACAGTATTATTGGAGGAAGGAGGGGGTGAATGACACATGACCTCATAATTTATATTTAGAAGAAAAATAACAGAATAAAAGAATCAAGTCAAACAAAACTTCCATCGTAATGCAGATTGGTCGACTTTCATTTTACCTATGCAACTCTCTTCCAAAACCACTTCAGAAATTCAAAGCATCATTAATCCCATGGTCTCAGGAAAAGAAGTTAGATCTATTTACCCTGGGACTTCCGCTGTTTGCAAGGGAAATTCATACCTAATTGCTCACACATTGAAGGGTGTAGGGGCGAGCTAAGAAATGCCTGGGGTGTCAGAGGCAGTAGGGAAGGAAAAAGGGAGCTAGAGATAAAAAAAAGAAAGAAAAAGAGGGGAAGAAAGAGAGAAAAATAAGGGGCACATGGAGAAAGGAAAACTATTACCAATCATGAGGGACCATAAGGATGGCCACACCCAGGCCTGCCTTCATCCTTCAAATTAAACAGGGGGTGGGAATAGACACCCCTGGAGGAGAGAGCAGGAAGAGAAGCACATGGACAAGGGATCCAATAAACAGAAATAAATGTTCAATTTAATCCACTCACTACTGTGTCCTTAGGCTTACTATAAACTCAGATATAATGTAACCCATTATTTGTTTTCAGAACCCACGGAAATGTAAGAAAATGAGGTCCAATCCTAAGCCAACTTGCTTCTTCTTGGTAAAGAGAAGACCATTTTTGTTCATGCTGTTCAATACCCATTGCTGGCCGACAATGTGCTTGGTAGAATGATAGCGACACATGAATGTCATATTATGGATGAATGAGAAAATATGATACTCATTGTTCTCCCAATGATCTAACATTCGTACTTTCTGACAGATTTGTCACATTTTAATCGAGATACATGATTCCAAATAAGCATTTACACTAAATGGTCTAACTTCATTATCCTTCCTTGTCAGGTCTGACAGAGAGGTTCGTGAAAGTACAGAAGTAATTCTTGAAACCCCTGATGGAGTATGTTCCGTTTACAATGTCTTGGCATGAAGTGGAGAGGGAAAAAGACACTTTCTCTTTGTGTACCTGTGAATCTCCTATCTGGAGCCTACCCTGCTGTCACCCAGGGTTTCCGACCAATTCCTCACCCAGTAAACAGGGGAGACTTTCTTCCCTAACAAACACCTCCTCTCCCTTTCCCAAAACCCAGATAAATACTTAATGTCACTGGGATATTACTTAAGCACTCTGTGATCTTCAATCATGTAACATTTTAATCAATTATTCTGAAACATTTCTGCAACTGCTATCATTGCAGTCTCATGATCACAAAATTTCTAACAAAAGGGTTGGCCAATTGAAAGGTGCTAATGTACAAGCTGAATTCTCAGAAATAAAGTAACTTTGCCCTTTGTCTGAGTCAGAGACCCAGACTCAAATGCTCTAGCAATGCAGATACGCAGAATGGTTCAGGGAGGAACAGATTAGAGATAACAGGATGGAGAAGCATTTAAAATTTTCTAGTTTGTTTTGACTCAGTTTGGCTTCATTATTTTTGAAGTACAGTTCCAGAGCTTAAATATCACGTATAATCTCTTTTAAATGTACACTTCCAGGCCAAATAAAGACTTCAAAGATTTACCTACCATTTTGTTTCCTTATGTTGTTCAAAATAATTGAAAGTTGACTATATATAGAATGTTTTTCTGCCGTTATATATTCAAAACATTGAATTCATGGCAATTTTCTGTACAGTACTCACAGAAAAATTTATTTGCAATATTATTTTGATTCTCTTGGTAAGGTGATTTTATTTATAGCCAGGTTCATTTTTTTCTTTTGGCGAGCAAAAAGCTTAAAACAAACACTTAATGAATACTATGTGACACTTATCAGACCCTATAAAAATTCAATTATGTTCTTTTAGAATGAAGTATATTCTGATGTATTTCAGGTTGCAGACTAACAAATACAGTAAGGACTTAACACTAATTTGTAAAAGTCAAATTGTCCATTCCATTTATATTAAAATATTTTCTCTTTTAAAGATAAATTATTTTATTTTATTTTATTTTATTGTTGTTGTATTACATCCATCCCCTTTTTGCTCCCCTCTGTACCCCTCCCCACCCACCCATTCCCCCCAAAGTCAATCCCACCTGTTGTCCATGTCCATGGTAAAGATAAATTTTTAAGAAGACAAATTATAAACAATTAACAAAATTATCTCAAATTTACTTCTCATTAACAGAGGTTACCAGTTATATAAATCTAATTAAACTTCACATCTGGTCTCAATTATTTTCTTACCTTTTTTAAAAAATAAATAAAGACTTTATTTATTTATTTTTAGAGAGAGGGAAAGGGAAGGAGAAAGAGGGAGAGAAACATCGATGTGTGGTTGCCTCTCCTGTGCCCCCAACTGGGAACCTGGACTGCAACTCAGGCATGTGGCCTAACTAGGAAGTGAACCTGAGACCCTTTGGCTCACAGGTCGGTGCTCAATCCACTGAGCCACACCAGCCAGGGCTATTTTTCTCATTTTTAATTAAGTGCTCTTAAATAATAAATATATCATAATACCAGCACTGTCATTCTTCACATAATACCAGCACTGTCATTCCTCTTTGCTGTCAAGCATTTTCTTTACATTAGCAATTATTTTTCACTAGCAAGTCTTTCTACTGATTCATACTAAGACTAACTTCTAAACTTAATCCCTTGTTTATGTTTATGTTTATGTTTAAATAAAAGCACTACATAATGGTATCAGGTCACCTTCATTAATCTTGTAATTTATTTTTTAAAGGATTTTATTTATTTATTTTCAGGGAGTGGGGGAGAAAGATAGGGAAAAAAACACTGATGTATGAGAGAATCATCAACTGGTTGCCTGCCTATCGCATGTGCCCCAACACATACCTGCAGCCCAGGTATGTGCACTGACTGGGAATCGAACCTGTGACCTTTTGCTTTGGGGGATGATACTCAACCAACTGAGCCACACAAGTCAGGGCATAATTTCTCTTTATAATGGGAGTTTTACTCCTATATGTTTTGATGACTAGATATCAATTATTAATGGAAAATTTAAAAAACCACATTTATAGGACACTTTTTAAAATAGAAAGAATATTTATAGAATAATTAGTTTTGTAGAGTTCAAGTAACTTTAAGGGAGATTTATTTTTTAATTTCCTAGGGTGTGATAACATTAAAGCACTAAAAACACTAAAAGTAATAGTCCTACTCTAAAATATTACTTATAAATCTAAAAGATGACCTATTTCTGTAGCCAGAAAAATCTTACCACAACTGCACATATGTGTTCTTTATTAAGCATACTTAAAATAAACCTCTTTAATGGCATTTTATACCTGGCAGTCATCCACCTTTGTTCTCATTACTCCTTTCATGTATTCTTTGTCCATGGTAGGAGACACTCCAAAACTATTTCCCATACATAATATTTCTGCTTTCCCATCTGGATAAGTCACTTCTACAGAACCATTCAGAATCACTGACCAGGAATCCAGCTAAAAAAAAAAGCAGAAAATAACATCACGATCACACAGCTGTAAATGCTAGAATGGTCTCTACAAATGATTCAGAGCTTTCATTCTAAAATGGAAGAAATACATGAAGTTAACTGTCAAATTAGCAGAACAAGGAATAAAGCTCAGCCATACAGCTACGCATTCTCATGTCTAGCACAGCATGCATGTCATTCCACTCTTTTAATTTGATTCTTGATATTCTTCTCTAAAATGACATAAGGGAAAAGAATCTCTTCTGTTTCTTAAAACATGTGTAGTAAATGAAAAACAACTATCACTGCTGCCTCAATAAGAACACCAGTTTCTTCTGACCAAAAAAAAAAAAAAAAAGCGTTATTAGTATGAACACTTAAATAATAAAATCTGTAAAGTTAACACATAAAATATCTCTATTGATGTCTTTGGAATATTTGAAATAATTGAAAATCAAACAGGGATTTGGAATACTTTGACGTAAATAAGGAGTATATCGTAATTCTTGACTTATTCAAATTTATTGTTTATTGTTTTTTAAGGGGAAAAAGTAAGAACTGGGTTTTTGTTCATTTGATGCATTGGCAGAACCTCAAAGAGCAACTTTCTCAGGGGGTAGAAATATTTACAAACCTCTTCACCATCATTTAACACTATGGTCCCAGCTCTTTCCACCACTGCAAACACCATCACAGCACAGAGCTCTCGCCTCACCGACATTGTCATATTGGCAAAAGCCGGCAGCTGGTGCATAAATTCCAAGAGTTGTTCTGAAAAGCAAGCATAGCCAGTGTAAAAATTACGAATTAAAAAAAATCAAGCCATCAGAAAGAATGCTCTAGGTAGGGTTCTTCATTTTTCAATGCCCTACAAATGTGACCTATTGGAAAATACAATTACTTTGAAGTATCTTTAGCACCAGGTGGATTTCTCGCAGGTCTACAAAGAACTCCATCAATATGGAAACAGTGACATGTCCTTGTTGTTTCAGGGGCAACAGTGTACACTGTAATTCAAATCCTAATGGGAATGAATGCATTAATAATCTTAAATGAGAAATTTCTATTGAAAGTGATCTGTGATCTTATTAAGGATGATTAAAGGGTGAAATGATAAGCTGAAATGAAAGAGAGCTCTGAGAATTTCCTTCAGCCAAGTGGATGCTCAAAACGAAGCAGAACTGACTACCTTCAATCCAAAAGTATTCCAGGATTTAGGAACCAAAAATTATTTTCAATGGATCAGACAAATGAATTAAAACTTTATATCATATGACAGATACAAATGATAATTAATACAGTATTTCTTATCCCACAGGTTGACAAAAAATGCAAGTTTGGATGCTGTGGGAAGCCCTTACACTTTGGCTTAGCTCTAGCTGGTGACTTTATTTGACTTTATTTGAAGTAAGTTACAATTGTATCTGACATAGAGTCAATGAGATCCAAAAAATTGCTTAAAACATTTTAATTTATTTTTAAATTTAAATTTTATTATTATTTTATTATATCCATCCCCTTTTCCTTCCCTCTGTCCCCTTCCCCACCCACCCACTTCCCACAAAGTCAATCCCACTTGTTGTCCATGTCCAATTTTTAAAAAAGGATGACTTCATAGTTCTTTCAAGTCCTGTGGTTTATATTTTTAATTTTCTCAATTATTAGATAGTTTTACTAAGTACCTACTACAGTCTTTCCTTACTCTTCACCATGGCTCTTGGAAGTATTTGTTTTTGTTCCTTTTTTTAAAAAAATCATGTTTTATTGATTATGTTGTTACAGTTGTGATTTTCCCCCTTTGCTCCCCTCCACCCAGCACCCCCCACTCCCTCAGGCAATGCCCCCACCATGTTCCCGTCCATGAGTCATGCATATAAGTTCTTTGGCTTCTCCATTTCCTACACTGTACTTCACACATCCCCATGTTTTCTTTTTCATTACACAAGGAGGAATAAGGCTCAAAGTCATATGGTTAGTAGGTGGCAGTGACATGATTCAAGATAGTCTGCCTCCAATGCCCATCCTAGACATTACAAGTAATGATGGAGAGCAAAGGTATGTGTCAGACATCATTTGAATACTTGCGAATTATACTGTTTTAGGGAAGTTGATTAATTCCCTTAAGACATAATTTTCTCATCCTTTATCGGACATTTGTGAGGATCAAATGCAATAAAGATGATAAGTCTTTAGCACAGAATAAAAACTTAATACATGAAAACTGCTACTACTGTCCTTATTATATTTATACCTTTCACACTTTCAGCTAAGTAAAAATTTTACTTTATTTTTCTTGTCATCACATACTGAAATTCTCCCTCTGCACATTCCTTCTAGCTATTAAAATTAAGGATAAATTTTATGTTGTTGTATATAGTTTGTTAATTGTAAAAATAATATAAAATAGAAAAAACAGTTCAATATATGAATGTATATTACATAAACACATAAATATACATTACATTTCCAGAAGGTCAGACTGGGTGATTTTCTCTGGTCCAGCTGGGTAATGTCTGCTCTGATTAGACCCTACGTCATTCGTCCTGAGTAAGACTTTTCATCACACAGGGTGGCTTCAGTAATCAGGAGCATAACAATGACAGGTGGTACCCAGGGACTCTGTCCAACAGGACAGTGTTCTTCAACCTGACCGTAACTGATGTGTCAGGAATTCAACTTACTGTTGCAACCAGCATTTTAAACAAAATGAAGAACAAAGAGTATCAAAGCACACCCCTTACAGAAAGAATGAGTCCTAAGTGTGTGTTTGTGTTTCTACCATAAAACATTTATTCCTGGGGATAGCAATAAAGCGATTTTACAAGAGAGGATCCAAATCTATTACCTATGGAAGGCAGGAAACATTGTTTTACAAATGCACTGACCTTTGGATTGAAACATAAAGGCAAATGAACAGGTTGCAGTCCTCTGACCAGCACATCACAGCTCTGCTGTTTCCAGCCTGTTTTCTTTAGCTATCATGTCCCCCTTCTCACTCTTCCTAAGATACTAAAGTATTACCTGTAGCCCTGGCTGGTGTGGCTCAGTGAACTGAGTCACTGGTTTGATTCCCAGTCAGGGCACATGCCTGGATTGCCAGCCAGGTCTCCAGTTATGGGCACTTGAGAGGCAACCGCATATTGATGTTTCTCTCCCTCTCTTTCTCCCTTTCTAAAATTATCTTATTTGCTTTCATTTAATTATATGTAAGAAATACTAGTGATATGTTTTTTAAAAACATCTGTAGAATGGTTTGATGGTATACATGAAGGGGGGAAAAGAAATTCTGTAAAAAGGACCAAAGTGGTTCTCTACCTTAAGTGTCAAGGCCTCAAAAACAAAAAACAAAACAACAACAACAAAAAAAAAACATTCAATAATTGACTATCTACAAATTATGAGCTGGAGACCAAAAATGAATAAAGTCACTTCCTTCACAGGTATGAAACAAAGGTACACCTAAGACTCTAGGGACCAACCCCAACATTTTTAATTACCACAGTTTTTTAAATATGATAAAATATTCGCAATTTCATTTGGTTTCATTTCCCGCCACTTCAAACACACCACACATCATCCCTTTCTCTGTGTGTGTGAAAGGGTAGGGGAAGGTGGTTAGAAAGAAGCATCTAAAGAAAACATCAATGACACAGATGTTTGTAGTTCATGTGAAAGATGTTAGTTTCAGCTAAATACTGGAGGGTGAGTGAGATTTAACATGAGTAATGGAAACAGTAATGGCTAAAGAGCTCTCACATCCTGTGTAGACCAAACCATACTTATTACCTCTTATCTTTAATGATAATGGTTTGTCATTTTAAATGAAAGTATATTTGAATCAGAAACATTGCTGCTTATAAGAGAACTAGTATTCAAGGAAACATTATTTACGGTAGAGATTATATCCACAAGCACACTTAATAAGAAAAAATTAGCCTTGCAATATTTTGTATGAATCAGCATAGTTCTTGCTTTCCAGAGACGCTAGGAGAGAATCTTCAAACATAAAGTAAAAGTCTCACATTTTTAGAAATGACAACCATCATTTTCTTCCATAACTATGCTAAAACGGACATATTCAAAAGATAAGATAATACATTAGCTCCCAAAAGGATTTTAAAAAAGGATAGTTTCCACATCAATCTGTTCATAAGCAGTCTTCACTCTTATGTTTAAAAATGCTATGAGCCAAGTATGGATTAAAATGGCAAATTGAACACACTTCAATTTCATTCTCTCTTTAAAACTACAATATAAAGAGGTTTTTAAAATGAAGCTGGCAAGACAGAGAGAATAAGAGTGGAATGTAACTTGGGACAGCGGCAATCAGATGAACGTGCGGTAGCAGGGAAGAACGCGAGCCCTGTCCTCTGTCCTCCTGGGTAACACAACGGGCCCTCAGCACCCTCAACAGACCAGGAACCACCAGCCCCTTTGGGATGAGGAGTGGCAGTGGTGGAGAAGGCAATGGGCGAACATAAGGAGGTATCAGAGAGGCATATTTTAGAAGCAGTTAAATCCTTACTCCAGCAGAGATCTAGAGAATAATGATCCAGGAAAAGGTTAACGCAGAAGCAGTTCTGTATTAGAGGCCAGAGGCCCAGCTGCCTCCTCTTTCTCACTTCATCCAGCTCTGAACCCCTTAAAAAGGGGAATTACTAAAAAGGGCTCTGTTCACTCTACTCTCCAACCTCCATCACCCCCTAATCCCACTTTCTTCTTCAGACTGCAATAGAGCAAGGACCTTTTGCCTTCTTTCCCCTCACCGAGATGCTGGGACCTAGAAAAATGCTCAGTACATTCACAGAGGGGACCCAATGTAATTGAATGGTTATCATCACATGATAATCATCTATACATAGATAGCAATTCCTATAAATGACTTCATTATATTTTAATATATAATTCCAGGTTTTGCTTTTTCTTCCTTAATTTTCTAGCCTATTTGTACATATATAGCTTAAATGATAAAAGCTTTTCTTCAAACATGTTTCTCTCCCTCAAACATGCATGCAACATAATTAGCTCGTACTGTCCAATATCCAACCTCAGCAGGGTCAGTTCCTTGAATCTCTTCAAATACACAGTGGCCCCAAATGAGCTGGGGGAATGGTAGAGCAGATAATTCAGGCTCGGGTAAGTGTGCTTACAGAAGGGAGACCTGTGATGGACAGAAGACTAACGCAAGTTGCTCTCCCTTGCAGTGTTCTGAGAAAGTCAGGGTACAGAAGGTATATTCAAACACTAAACCTCTATCACACAATCAGGTCTTGCTCTGATGCGAAACATGGGTAAAGGGAAGGGAACCCTGGGAAAGGGAAAGCACATATAAAGCTACTCAGCTTTTTAACCTCAGGGTGCACTTAAAAAAGACTCAACCTTCACAGCTTGTACGCTGCGAACCTGACATTCCGCTACCTTCTTCCACGTGGTCCCATCATCATGTGAAATTACAGCAGCAGCGAAGGCATTTACATGACAGTTTTGCCAACTGCCATGTGACTAACAGTTCCACAGAGAAAACATGAGCTGAATGGGAATAGTGCTCACAAGAAAATTAATTGAAGTAATATTGTATAGAAGACTACTTTTAATTTTTTGTCATAAAGTTAAGCTAAGAAAAGGCTCATTTGAAAAGATTTTTATTAGAAAGTTTTATCTGTAGCCCCTTTAAAGATGCTGAGTAAAATTGATAAAAATTTATTTTTCAACAAATACTACTATTTACACAAAGGAAATTTATAAGTTAATGACTTTTAAAGCCAACTATTCTTAGGTTCTATTATTAGCTCAGGCAATTTTACTTATTTTAAATTGCTCTTAGGATTCATTTCCCATCCCAACTTACCAATGTCATCATCTGTTCTGTCAATGGGGTCCTTCTCTAGGCAGTCCCGCACAATGTCTCTACTCATCAGAGGATCCGACGCCCTCTCAATGTCTTCTTCATCATCATCGTCTTCAGAATCCACTGCTGTTTCTGGCAACCCACTCAGGTCCATATCACCAGCCTCACTTTCTGTGGCCTTAAAGAAGACCAAAAAAAGTTTTATATTGATTTAATTGGGGTGACGCTGGCTAATAAAATTGTGTAGGTTTCAGGTGTATAATTCTATAATATCTTATCTGTAAATTATATTGGATGTTCAGCATCCAAGTCTCTTTTGTTACCATTTAAACCCCTTTACCCATTTCTACGTCTTCTCATATTGTTGCCTATCTATGAAAAAATTTAACTGTTTTAAGTAAATTTTTTGTACCCAAAAGAAATAAGAACCAACTTAGTTTAAAATATTCCATTTTTATTATATTAATTTTTCTATAACAAAATTATATATATTCAAAAACAACAAATATTTATGTACCAGGCACTATGTAAAATAATTACTTCAACCCAATGAGTGATTTTATTTCCTAGTGAATTCTTAGAGTTAATGACTTTATTTCAATATTATTTATCTCTTATCTCAGCTTTTATCATGGCTAACATATAGTAAAATAAAGAAGAAGAGCCCTGGCCAGTGTGGCTCCCCAGACTGAGTGCTAGCCTGCGAACCAAGGGATCTCCAGGTTCGATCCCTGGTCAGGGCACATGCCTATCTTGCGGCCCAGAGGCAACCACACACTGATGGTTCTCACCCTCTCTTTCTCCCTCCCTTGGCTTCTCTCTAAAAAAATGAATAAATAAATTTAAAAAAAAAAAAAGAAAAGAAAAAGATAGTTTATCTTTTCACTCCATTTCTTAAAAAGAGAATAGGTTAAGCTTGTATTAGTATTTTCTAAAGTTCAACAAAAGAATTTTAATCAGGTTTGGTTTGTTAGGTACCATTTCCTGAACTAAAACATGTATATTGTAAGAAAAACCTAAGATGAAGATAACTGAAGACAGACTACTACTGAAGACAAAAAGAATTAGAAACAGAAAACCCAGCATCTACAACAGCTCCCTATGCAAGGTCTTAATAAATAAAACTTAATAAACGCCACCTGCGCACAGGTGCTCCAGCTGGGACAACAATATAAAGCCCCAAGGCTGAGGCAGACAGACTCGACTGTGGCATGCTCAGAACACATCGATTTCCTCCTTTAAACTCTGAATTCACAGGATTGTCTCTAGATTCTAGAATAAAACTGAGGTAGAACTTGATGTGATACAGTATGTCAAGGCTGTGACCAGAGAAACTAGGCCAACATTGTTGTTACTGGCACGTTATTTCTGAGGTTCAGAAATGTGACAATTTGCTAATACTTGTTCTGATGACATTGTCATCTGTTTCACCTTTCTATTTAAGATGATTATTCATCACCTTGTATTTTCAAGTTTACAATCAGTCCTCTACATACACATTCTTTAATACTAGCCCAGAGTGAAAAAGCGGCACTATGGAAGACAGAAAATTCGTTTTCATTTTTTTAAAGATTGCATTTCTTTTTTTTTTTTTTAGAGAGAGGGAAAGGAAGGGAGAAAGAGAGGAGAGAAACCTCAACATGTGGTTGCCTCTCCCACACTCCCAACTGGGTACCTCGCCCACAACCCTGCCATGTGCCCTGACTGGGAATCGAACTGGTGATTCTTTGGTTCCCAGGCTGGCACGCAATCCACTGAGCCACACCGGTCAGGGCAGAGCATTCTTTTAAATATATAACTTAATACCTCCCTTTAATTTGTAAATGTCTAACAGTGACAAGAGATGAAAAGTATATTAATACCATATCAAAGAAATCATTACTATTATTTAACTAAATCATATTTGTCTTAAATAGAACCAAAAAGACTTTCAAATGTGAATTGGATTACTCTCTCCAAAATTAAAACTTCTACCCCATTTGTGTAAGTGATCATTAAGTTGTTTTCTGTTGTGTGTATTACAGTCTTTAGAAACCATTCATAAAATAACATTCACTAAGCCAGTAACTTAGACAAATATTTGTATTTAAAGAAATACCTTTTTTTATTTTAAAATACTACAGAACTCCTTTTCATAATATGTTTGAATTAAAAAATAACTTTTTTGGAATCTTATTAAGTTCATAATATCACTTTATTGTGAGCAATGAGATGTTTGAACACAGAGTGAACTTAACATTTAATGAACACCAACTATTCTAAAAGGAATGCTTGAAGCCTACTGTGGAACTTATTTTTGCTGAATGAACATACAAACTGAGAGCTTAATTGTTCAAATCTTGTCTCTATCAGTTACTATGAGACTTTAACAAAGTCCCTTAACCTGAATGAAAACAGTTCTATTTTCGCTAAACTGAAGTTACATCTTGCCATTCATAGGACTCTTTTTGGATCAAATAGGGAAAAGAAAGGCAATTACAAGCTACATCCAAAGTTCCTTCCTCCAGCGGACACATTTTTCAATTCAGTACTTGCTTACCTTTACCTCCCCCGCCCCTGCTACAACTTAACACACAATTTATATTCAAAATTTGTCTAAGAAAACAAAACTCTGTTGAAACCCCAACCACTTATATACTCTGAAAATATTTCTCTCAGGCTAACCGACTCCATACAATTCTCCTTAAATGGCTCATAAAATAATTAATTATAAAAAAGGTGATCCCACATTGAATGACTACTACGTATCTAGCATATTTGATGCTTTAAGCACATAATTTCCTTCATACCAACTTAGCACATTAGATCACCCCCATTTTTTAGATGAGAAAACAAAAGGGAAATGAAATAACTGTTCAATGTAAATAAAGCAAAATAAAACCCAGTAATTGTACCAGGACTAAAACTCTGGTCTAACCAATACAAACTACTGAATACTTTGTATTATAATATTTTGCTCTGTTTTCTAAAAAGACTGTCTTCATAAAGAAAATAGTTAAAACATAATAAATGAAATATTTTCTGCTTTGCTAAGTCATAAAATATAAAATCTTTAAAATATGTATTTGCATATGAAC
Source organism: Noctilio leporinus (assembly GCA_004026585.1). Lineage (NCBI taxonomy): Eukaryota > Metazoa > Chordata > Mammalia > Chiroptera > Noctilionidae > Noctilio > Noctilio leporinus. The sequence goes on from PVIW01000021.1 coordinate 768,436, forward strand.
ACAAAACACTTGCTAATTTCTAGGTCCCTCCAAACTACATTACTAAGGTTAATGCTAGTCTTTAAGCTCTTTTATTTCACATAATTATAGGCACATAAAAACTTTATATTTAAAAGGTATCTGACTAGATATGTCTCAAGAGTAATACAAAAAAATTTAAAAAAAGAATAATACAAAAGTTTTATATTTTTTAGTTAGGCAAGTAACTTGTTCCCTAAATTATTTTCCCTTCCACTTGTATAACCTAACATTGATTTAAATGCACATTGTAGCTAAAGTCATAGTCTCAAAAAATCTATTAATATTATCAGATCAATGCTGAAAGTTCTAAGATTTTTTAAAATCAAAAGGGACTACATATTGTTATTAAAAATAGTTTTTCAGGCCCTGGCTGGTGGCTCAGTAAATAGGTGCTGGCCTGTGAATCCAAAGGTCACTGGTTTGATTCCCAGTCAGGGCACATAACCAGGTTGCAAGCCAGGTCTTCAGCCAGGTCTATGGCTGGAGGCAGCTGAAAGGTAACCATACATTAATGTTTCGTTCCCTTTCTTCCTCCCTCCCTGCCTCTCTCTCTGGAAATGATGAATAAAATATATTTTTTAAGTTTTTAAAGGTAATTTATTTTGCATTTTATCAAGGACACCAACAAACTAAATATTAAATATTATAAAGTTCTAATAAAGTGTTAACTAAAATAAAAACAACTACTATATATGTTTTGTAAGTACTTAAAAATCAGTTACCACAAAAACAAGATAGAGACAATTGCTTAATAGTATTCTTGATGTAAATAAAATTTGTGCAGAATTTCAATCACATATATTTCACTCAAATAACATCTCAGTTTAGGCTAGATACAAATTTAGACTAGAAAGTTACAGTGAACGTGAGTGTTGATACTGATTCAACTGATGGTTTAATTTTGGTGGGCACACAACGCAATATACAGAACATGCGTCACAGAAAGGTACACTGGAAACCTATATGATCCTATTAACCAATAAAGTTAATTAAAAACTTTAACTGAGACAACACAGTGAGTAGGAACTGCAGTTAAAACCATATATTCAAAAAGTATGAAAATCTATTTCAACATCAGTGTAATGCTTACATTGTCTAGTTTGTGTATTATAATTTTGTTGTTCCTAATTTTGTATTATCAATGTCTTAATTTCAATATAGGTTTAAAAAATATGTATGCACTTAAAAGAAAGGAACAGTTCCTTAAAGCTAATTGTTAGGGTTTCTTTCCAAAAATTAATAATCCTAATATGTATGTGAATGTCTATGTATAAATATTCATAAGAAAGTCTGTACTAATTTGATTTAAAAAACTCATATTAAGATCCTCGTATACCCAATTACTAATGTTTTAAATATTTTAAGGTATAGAGATTTGCATGTTCTCTTCTGAAAATTGCATACCCTTGTCCTTTAAATTCTGTTATATTATGAGCTGAGTATTTTTCTTATTAATTTGCATAAGGGAGTTATATCCTGACTTTAAATGTCTCAATTGATCTTTTAATGATTACTTTAAAAAAAAAATTTATTATTTCCAGAGAGAGAGGAAGAGACAGAGGCAGAGAGGGAGAGAGAGATCAATGTATGGTTGCTTTTCACCTGCCTCCAGCTATGGACCTGGCTGGAGACCTGGCTTGTCACCTGGTTACATGCCCTGGCTGGGGAATCAAACCAGCGAGCGACCTTTTTAGGTTAGGTATGAATTTCAATCATATTCATTAAACATATCTGTACTGCATGACTATGATTTTTCTGGCAGTATATTAGGCTCTAGAGAGAAAACAGACAAGACAGAAAAGTTCCCTGACTTCTTGAAGCTGTCACTCTAGTAGGCAGACAGAACACAGAAAGAAATAATTGTTTCACTTAAACAAAAGGACTAGCCATGCCATGACTGGTAATAGTTCAAATGGCTGGACATTTGTGCCTTATCCACTGTGCTACCAGCCAGGGCCTAATTATTACTTTTTGATCATTCACTATACCATTAAGAGTTTGTTAACTCTTAGAATTTAATCTTGATTATGATACAAAGTAAGACTATGAAATGATTCCCCATCCCAAAGACCATTTATTGAGTAACCTGTCACTTTCTTCATTGATCTGTGAAGTTTCTCCTGGCACATACAACATCTGTACATAGGGAGTTTCGTTTTGCTTGAAGTCTCTGTTCTACTGATCTATTTTTGTACACCTATTTCCAGCCCACTTAGCTCTGCTAATTATACCATTTATCTTGGACCTTATCATGGTCAGAAATTGAACTGTCTCATATCACCAACTTAGCCACTGCTTTCTATCACCAACAACCTCCTACAGGTTTTAAAACAAGATTTTATTTATTTATTTTAGAGGGAGGGGAAGGGCAGGAGAAAGAGAGGGAGAGAAACGTTGATCAACTGCCTCTTGATCAACACCTCCAACCAGGGACCTGCCCCACAGCCCAGGCATGTGCCCTGACTAGGAATCAAACCAGCAACCTTTTGGGTTGCAAATGATGCCCAACCCATTGAGTCCCATCAGTGAGGGCTTCCTACTTTTACTTTCGTTGGCTTGCTTCCATCTTCTATTCGCTTCCATCTGCTTTCAAGGTAACTTCATTTTTTTCAACTCAAGCATGATCTTCAATCTTCATGACTCTACTAATTACTTTCTATATCTAGCTCTCACACCTCCAGCTAATATTTCCTAGTCTAATATTTCAATCATATTCATTAAACATATCTGTAATGCATGACTATGATTTTTCTGGCAATATGTTAGACTCTAGAGAGAAAACAGAGACAAGACAGAAAAGTTCCCTGACTTCTTGAGGCTGTCATTCTAGTAGGCAGACAGAACATAGAAAGAAATGATTGTTTCTGTTAAACAAAAGCACTAGCCATGCCCTGATTGGTATAGTTCAAATGGCTGGACATCATCCTGCAAAGCAAAAGGTCACTGGTTCAATTCCCAGCCAGGGCACATGTCTGGGTTGTAGGCCAGGTGCCCAGTCCGGCCATGTGCAAGAGGCAACCAACCAATGTTTCTCTCACATGTCACTTTTTCCCTTTTCTTCCTCCCTCTCTCTCCCTCTAAGAATAAATAAATAAAATCTTTTCAATTAAAAGGACAAGCAGAGAAGGAGTCAAAATTCAGGACCTACTTTTTAGAGGGAACTTAGAGGAAGGTGAAGGGAGTAGCCAAAGATCGTTTATGCATAACCCACAGACACAGACAACAGTGTGGTGATGGCCAGAGGGAGGGCGGTGGGGACTGTGGAAGTGACCAAAGGAGGGTTACGGGGGAACATCTGTAATAGTGTCCACAATAAAAATCAAGTTAAAAAACTGAGTGAGAGGACGGTACTTGAAAATAGAAGACAGAACATTTAAAAAAGGATCATGTTACGAGCAAACATTCCAGGCAGAGGGCAGGAAACGGCAAAGCTCTGCAGTTAGAAAAAGGCCTGGCATGCAGCTCCATCCGTCTTCGTGTTACACTCAAATAACAAAACTTCAGCCCTGGGTGAAGCCCAGCCTTCGCTTTCCTCATGTGGAGAAACTTACTCTAAAGGGCAGAGGGAAATCGCTCTAGCTGAGGTGCCAACGCGACCGAGTCGCATGGCTCTGGTCAATCTGCTTGCCTACTCTCTGAACTTTCAACACTGCTCTCTCCCTCCAACTGTCCACCAGCCAATCCTCTCACTCGCAACAAATGAACTCCGCTCTTCAGAGAGAAACGCAGAAGCTGCCAGATAGAAACTCCTTCTGCTCCCAAACTTCCTACTCCAAACCCATCACAATGTGCCCCTGTTAAAGCAAAGGAGGGATTCTTTTCTTAAAGCTAATTGTTCCACTTTGCTCCTGAATTCCTCTCCTCCTAACCTCTCAGAAAAATGATTATACCCTTTTCTCTTTTGTACACAGCATTCAATTTCCACCTCTCTGTGTCCATCTCCTGAGCATTTACACTCACTCCAACGTGACAGCTTTCTCCTACTTCAGAACTGCACAAAGATTAAATGGGCCGCCATGATAGATAGCTGTCCATCCCTGGAATTACTCAAGAATAAGCTGGATACGTGATTGATTAGAAAGTACTGAGAATTCCAATACAAGGTTGGTAACTAAACCAGGTACATCTTTCAGGTTTCTTCTTATCTTTAAGAATTTCTGATGGTCATACTCAACATTTTAATAAAAAAACTTATTATAAAAGCATCATTTTGCAGTTTTTCCTAAATTTTTAGTTTAAAATGTCATAAACCTAACATATCTATATTCAAAATAATAATATATGTTTAAAGTCTAGTGAAACATTTCCATTGTAAATGTTCTATTAAAAATTCTGATAACTGGTAATACCAGAGGCAAATACAATCAGACAGTAGTACCACTTCCTACAACAATGTTTATGTTTTGTGAAGCATCAACGTTAACATTTTATGCTTGTGCATGTACATACATTATATGCACATGTAGTTACTTTATAGATTCTATCAATTAATAATCATAAAACTCCTTGAAATGCTTGAACATAAAGCAAGTGACCAGAAAAACATCTTCTTACCTGGTAGATATCCGAAAGACTGCTGCTTCCAGAATCGCTAGTAATACTACATCCTGAGTGACTAGAAGACACGTGGGTCACCTGTGGGTGGAGACTATCAGTGAGGTGCAGTTTTGTGAAATCTGCGGGAAGCTAAGGAAGGAGCAAGAAAAACTAAGATTACAATTTGAATCAATGGCTTTAAACAGACACTTAAGAATGATATTATTTAAATTATATTATACTCTACACATCAGTTAGTCAAACATGTTATTAGGAAAGATCTTTCATTCTTTAAAGTTCAGAAATTATGTCCTGGCTGGTGGCACAGTGGAAAAGGTGCTGGCCTGTGAACCAAAAGGTTGCTGGATCAATTCCCAGCCAGGTCATATAACCAGGTTGCAAGCCAGGTCTCCAGCCAGGGCCATAGCTGGAGGCAGGTGAAAGGCAACCATACATTGATGCCTCTCTCCCTTCCTCTCTCTCTAAAAATAATAAAAATCTTTAAGAAAAATAAAACACTTTAAAATTCAGAAATTACTAAAGATTGTCCTATTTACCAAAAAATTATAAAATAAAAATGTTAAGTTTATGAACACACAATAAACCTCAAATAATATCAAATTCAATATGGGCTTGGCAGTTAAGATGAACTTGGGCATGCATTTAATTTAATGAGCTAATATTTTCAAATTTACACACCAATGAGTAAATTAGCCTACTACACTATATTTGTTAGCTATCACACATGCAACGTTGTGACAACAAACAGCTTAAATAAGAAAACAAGCCCTGGCTGGTAGCACAGTGGATAAGGCACCGGCCTGCGAACCCAAAGGTGGCAGGTTTGATTCCCCAGCCAGGGCACATAACCAGGTTGCAAACCAGGTCTCCAGTCAGGTCTGTGGCTGGAGGCAGGTGAAATGCAACCATACATTGGTGTTTCTCTCCCTCACTGCCTCTCTCCCTTCCTTTCTTTCTAAAAATGATGAAATAAAATCTTTAAAAAAAAAAAGAAAGAAAAAGAAAACAGATTTAAGGGTTTTTTTCCTATCCCCAAATAATGTTTAAAGATTATATTTTTAAATGAGCATCTTAGAACCCATGAAGTGCATTATTACACACAGGTAACTGTGCCAGGTTCTATGAAGAAAATAGAGAAGCATGTTCTCAAAGAACTTAGAATTCAGAAAGTTATGGGCAACACTGACATATCTACATACAAATATCATGCTTCTACTTGTTGGAGTTTAACCCTCAATCATTACAACCTCTATTGAACAGATTCGCTAAGCATCTTCTAAGTGCTCACTTTGGCATACAGCTGAGAAAATGCACTGAAGATGGAAGCATTCAGCCCTGGCTCAGTTGCTTAAAGCACTGTCCCCAAGGTCATGGGTTTGATTTCCAGTCAAGGCACAAACAAGAAGCAACTGATGAATGTATAGGTTAAGTGGAACAACAAATATCTGTTGGTCGGTCAGTCTGTCTCTCTCCCTCTCCCTCTCCCTCAAACCAATGAGCTAATTAAACAAATGTTTAAAAAGGGAAGTAGGCATGCATTCTCCTAATGAGCAAGTATTTACTGAGCCCATTTCCTCTTACTCTGTGCTGGTCAGTGAATGATACAGTAAGAAAATATTGCCCTTAAGAATCTTGTAGTCTTGTGATTATTTATCTTTTCTTAAAAAAATTTATTTTTAGAGGCAGGGAAAGGGAGGGAGAGAAACAATATGTGGTTGCCTCTTGCACACCCCCAACTGGGGACCTGGTCTGCTACCCAGCCACGTGCCCTGACTGGGAACTAAACTGGTGACCCTTTGGTTCCCAGGCCTGCACTTAACCCACTGAGCTACACCAGCCAGGACTATTTATCATTTTGAATTAAAAAAAAAAAAAATCTATCTACATTGCACTTTAATACTACTCTTGGCAAATAATAGACATGACATTTCAAAATATATGTTAGCTAATATCATGCAATCTTGATAACATGTTCCATCCTGCCTGCATATTAGTCGTATTTAGCTGTTGACTAATAATAAATACATAAACTAATTGTTAAAACTGAAAGGGTTTTTTAGCAACATTCCCTTCTTTTCCTTTGACCTCATCCCTCATCCCCTTTAAAAAACCAAGCTGCCATTCCATAGTTTAGAATAAGCCTCACAAGGGGGGGTGTGATTCAGATTTATGACAATGACCAATGTGTTCTGATACCTCAAAGTCCCAAAGAAAGAAGCAAATGTATTTACATTCCAGTCATTCAGACCTGACTCAATAAGATAATAATATTTAGTAATACTTAATACAATCTGTACAGAAGTACTTTTTTAACTTTATGAGAGACAAGGTACCCAAAGGAAAGATTTCAATATGAATTTATTGGGGGATGTATGATGATATGCCAAATAAATGGATAAAACATATGTTGGAGGAGCTCAGAGAAGTGTGGTGATGATTCAAATGTGTGAAATAATTATAAACATGATGCATATCACTAAGAGTGTTTTTGTTTAATTAAAGGTGTCAAATGTTAGGTAAAATTAAGAAGAATAACAATTTTCCTATAAGGAATAGATAGGTAAATACCTCTAAGAATTTACATATTTAGTATGTAAATGTGAGATAGTGAAATAGTTGCAGGGCTTCTTCAGGAACATTTGAAGACAGAACTTTGCAGAGATACATTAATGACTATCATTTTATATGTAGTTCAGTAATAAATATCAGACATTAAAATAATGTATTCAAAGCCAGGATAAAAAGCCTTTATCATCTTAGCTACATTTCCATTTAATTCAGTTACTCACCCCAGAAAGCAACTAGGGAAACATTATCAATGGCTCAATGATTTAAAAAGGCATTAATCAATGCATGCAATTGCATGACAACACACTAATTTCAACTATCTTTCATAGACTTGACTCAGGTTGACGTCTACCACATAGCATTATTTTTAAAAATTAAATATATCAATATCAAATGAAGATGTAACTATCTAATGAATTTTTACTCAATAAAGAGTCACTTATTGAAGTCACACAGGGCAATTCTCTGAAGTATCCATTAGCTGGTCATCCTTCCTGACTAAGGATTCACTGTGTGAAAGACGACGGGAGTTAAAGAGCTCTAAATCCACTGGGGAGACACGGATTCAGCCTTTTTGTTTAGACCCCAATCTGTTCATCTGTATCTACTTGCAGCCCCAAATCCCAGAATTGGGGGCGGCTGTGTTAAGCTGAGAACCATAAAGTCTGTTTTAAACAAAAGAAGAAATCTTTTCACTCTTAAGAATTCAATTCCAACAAATACCTATTGAGTACCTGCAATGTTAGACCCTTTGTTAGGAACATGGAATTTCAAGGTGAGTAAGACATTCCCAATTCCGAATGGAACTTCTTACAAAATTCATTGAAATAGGTACTGTGCATAATAGAAAAATTCATTTTTCAAATATGTATTTTATCTCAACACACCCTATGTCTTTGCAAAAAGAGTCTGTAATGTTATACTAAACTTATGAGTAAATAGATGTCATGCTTACTGAAGCTTTAAAATTTTTTTCCCATAAATTAGGATAACAGTATCATGGTTAAACTTTATTGACAGTACACATCAGCCAAGGTTATGGTAGGGGAGAAATTTTGGATGCCATCCCATTAAGACTTGGCTCAGCCACAAAACTCTAACAGAATGGAGAGTGAGCCAATGCCCAAGAAACAAACAAAGTGTCTAGGGTCTGGGAGTGAGGGGCAGACACTGGCACAGGCCGCCATGTTCACCTGAGGACGACAGGGTGACACAGAACCCCTAAGGCGACAGTAACTCAGGGACTGAGTAAAATATACCAAAAAAGGGAGTCAAGGCACAACATGCCAAAGACAAGGTTTACTTTGAATTTTCCTAAACTAAATAGGCTTGACACAGTGCCTATTTAAATTACCAGCAACGAGCGTGGATGCCTGATGTTTCTGGCACTGCCAAGTAAATACTTTGTTGAACAGGTAAAATTCCTCACAGGGGTGATAATGAAGTAGGGACTAGGTGGCTGCTCTTCTTCCCCCTGAAAACTTCTTTATGTTCATGCTTTCAAGCTCAGTGAGGAAGAGTCAGTATATTATTGGACACGTAATGGAAATGCAATAGTTTCATGTTTCACAATGCTATTACTATCATACTGCTGAAAAATGTAATAATAAACAAAACACTGCCACTATCAGCTGAAACTTAGTTGACTGAAAATTTCTCCCCAACTAAGGTCAGAATCACTTTTATTTCAAGAAATTGCAGCCCTGGCTGGTGGCACAGTGGATAAGGCACCAGCCTGAGAACCCAAAGGTCACCGGTTCGATTCCCAACCAGGGCAACATAACCAGGTTGCAAGCCAGGTCTCCAGCCAGGTCTGTGGCTGGAGGCAGGTGAAAAGCAACCATACGTTGATGTTTCTCTCCCTCTCTGCCTCTGTCCCTCTCCCTCTCTCTAAAAGTAATAAATAAAACCTTTAAAAAAGAACGAAAGAAATTGCTACACCAGGACACACAAGGTTTGGGGTGATTGTAGCAATCTATCCAATATTCCCTGGCAGTTAATACTGATAAGGTAAATTAATTATTAACCTTAGTGGCTAAAAACTAAAAGTTGACCCAGATGAATACTGTTTTCCCCATCACTGGGGTTTTGTGAGTGTTCTTTATGCTCATGTTTTCAACTCTGCAAGAAAAGAGGTGGTATGTTACTAGACAGCTTTCCTATTTTTCTCTGAGGTGGCAGTGAAAATAGTCTCCTACATGTTCCACGCATTCATCATTTATTGAAACCCTGTGTTGTGAGGATTAAATGAATACCTGAGCCTAAAGCACTTGGAGAAGGGCCTGGCACACAACTCGCTATAGAGGCGTGTGAGCTATAAATTATCACATGCTAGACTCTGTGTAGGACACAGGGCCTTTCCTGCTCCCGAATTCCTGCAGAGTCCAAGACAAGATGCCAGGGGGTAACCGAGTTACTCCCAGAAAGGGCTTCAGTGACTCAAGTTATCCAGCTACAGACACCATTCTCTTGCCCATTTCAGGATTCAAGTTGTATTTTAAAAGCAACTCATATTTTCTTTCTCTCTGAGTACATGCACGCACGCACACACACACACCTGCTTTCTTCTACTTCTGATCTTTGCACACACTAGTACTCTGAGCTGTTCCTATGTACATCTTGAATTGGCAGGACTATTACTTAGTAGCTCATTTTCAAAAACCACTTCGTAACACGGTCAACTTTTATTTCTTTAAATCACTGAATTTAAGAACACCAGAAAAAGTGAACACTTGAACTTCTGAATATTACACATCAAAAGTAATTTATGTCCTTTATACTCCCTTAAGATATGCTCCAGATCAAATAGTTATGAGACACTTCATCCATCAGTATACCACAAGGCAAAGAGAAGATTTTTTGCACAATATACAATTTCTTTTGTTTAGAAATATGCATATTATATGAAGGCAAGAAACCAAGTGTTGCCAAAAGTGTCAAGAGATTAAAAACTGACAAATAATATTTCTCATCAAAATTGAGGTAGACATTTTTTAAATGTTGATATAACTAAGCTTTACAGAAATTGTTTCACAAAAGTTAGCTTTATATTGAATATCTACTAGAGAAACCTGCCCAAAATGAACAATTTGTAAGAATTTAACATTTCCTACCTTCTTACTAGGCTCAGAAGACATGAGCCTCATTTTAGACATATATGAAGTTACCTTCTAGTCAACTTCCTCCTAAGTCAAGAACCTTGAACAGTTAATCAACTTCTGTTGCCTTAGTTTCTTCCATAAAATGAATATAACATAATATAATGACTAAATAAAATAATCATTGTAACCTACAGACTACCTGACAGGTGCCTCACTGTTCTTTTTCATTCCCTCTGTCATTTTCCAGTCAAGGTCCTCTACCATCTTATGTCAGGTATTTTCTCAAATTCAATTTTTAAAAAACCTTATTTTGACACTGTTATACCTAACACTACACCTTTCCATTAGTTTATTTATATCCATTCCACCCAAAAGTTGATATATTACACTTTAAATAAATCATTTATTTATATGGAGGAGCTCATTGCTTAGAAGATTGCACTATTTTATTCTTGCCACAAGAATTTTTAATCTTTACTGAATGTTTACCCATTACCATTTAGTCCCCTAAAACCCCCTCCCCCCAGCAATCCCTGTTGTAAATTTTGCAAAGTAAATAATCTCATTGTTATGATACGCTCATAATACAATTTCTTTGATAAATCTTCAAATGTTCATAGCTAAGAATTCTCTCCAAATGGTAACACCTTGGAGAGCGTGTGCTTTTGTGTATATAGTTTTATTATGTTTCGGTGGAAAAGCCCTCCCAACAGTCCTGTATTTGGCTGCCAACTATGTGTGGTTTAACCTCACCAGTTTATTCCAGCCATCCCAGGCATCTGCTTCTGGGGGACAGTCCCACAGAAACCAACGTGCAGGGGGCACAGCACGAGGGAGGCCATGGTTCGCTTCAAAAATCCCTCCGTACATTAAAAATAATGTTTTAGAAGGAGCCGTAACAGAGAGGAACTGGTGTTAAGATAAAGCATATACATGAATATTGCACATGGCTTCCATCCCAACACAGGCCTTTCTGTGTTAGAATTAGCTACTGAAATATGATAGTGACCCAGACCTCTCCCCAGGGCAGAAAGGTCACCCTCCTGGTTTTCAGGGTCAGTAACAAATAAATAAATTGTAAACTTTACTGGCCACAGTTAAAACTAAAATGTATCTGAAATTTAATTCCTACATGTACAAAATGGGGATATTTGAACATATGTAGAACATCCAAGATTCCTGTTGAGAAAAACAGACAGTTAAAATGAGTAAACTGATTGAAAGGCAGTCAGTCAGTTACAAGACTGATGTTTGCAAGGAAGTAGTGTTAGGAGGCCTTTTCTACTGGATGTTGAAAGGAAGTGCTGAATAAAAGGAAACCAACAGAAATATTACTTCAAAACAGAAAAATTGGAACCATTTAGTATGATGAGAGAGTGTATGATCTAAGTACCATATGTAAGGCCATGACCCATTTTTCTCAAAGAGAAGGAAGGACATAAGATCACCTGTATCTCAGTTACTACATGCCAGGCCTTGTTCTAAGTACCAGTGGATATTATTAGCTCACTTAATTCTAACAATAATCTTATTCAGCAGGTATTATTATGACCATTAAGGATAGGAAGGAACTATGACCCAAAAGTTAAGTGATTTGCATAAAGAACATACAGCAAGAAGGTGGCAGATACATTCCAACCCACGCTGTCTGGTTCTGGAGTGCACACACTTAAGCATTATACTGCAATATATTTATTAATTTATTAGTTGACTTGAAAATGTCATTAATATTGATGAAGTAGGCAAATGGCTGCTTATCTCAATTTATTAATGTAGTTGCTCATACAAATTTCAAAATCATACAAAAATATTAATTTAAAATAATTACTTTCACCTCCAGGAAACAAATTTATTAAAATTTTATGTCTGCACCACTGCAATCAATGATTTGTTGTCACAAAGCCACTTTCTGAGGCATCCACCTGAGTGGTCATTCTTTCTATATTAGTAGATACACCATTTCTTTTAACTTTTGTGTGCAATATTCATAAAGTTGATTTTTAAATTTGTCTTGCAGGTTCTTTACAAAATCACTATTTAGTTTATTAACTAATGATATCACATATCCAGGAATCACTATTAAATCTGTGTAAACCATAACATTTCTTTAACCTCTTTATACCCGTTCCAGTATGTGACCCTTATAAGCATGCCAACCTAGTACAGCTTGAGGTCTTTTCTGCTTTATGTCCCTTATTGAAGAGTATTTTATCTTTGAAAAAGATAAAATAAATTGAGAAAACCTCAAAACAGATGAAAGCAACTCCTTTTCTGGCAATTAATTTTGGCAAAAGTAAAAACTTACCTTAAATAAGTTCCTCAATATTTGACAATCAGAAAAGAATTATGCACACACCTACATGGAATGAGTTATAAAATAAGCTAATCAACTAATTTTATCACCCAACAGGGAGACACCTGGCATAGTGAGAGCACCTCTATAATTAACATCAAAACCACTGAAAACTTGTCATCTGAAAGAGTTGTATTTTTCCAAAATAAAAATGTTTACCTGAAATCTTAAATAAAACAAACTATATAATTTTCCACAGAAATATGGAGGGATAGTTAGTTGATTAAATATCATACACAAATGGCCAAATTAAATAAGTGTCTTATTGCCTGTTAAGAAACATAGTTTCATGATGGTTTCAAGTGGCAGCTACTCACCTCACCCCAAACACATACAGCATATAATCCCTTTTCCCATTTCAATTTATTTGCAACCATCAATAACCAATGATCTGAAAGGTGCATATTTCTCCAAGGGATTCTAAAAACTTTCTGGATCACTCAGTCCAAGAAATTTTCAATAAAATATATGGCAACTACTGGCATAGGGTCAGGTAATTTAAAAATCATCTTCTGGGTGGCATTTCACCTATTTAAATCTAAATTCTTTTGTGCATTTTCTCAATATGTTGGCAATAACTACTGTTATTATTTTGCAGGCAAGTGCTATATAATAAACAATGTGTTGAATATTGGACATTTGTTTGTTCTAATACTTGTAAAGAGCCCAGGGATTGCACTGAATTGCTGAAGCATTGGAAACTCAAACGGCTCGAGTGACTTTTTTAAAGCCCCAAAGTCATAGGATCCAAAATCTAGACCCCTTTTACGTTTATTCTGACAGTAGATATTTATTATTTGGGGTTATATCTAACCTGATCTATGCGCATGTCTTTTCCCTTATTTAAACAGTACATATCTTAAAGAAACTTGACACTAATATAACCATAGCTTTGGTTTCACATACAAAAATGGACCCTATAAAATATGTTTTATAAAATGTGTGATTATCTATATAAAAATACTGATAATATTCTACAGTTACTGAAATTTGAATTCTCAGCCACCTGTGTTCCAGGACCAAGTGGAATTGGTGCCACGAACGTAATGGTCCCTAGAGAGGGAGGGGACTTGCTGGTAATATCAAAAGGCAACTATGACCAATTAGACAACAACTCTGATGAGTTCCAAAGGGACTGTGCTTAGTTATCCCAGCTGTACAAATGCTCAAGAGAATACGGAGTTAGGGAAATAAGTGTTCCAAGTCAAGGGAAAAAGGTTCCTATGGGATCCATGCAGGATCCTAAGCTGTTTTCTTTTTGAACAAAAATAAATGATTTGGGGAGAAACCCTCACACAGAGTTAAAAACATTAACACACAAGTAATTTTTAATTCTTTAAAAACTGTAAAAGCTACTTTCCTCCCAACAACAAATACTTAGGTCTCTATACGATAAGAAACCTCAAAATGGCAGAGAGTGGCTAGCTATTTATTTGCCAACATTCCTCTCTTCCAAGGAATAGCGCTGGACTACAATTCCCAGCCTCCCTCACGGTTACATATGTGCCAATATAATTAAGTCCAAGCCTTCGGATTATAAACTCATTGGGACCTATCTCCTATTATAAGAGTCTCTGCTGGAAGACAACAGAGCTTGGCAGAGCTTGGCATTGAACGATTAGACAACTAAGCCACAAAACAGAGTGGACTGGACCCCTGAATCACTGCTCAAAAGGGAACTGTCCACTCAGTGATCAAGAGTCCTTGCTCTAGCTTTCATGCAAAAACAAATAAACAAACCTTTTATTGTATTTGAAGAATGGTTGATTGCCCCCCACCCCCACCCCGAGTTTGGAACAACAGCTAGAATCATCCTAACTTGTACAAATACTACAATAACTGTTGTGACTTGGTTGTGAAAAATCTTCCATCATGAAATTCTAAATTCCTTAGGGAAAAGTAGTAGGGCTCTGACAACATCCTGACCTCATGGGACTGTGTGCAGTTTGGGATGAAATAAGCATTACAGCTCCTTTACTCATTCAATCGGACACATTTATTGAAAACCCACTGGGTGCCAGTATACCAGGTTTTCCAAGTATAGCAGTAAGATAAATCCCCGGCTCTCATGGATCTTATGGCTAGTGGGTGGAAACAAATAATAAAAGGCTAATAAAGAAAACTGTCAAACAGTGGTAGGGCCTTCATTCGGCAAACATCAAAAGAGACTGTTATGACAGAAGGTGACTGGATACCTGGGGAAAGAAAAGATGTGATACTGATATTGAGATGAGAACATTGTTTTATACTCTGATTTATTTTCTAAAAGGATAATTGTACCATATTCATTGGACACACACACACATCTTATACAATACATGCATGAATTATATACACATACTTTATATAACATATTACATTTCATGCATTCATATGAAATGTGATATATTATATTCCTCTTCGTGTAAAACTGAGGTAAGTCTAATATATCAGTAAGCCAAAGGAATATAGTTACCAAACATTTTATTGAAAATTCTTGGACTATTTATACAACTTTAAAAGAAAATCAAATGAAAAAAGAAAAAAAATCAACTGAATATCACACTATTTTATGAACCAAAGACTAGTATAAAACCTATTCAGAGTTGTTCAGTGTCCTATGAGTTGGAGAGCACCGATATCTACTTCAGATTCAAGATACAAATATTACATGATGAGACTATAAGGCTTCTAAATAATTATTTGTTCTCAAAAAGTATTGCTTAATAGGTTAAATGAAAAATGAAATGTAGAAGCCACCTAACTTAATAAACTGATTTTGAATACTCAAAAATTCATGGAAGAAAAAAATGCCTCTATTAAAATTTATGCTATTGTCTATTTTTAATGTTCTTATTTACTTTTAGAGAGAGGGAAAGGGAAAGATAAAGAAAGAGAGGGAAAGAAACATCAATGTGAGAGAGCCATTGATCAGCTGCTTCTCACATGCCTCCCACCTGGCCAGGAACCCAGGCATGACTAGGAATCAAATCAGAGATGCTTTGGTTTGTAGGTAACACCCAACCCACTGAGCCACACACCAGTCAGGGCTATGCTATTGTTTTTTTTTCCAAAAAGGAAATAATGAAGCTTTATTTTCCTAGGAAGAATCTTGAATATACTCAAAATCCTTGATTTCACAGATTTTATATCCTATCATTTGTGTGTGGCAATAGAAAGTTGAGGGAATGGGGGAAGCATCAAACAAATACTAGTATGTCACACAGAGGTAAGTAATTTGAAACTTAATAAAGTAGAATATGGGATATGGAGGGTGGACAGTCTACTTGCTAAGATAACATTTGAGTAAAGACCTTAATGGAGTGAATGGCTGAACCCTGCAGATACACACCAGGGAAAGAGGCATTTCATCCTATTCCAGGGCATCAAGAGCCAGGGCCGAAGGTAGGGGTGGCCTTGGCATGTTGACGAATAACTAGGAGGTCAGCATGCACTCTGAAAAGACCAGAGGGAGTTAGGACAGACAGATAGTCTATGGTGAAATCATGGAGGGAAGTGTGGTAATGCGATTGGATTTTATTGTGAATGAGATGGGAAGCCATCTGGAGGCTTTTGAGCACTAACAACATGTGCAGCATAAATTTAAACCATTTTTCTTAAGTTTTAAAATGTGAGTATATATTATTTGTTGATAACTATTTAACAGTAATTCCATGTACCTTAAACAGAAGAAGATGCTTATTACAACTTGTATCAAGAGGCCGTCAACTAACAAGGACATCATAGTTTGTCTTAATGGACGTACCAATACCATGGGTAGTAACCCAACTGTGAAGCCATGAATCTATTCTAAGTTATCATTTATGGTTACATCAGTTCTCTAACATCATTCGCTGAAAGTGCCACCCTAATCCTCTTCTCTGTATGTGTGTACGCATGGGCACACACACACACGTAGAAAACCACCTGGACTTTACAAGACATCTCAGATCCTACCCAATGGTTCATTTCTAGATTTTGTTTAAATGCTACCACAACTTCTCCTTTGCTCACAATGAGT
Source organism: Noctilio leporinus (assembly GCA_004026585.1). Lineage (NCBI taxonomy): Eukaryota > Metazoa > Chordata > Mammalia > Chiroptera > Noctilionidae > Noctilio > Noctilio leporinus. The sequence goes on from PVIW01000021.1 coordinate 785,036, forward strand.
ACAACTTAAGACAATACCTTCAAATCAAAATATTATATGCTATTCTTCTTAAGTTACTAGCAAAAATAATAGGCATTAATTTTATATGCCTAGTGTATCAGATTTTCCTTTTACTTCAAGGGTAAAGATATTTATTTTAGCATGCATCTTTCAAGGACTTCAATGATCAGACATTTAATGTAACGTTTGCGTTCAAGGGCTTAACGTGTCAACTCTGGCAGACCACATTATTTCATCACTTTGGCCCTGTCTGGAGGACACCAAGAGAGAATTGATGAAACTTCGGCCGTGCATTCCTCATCCACCAGAGCCCGCTGGCAAATATACTGCACAAATTGCAAGAAATCTCCTAAGCTTTTCTTTTTCCTTCATCTTCACTGTATTTTTGTTAGTTTAGACTAATAAATTTTAGACGCTGCTTCATCAAATAGTTTGCATGACTGAGTTAGCCAAGCACACATTTCATCATAAGCAGACTCCTTCTTAATACCCTTGCTTCTGTCAAAGCTCCGGCAATGGTCATGACCTTCTCAGTCATCTGCAAAGACTTGTTTACATATTCAACCGAGCAACTGTCTTAGACAGCACATGCTTCCTAAATTAACACCAACAGTTAGTATTCTATCACTCTATTAAGCCTTTACTTTCCTCAAGTGCCAACTACCTTCTCTGAACTTTTCTGTTACATGTGTAATGTGTGCCTATTAATTCATTATTACGAGTGAAATCAAGACAATAGGAGAGCATTAATCAATATCCACAGAGGGAATCTTATGACTGGTTTCATGTAACCTGTGGTGTCGTCGTGGGTACACGTATGATGTGCACACACACAAGCACCAATAACTTCAAAATGTCTTTAGATATAAACAGTTTAGCTTCTATAACCTTAAAGTTACATAGCCTCAATTGACCTTTGGCAAAAGCAAGAACTTACCAAATTAAACAAGCTCCCATTACACGTGAGAACACTCTCAAATGGGATTTGTAAAGATTATCCCACTTTCACTCTTATGCTACTGCAGTACCATTGTCTTGATTCTGCCAGACTATTACATTTCCCTCTCAACCCCCTATCCATGCTGCAGGCAGCATAAACTTTTATAGAATGATAGAAAAATGTATACCTGATCATATGAATCCCTGGCCAAAAATCTTTTAGTGGACTTGCTTTATCATTAGGAAAACATTTCACCCCTAACCTCTCCACCCACTAACTTCTTTTGATCTTTCACACACCTCTCTGCCCCTTATTCTCTGCACCAAATGTATGCTTCTTCTGCGAAAGTTATGATCTGACATTCTTATCCTCTGATGCTTATAAACTAGCTATCTTTATAACAAACAAGGTATACAGAGATAGGCAAAAGTAGGTTTACAATTGCGAGTGTGCAGTTTATTTTTGTATTATTAATTATTGCATTATTCTGCATACAAACAGCTGTTAACCTTCTTTTGCCAACCCCTATATGCATATCTGCAAGATGTGAACAAGGCTTATTCTGATGTACTCTTCCAACTATGGAAAACTGGAGAACGAGAAATATATTCCAATTATGGAAAACTGGAAAATAAAAAATGAAAACAGAGGTGGAAAATAATCTCAAGTCCATGAAGAGAGTCAATTAAGACATCTTCAAAACATCAAACTGAATAATTGACTTACAAATTGAAAGAAGGGAAAAGATGATGAATGACACAATTGGTAAGAATTATATATTCCAGTTAAAGATGGTTTTAATCTATGAGATACTTTGAAGTGAACCAAATAACACAAAAATTTAATCACCTTTAATGGGGAAAAGTAGAGCATCAATTCGAATAAACACCTGAGAACCCAGGCTCTGTGCAGCCCCAGGAGGACACTCTCACTTACCTCGGTGCCCATGACTGACCTTTGTTTGTGTGGTGGGCCGGGATGTCCGTGCTCAGGACAGGGGAGTGAACATTAACTAGATCTTTAATGTTTCCAACAGGTACTCTCCCCACAGTCCCAAGAATCACCAGGCATCTTAGGACAAGTTCTTGCGGCGTTCAATTTCATTAACACCTGAAGGCTTCCTCCGGGTTCTATGTGCATTTAGAAGCTGGTATGTGTCTCCCTCTAAGTCAGTGGTGAAACAAGAAAACACCTGGCCTATGTCCCATCATGCTTAGTTGACATGGTTAGTACATTACGGTGTTAGAACAAGGTAGATACCTTTCTTGGTTGATTTGGGGGAAATAACTCTAAAACAGCAATGGCTGTTCTGGCAGAGGTGCCATGAGAAGTAAAGAGCCAATGGAACCAGATCTGGGAGATTTTATGCCAGTTTTTGGTAAAGAAGCTTTAGCCTGAAGTTGGTCACTTTTCTTAAATTGAAATACAGATGATTTCACTGAGAAACAGCCTGACATAAAATGTTACACTTAGCGTATAAGAATTTCAGTGCTAACACCACTTTTGGCACAAATTCTCAATTTTTACTGCATGCAAATTTTGTGAGGAGGGAGAATGAACTCATGGCTTAAGAATCTGGCAACTGCTTGAATTTCACTGTAAAGAAGCATCATTAAGAAGCTAGGAATCTGAGTCACTTAATATTAGGCTTCAGCTAAATTCTTAAATGGTTACATAACACCACTAATTTTTAAGAACAAGAAAGGGCTTTATTAAAAACCTTTAAAATTTCTTCTTTGTTTTTCATACTACAGAATGTCTTATCTCATATATTTATATATATATATATAATGTAAAACTTACTGCTTTTTCTTAAATAATGAAGTATCTTCACACCCTCAGAGAGATGCCTATAATCAACCTGACTCTGCAAGACCATGTTTTTCTTTAGGTTAAGTAATTCATTTCTCTATGGCAATGCTTTATGTTTACAAAATAAAGTAAACACATGAGGAGTTCCACTGTAATAATCAAAATATCACTAAAATTTCAATTGGTTCACATATTATCTAGTAACTTAATTCAAAATGAAAAACTATGCTTTAAATCCTGAATACCTCATGCCATGCAGGTAACACATTTCAATGAATATCAGAAGTTTTCACTTAAGCTTTGACATTTTGATATTTAATAGATAGAAATTTTGAATTTTAGATAATGAATAAAGAACATATATTTGAATTTAATCTTAAAATCTTTGAACTTATACATGAATAATTTCCCCAAATTAGCTTTAGTAAAATTAGAAAAACACAAACATAAAGTTTTGTTTGTTATTCACCAAAGGCACCTTCTTGTGAGAACAAGCATCACAAACAACTAACATTATGTGCTTAAGTTGTAAGATCTTCTTTTTCTAAATTTTTAAGGGGTGAAAAGAATCAGACAAAAGGAAATATTATTATAACTTAATATGCAACATTGTTTAGAGCAGTAAGAAAGCAAATAACCATGTCCCTCCGTACATGCTCGGCATTAAATTATCTTTCACAAAGCAAAATGCATTTTTTGACAAAGCAATATCTTCAGTTAAGAGGTATATAACTCCCACATCTTGGCCTTTAAATTGACTACTTAAAAGAAAGCAGCATTTATAAACCCTATGACTATTTTTAAATAGCCTGAATCACACTGCAATAGAAAAACACTGTGTAGCATAATGTATAATGGCATATTTAAATATGACCCAAAATATCTGTAAGTCTATACTGTGAGCAAATACAGGCATTTCTACATCCATCATTTATGTAAGCAAAGGTTAACTAGAAAGGCCAGCCTTAGGAAAAAACAGAATACATACCATGATAAGTCTCTCTCGTGAGAAAAGGCAAGAAGACCAGATTTAAATTAACACTTGGTGTACAAAAGCTGAAAGCATAGAATTTGTATCCACATAATGAACTGATGTCTCCTCTAAAGACGTCAGATTGCTGTTCAGCTAAACTATCTAAAAATACCTCCTTGCAAACACACACACACACACACACACACACACACACATGAAATGACTACAAAGACAGGTCTTACTAAGCAGCTCTTCTTGCACAAAATCACTTAATAAGTGGAGGAAAATTTTAAAGTACTTGGGAAAAATTTAACAGGAATTTTTCTTAGCAACTACGATCTTTTATGAGCTATTTTGGGCACCAGGACCAATTTGTAAGAAGTGGTTAATGAGGGATCTTAACGCAAATCATAATTGACCTAAGATGCCCAACAGAGACTCAAACCCTATGACCATAAAATTAGATAAAGAAAAATAAATCTCTGCATCATTGTCAACATCCTATTTAAAAACCAAGAAAAGGGGACATTTTCTAGATGAGAAAGTGGGAATTGAAATCATGGGTGTCACTGTGTGCCAGACCATGTGCCAGACATGTTGCCCCCCCACCAACCTATGCATCATTAACAGCACTTAATAGACTAGAAAAATGGTTCAGAACAGTGAAGTCATCTCCTTTACGTCACACACCTACAAAGAAGAGTCAGGACCCCAACCCACCTGTGAAGCCTTATAATTTACCATCGACAACTGACATTCATATAGGCTTCACGGTTCACAAAAAGATCCTGAAACATTAACTTTTTGTATTTTCCATATTTAAACCTTAAGTTTTCAATCTGTAAAATTTACAATCTCACTCCATTCCTAGTATTATTTTGATGACTGACAAAAATACATGTGAAGCCCTTAGTGAAATTATTGTGAACTATGGCTGTAATCATTAATACTACTCAAAAGAACGTCATGAGGAAGACCAGTAGTGTAATCACCATCTCCATTTTGAAGTGAGAAGACAAACTTCAAGAAGTCCAGTGACTTGCCTACCAGGCACTCACCTAGTCACTTCAGAACAAAGACTTAAAGTCATGTTTTTGTAAGTCAAGTACTGTATTGTTTTATTATGCAAACAACCAGGCTACAATCATTCTTTTTCATTCCTATATGGAAGGGTTCACAGGTGAAATAGACAGGCTTTTGAGTTAAGTCTCCCTAAAGGCATGATTGAGGATGAAATGCAACTCCTACAGTGAGTAAGCGCTCTACTATACCACTGGTGTGCTCTCCGCTCAGGGTACCACTTCAAAACCAATCGTTAACTGATAACCAACGAAGGCAATGAACTTTTCCACAGCATCTTTGGATAACACTTAAAGGCAAGAACAAAATCAAGAACAAAAAGTAAAGTATACCCACCCCCCACACCACCCCACCTTCCCACCACCCCCGGCTAACAAAGCCAGTACTTGATGCCAAGCCTTGAAAGATGCTGTCTAATTCTGCCTATGACAATGCCCCTGCCAACCATGCTTCTTGACTGCAACCAGGGCCACTGAGACAAGACTACTCTTAAAGCAAGGAGGACCATAAAATCATGGAGGTTCAGGTCACTCTGTTATAGCCAGGCTGAAGTATATTTTAATAAAGCTTTCTAAAGGGTATAATTATATTTCACAGTGCCATGAACATGCATTATAGCAACGAAAGCTAAAGATAACTGTAATAAGGATGGACCTAACAATTATTTTTTTTTCTGTATTTTAAGTGGCTGAAACAATGTTGTTAAGTCTGTTTGGCTCAGAAAACTCTTTCATCTGAGTATAGGCTAAAACTAGATCCTTATACATTACTTAGCTAACTGAAAACAAATGAAGAGAGCTGTCCTATCACCCCAACAGTAAGTCAAAAACAGGATTCTTTTCTACATTCAAGCCTGAAACAGGGTAATGTGAAAGAACTCTGCAGAACGATGCTGTGGGAAATCTGTAAACATGCAACCTTTCCATAAAAAGGTTCTATTAACAACCGACAACTTTCCTGTCAAGAGGTAAAGAGTAATTATTCAATACAAAACTATATTGTTGCCATTCTGGTTAAGGTTAAAGGGAAATAAAATACATTGCTGTTATTTTTGTAAAGATCCAGGTAAAGTTTCTGTACCTTTCACAGTAGGGGTGGCAGTGACTGTTTCTCACATACGAAATCCCTTTGGAACTTGTACTAAAGAAAACTACCTCTGGGTGCAGGGGCCGGAATATGCTGTTCTCAAACTTTCTGATGAGAATTATAAGCCACAGGACACACAGACGACAAGGAATCAGTCCATCCTCGCAACAATGTACTAGGAGTGAAACTGAGGCACTTCATGCATCTTGCAAAAGCAGATCTGCATGTGTACGTGTGTGTGTGTGTGTGTGTATGTGCGTGAGCACATACAAGAAAGATGGCCACTGGCTCTGGTATGTGTTAACTGAGTAACTTTGGAAAAGTTACTTTCTCTCTCTGCCTTGACTTTTTTAAATATATAAAAAGTGGACAACATACTTCTTTGTGAGGATTAAATGAGAAACTATCTGAAAAGAGTTTAAAACATTGCCTAGAACACAGGAAACTGGAATATAAATCCAAGTGCCTGCCCTGGAGCTCAGAGGCTTCAGTTCCTACTCACCCTTTCTACTTAAGCATCTTTCTTCACGAAGGTTATGAGCAGTCAGATTATATTTCTCATTATCATATGTACAAAAAGCATTTCCTAACTTAGGTTATTTTTACAGAGAGGTTACTAGGAGTGGTTTCACTTTCTAAGTGAAATCTACCCCCCACCCCCATCCATTGCTAAGTCCTGAGAGTTCCTGTAGATACCTAGGAAGTTAGAGCAACCTATTTCAGTTCTCAGGTCCTTTGCAGGTAGGGAAAGAACATCACATAAATTACAATAGTACGCTCCTGAAACCAATCAGAGCAGGACATCGGCAACTCTGTTTCACCCTGGGCTTCTTTAAACCCATATTCCACCTCTTCAGGGCGGCTCCGGTGTGTTGCTTTATTAAACCCTCCAAAAGCCACCGGCCCTTTTCTGCATGTCCGCCCATGTGGGCCTGGTGGGCCCAGCTATTTATTCCTCCACTAGGCTCCAAGTACAAGGTCTGTCCCAAAAGCATCGAGCCAGTGTCAGTATAATTAAAACTTTTGGGACAGACCTCGTATTACACTTAGTGCACCTGCTACTTATTCTTTGAGCAACTGGAAGGAAGACAGAAGCAGTCTTACAAAAATCAAGACCAAATACAGAACACACTTTCCTCAAGCAAGTGGCTTTGTAGTAACAAACTGGAAAAGACAGTATATCTAGTTCCACAACTATTTGCACACCATGCTACTACCACCAATGTAACGTATAAATGTTATATTAAACACAATTAGATAAATGTGGCTAATACCATATTTCATTGTTTCTAAGACCCAGAATTTCTCCTTTATGTTAACATCTTTGAAATTGGGGTCCATTTTACGTTCAGGAAAAGAAAATAGTGGCTCATTTAAAGTAAGGTGAATCTATCAATGGTTTTAGATTTGGTGAAAAATGCTATTTTCTTAAAAATACATAGTCAGGCCCTAGCTGGTAGCTCAGTGGACAAGGTGCTGGCCTGCACACCCAAAGGTCGCTGGTTCGATTCCCAGTCAGGGCACATAACAGGTTGTAGTCCAGGTCTCCAGCCAGGTCCCCAGTTGGAGGCAGGTGAAAGACAACCATAAATTGATGTTTCCCTCCCTTTCTTCCTCCTTCCCTGCCCTTCTCTCTAAAAATAATGAATAAAATCTTTTTTTAAAATTCCATATAATATTTTAAGTAAAATAAAATAAAATACCTAGCCAAATTTTTTTAAAGAAAAATAACCCCGGGGAATTCTTCACCCGTCCCACCAGCTCACATGATATAGTTAGAAGCAAGAAATAATTCAGTTAAGTATGTCCAGATCAATAAAGATGGTTTTAACTCATTTATTCAAGATGATGTTTATTTAATTATTAGCCACCCTAAATGAAGACCTAAAACAAATTCTTGTACTTGGGAAATCTAACTCAGGAACGTTATAATCCTACAATGGTACCCTGGCCACATCACACTTTTATTTCATTTTATTCAACCATTCATAAATCTCTAATTATTTTTTTAAGATTTTATTTATTATTTCCAGAGAGAGATGAAGGGAGAGAGGCAGAGAGGGAGAGAGACATCAATATATGGTTGCCTTTCACCTGCCTCCAGCCACGGACTTGGCTGGAGACCTGGCTTGCAACCTGGTTATGTGCCCTGACTAGGGAATCGAGCCAGTGACCTTTGGGTTCACAGGCCGGCACCTTATCCACTGTGCCACCAGCCAGGGCTAAATCTTTAATTATTACATGAATCCACAACACTAGGTCAAAACTCCTTGACTGACATTCAAATCCCTAGAGCCTGGCCCTACCCCACTAACCTGCACTCCTGCCGCTGCCCTTCCACCTCAGCCCCACTAACCTACTCAGTGTTCCTGACAGTACACGGACACTTTAAATCCGATGCTAGCTCACAGCTCACTCTGTGTGCCTTGCAAAAATTTCTCCCATTTCCTTTTTTCATCGCATCTTGCTTGTTCGTGGCACAGCTCAAGTCTTACTTCCTTCTTGTGGACAAATCAAATTCCATGTGACATTCCTGCCTGTGCATGCCTGTGTATTTTCTGTGCATACTGCTTACCCAGCATGTACATATGTGCTGCTCTGACCAGATGTGAAATTTTTAAGTTTTATTTTTAAAACCTCTTTTATGGAAATCTGGGAAAATGCACACAAAAACGTTTGTGATGTATTGTTTCATTAAGTTTCTCTTCTCAAAAGGCAAATAAGAAGAACACAATTTCAAAACAAATGCACCTTCTCCGATGAAAAAGCATAATATTTATGGCTTTTTTTTAAATCCCAATGAATGGTTCACTTTTTCAAATGATTTGCTCATGAATGCTTCTGCACTAGTCAATGGTCTACATATTTTTTTAATCTATGTTTTTAAATATCAATATAGATTTTTCTTTTCTGACTATCCACAAATTTAGAAGTATCCAGTTTATTAAATTTTATTCAACTAACACTGAACACACTTTTATTAAATAAGAACTATAATCTATATTCTCTTCTATTTAAAGAGAGCTTAAGTAGTCTTGCTCTGAAGAGGCCGGGAAAAGGATGAGGTATCCATATCTCTTTTTCTAGAGCAAAATGAGCTTCTCATTGAATAGCACTACTGTTTGTCAACTTTCAACTTCTATAACATTTGTTCTTCAGCAGACATGATTTAGATCTTAACCTGGGCGGGGGGTGGAGGGGGATAAAAATAGGATGAATGAATAAAGAAATCTGGGGAATATGCCCAACTAAAAGAAACACTATTAAGAGATTTCAGTGATAAGCCCTGGGTGGTGGCACAGCGGATAAGGCACCGGCCTGCGAACCCAAAGGTCACTGGTTCGAGTCCCAGCCAGGGCACACAACCAGGTTGCAAGCCAGGTCTCCAGTCAGGTCCATAGCTGGAGGCAGGTGAAAGGCAACCATACATTGATGTCTCTCTCCCTCTCTGCCACTGTCCCTTCCCTCTCTCTCTAAGAATAATAAGTAAAATCTTTTTTAAAAAAAGAAAAGGAAAAGATTTCAGTGATAAAAGATACAATATACAGTCAAAAGGGATGAGAATAGAAATGCTGTCATGGGAATATATATTCCCTGTATCTAAGCTGTTTGACAGTTCGCTTCTTTCTCTTTTGCTACTTTATTATTCACTTCTTACATCTTAAAATTTTGCATAAACTTCCAGAAAAGTATATTGATATCAATATAGCACACTTTATTAAAATCACATTGCATCCCTACTTGCCCACATTTGGGATGAAATTCTAATACTAGCTGAAGATGCTCTTTAAGGAAATAACTTTCCTGTCAATATTTACATTATATATAATACTTATACATGAGGGAGGACCCAAACAAACCCAGAATTATCTTCTGGAGGGCGGGCCCCTTGTCATGAAGGCTTCCCTGCCAAGTGAGTGTTCTAGGCACCCATCTGTGTCAGTGCACCAGCTGGTGGTGTTGTGAGAGGCTGTGAGAGGCTCCAGTGAATTTTTTGAGGACTTTCAATACCTTTGCCCATTTCATGATGAGTGTTTATGAGCGCATCTCCCACACTGCGCTGAGCATTCACCAGCTTTTCACAAAAAACAGCATGAACCCCATGCCCTCCCCTCCCCTATTCACCTGATTTGGTCATGACAGATTTTTGTTTGTTTGTTTTCCTGAATGAAAAATGTCCTCAAAGGGAAACATTTTGCTGATGTGGAAGAGGTGAAACAAACAACAAAATAAAAAAGGCAAAAGCACGAAAAAATGTGTCAAAATCAATGAGTTCAAAAACTGTTTTGAGCAGTAGAAAAAAATGTCTTGATAGGTATATTGCATCAAATGGACAGGCTTTGAAGGTGACTGAAGTTTAAACTTATAAGAATACACATACAGTAGCACAGTGGATAAGGCGCTGGCCTGCAAACCCAAAGGTCACTGGTTTGATTCCCCAGCCAGGGCACGTAACCAGGGCACGTAAGCCAGGTCTCCAGCCAGGTCTGTAGCTGGAGGCAGGTGAAAAGCAACCATACATTGATGTCTCTCTCCCTCTCTGCCTCTCTCCCTACCCCTCTCTCTAAAAATAATAAATAAAAATCTTAATAAAAAAAAGAATACGTATATAATTTTTTATAAATAAATTCCAGGTTTTGAGGGTTCCCTCTCATATTATTTTATGTATTACATATTATAATATACAACAAACTCTGAAAAGTATAAAGTAGAAAAATCAGCTTATGGTAGAAGCTTCATAATAGTTATGTCTTTAAATCAGCTGTCCTTAAAGATATTTTCTACATATATTATGGTGAGTAAAAATCTAGGACAAACACCATTACCAGATTCTATACATGTAATATAAACAACATTTCTATAAGAAAAGGATATGTTCCAATGGTTTTATCTCAGTAGTAAAATTGTGATTCTTTTTCCATCCTTGTCTTCATCTATTTTCTATTTTTTGTCCAATGAACATATAATTATACATTTTTAATTATAAATTATGCACAAAACTAATACAAGCCACAGACTAAACTGCCACCTACATAACCGTAACACAAAGCAAGCACACCTGCCCACACTGTGCTGAAAATTAGTTTAGCTATTCAAAGAGTATCTTCCAACAAAATAATTGTAAATTACTTTTATATTTAGGTAAATATTATCTCTAAAGTACAATCTGATCTTGACATTCGATTGTTTTCACAAGTGTACTTAATTTCAAAAAGAAATAGGAAGCCTTATATATTAATATAGGAATATGATGCATTAGAAAACATTCATATTTTAACTGTTATTTAAAATGAAGAGAAGTATAGTTTAGTGGGAAGTGGAAAATTAATTAACCATAAAGAAAAAGTTAATTTCATCCTTGAAATTCTCAATCACTGCAATTCTGGGGTTTAAACTGAACTCATCACTCAACTTCTGCCAACCTTCCTCTTGCCCCCACCAACCTAACCACCACAGGCCCAGTGACTATCCAATCCTTGTAAATCCTTACCAACCACTCTAAGCAATCTTCTTTTTCACTACTACTAAAAGTATTATAAAGTCAGTTCCAGAAAATCCAGAAAAACTATGTCACAATACTCCCACTTAACTCAACTTCTGCTTACTGGAAAAAAATTTTTTAAATACTTTTACTTTTTAAAAATATTTCAAAAAAATAAAAATACTTCAAAGAACAAAAATATCTGCCTTTTCCCCTAGGAAATTGGAGAAAATCAAAAGATTTCAATTCTACATTTTCTACAACCATGTTTCATTATCTTTTATTATGAAAGGTATGAAATTGTGTACTACCACTTAAAATTAATAAAATGTTGACATTTTGCAAATAACCCATATAAGGCACATTTATTATAATTTGTATTTTTAGGTCTCTAATATACAGCAGTACGAAAATATCATTTATTTTAAGAGATAAATGGCATATATTCCTGAAAATTAACCTTTATCAATTAAATAAATTATGCAGAATGTTAAATTCTATCTTAATTCCATACCTAGATTTAAAATGAGATTATAGATTAATTATAATTATACACACATATGTATAAAATTCATGCATATATACAGGGGAGGGTATGTTTCTCTTTATAATCAAACCAAGTCAATATTATAAACCAATAATGTAATTCTCTAGAGTTCACTAAAGGGGGTTATGTACCTTAGTCATTTAAAGGTATTTTTCAGACTATCATTCAACTCTATCAATCAACAAATGTAAGGTTAATCCATGACTAAAATATCTGTCTCTAAAAATAGCTTTTATAATGAACATGTGGTGTAAATTATAAAAGGGGACCTGGTGTACCAATATGGAATAGAGAGGTTTGAAAAATGTGGGGAATATTTATATAGTGACTTAGTATATTTAAAAAATACATAGGTTATGTTTTAACTGATAATGTTATATAGCTATCACACATATCATAGTCTGCAATAAATAAGGTCAATCAGTATATATCATATACATATATATAAAAATAAGAAAGTGCCAGAGGTTGACACGGGTGTTTCTGTACCAGCAGGAAGGTCAGGGGTGGGGACCAAGGGTTAAGAGGACTATCTGTGTAACGTGCTATATAGAGGACATGTTGTTTCGTGAGTGTGCTGTTATATCATTTCTTAATGTTCTTTTTTTTCTGTCTTCACCAGAGGACAGGTTTATTGATTTTTAGAGACAGGGAACGGGAGTGAGAGAGCGAGGGAGAGAAGCATTTCCGTGAGAGAGAAACTTCTACTGGTTCTCTCATATGTGCAGGGACCGAACCTGCCACTGAGGCATGTGCTCCGATCAGGAATTGAACCCCTGACCTTGAGGCTCCAACCAACTGAGCCACAATGACCATGGCTCTTAGTGTCCTTTAGAGTATAAATGCATCTGTGTTCTGTGTTTTTATACAAGGGTGTTTTCTATGTTCCAAAACAACAGGTCCTACTCTATTTAACCTGATCTGTGTAACACCTAAGCGCAGTAAAGCATTGGCATTCTAATGCTGTAAATGGCAGGAATCACAACTGTGTGTTAGGTTTCCAGGAATAAAGATCTTGAAAACTCATTTGCAAATTTTCATTTCAATTCTCTCTCTCTCTCTCTCTCTCTGACACTAATTTTTCTTTTGTTTTTAAAATCTTTTTAAAAATTATTTTTAGAAAGATAAATGAAAATTTAACATCACACTAGAAAGATTGCTAAACAGAGTACCTGAATAAAATATTTAAGAGCGGGATCAGTTCTAAAATCAAAGAAATAGACTACAGTAATTTCAGATTATATTTCATGGATAAATATGTCTATATGACCAACTTTACAGAACAATTATATCGATGCAAATTATAGACAATATTTTAAATATATAAAATATATTTTAAACATCAGGAAAATAATGATTGGTGATATTTCTTGGTTAAATAGCTAAAGGAAAAGAAATGACTGGGTTTCTAATGATGCATTTTGAACATGCTCTTTTTCTTTTTAAGCAGATCATTCTTTTCCCCACAAATCTTGTTTTTATTTTTATACAGTTCTATGTTAAATGGAGAATTACAAAACGATTGTTAAAAGCAAAAATGTGAAGCACACCTCTTTTATTGAATAAAACCATTTTTCTTAAATATGTCCTACAAGGAGGAAGAGCTTTTTTCTATACATATAGGTAGTTTATAGAATGCATTAGAAGTTTCTAAAATATTAGAAGTTTCTTCATTTCTAACAGGGTAAAAAGATCTATCATTTGTTGCCAGGGTTTCTTGGTCCAAATTCCAGGCAAGACGACCTCGTCCTTGAATAAAGCAACAGGACATTGCTTCCTTTCCAGCCTCCCTGCTAGCTAGCACTGTGGGAAACCTCCCCAAGAGATAAGTTTATGTCATCTTAGGGACTAGATCTGTCATTATAAACAAAATAAAGATCAGATAAAAAGGTGGAGTCTTAACCCAAAAGAAGAATAACCTAACATCTATAATTAATCTTGGTGCTATTTTCTACATTGCTAATAACAACGAATCAATCAAATTACAGTAACGAGTCAAAGTGTCATGGTAGATAAAAATAATTTTTTTAAAAAATTGAGTTTTCTTAAATCCATTCTAGTTAAAGACAGAAAGGGGAGGAAAAGTGTTGGTGGAGAGAGAGGAAGAGGTTATACTCCTTGGCTGAATCTCCCAACTGTGGTCATTAATTTGTCAGGTGTCCTAACACCTTCCTCTTGATCACCTGTTTCAACCTGCTCTCCTTAACACAATCCATTCCAATAATGATCATCTCATTTTTTGCCCTCTTGACCTTCTGATTCCTCACGTCCTTCTTCCACCCGGTCCAGTCTTGGGCCCTTACATGTTATTCTTCCATCCTAGAAAAGCCCTGTCTGTACTGTACTGTCAAACAGTTGAACAGATTTGAATTCCAGCCTTATTCTAAATATGTAACATGAAGAAGGTGGAGAATTCACTCAAGACATGATTTCTCATCTAACTGTAGAGACCCAATCAATTTACAAGCAGCAATGAAAAGAATTAATAAAATTGGGCATTACATATTAAGTGTCACCAAATCATTATTCAGAGAAAGCGGGGATGAATATGGAGAAACTAGGAGCAAGGGGAAATGAAGCAAAGAGCACTGCAAGCTGGGAAATAGGAAAAGACAAGGAGACTGAAGTGTTTATAATCAGATCAGCTTGTTCTAAATTTTGATTTTTTAAAGGATAGCGTGGAGGGAAATAGGTTCATAAGGGAGAAACTGTACATGATAGAGGGCCTAGGACCAACAAGAATTTCCATATATGGTTAAGCTATATTCCATGCTTCTTATGAAATGATGAAACTGATATTTATGGCTACAGAGGAGCCATGGTTAGTATGGACTGCAGAGAGGTGACCATGAATTGGAGTCGGGCAGATTTCAATCAAGCCCAAACAGGAGATGAAATAGCAAAACTCAGTGCTTCCAAGAGAACACAAACGGTCAAGGTCAAGTTGTCAGAAGTGATGAAGGGAACAGAAGAAGTTGAGGCACCGAGTTTATGCTGAAAGAGTTAAGCAGCAAATTGAGAAGGTACCTAACAGGGCCACACATAAAAAAGCAGGAGGAGGAAGGAAATGGGCTACATGGCATTTATCCCTGATCATCCCAAGTCAAGTCACAAGGTAGTAACAAAAAGAACAGCTACTTAGGAGTTGCATCTGTCAATATAGAAGTTTCCTAAAACTATTTTGGTTTTATAAGGTAATTTGGATCATGGCATTATTGTTCTTTTATATTCAGTGCTTGGAATGTCACCTGTGCCAGGAAAAAGAGTCACAGGAGAAAAGCTAGTACTTTTCACAAGCCATGCCTTCCATTATTAATACCAGCTCTCATAAATCTCCATCTACACACCTGATTTAGATCAAATCTGGCCACAGAAGGAGAAATAGAATAGGTTAATGGTTAAAGAAGGCTGTGAAATCCGACAACCCTGGGTTCCAAAGATGATGGCTCTACCACTAACTATTCCTTGGGGAAAAAAAAAAAAAATTTTTTTTAATTTTGCTAAGCTGAGTTTCATTATCTCCAAAAATTACATCTTCTTTTAGAAGGTTCTTATAATTATGAAGTCAGATAATAAATATGTAATATAGGACTTGTCATATAATAGGTGCTCAATAAGTGACAGCTATTACTATTACCTAAAGTAAGGCATTTTGTCATACCAGCCCCTTTTAGAAGTATTATTTAAACATGACTGAGGTTTTATTTATTATAAGAATAGTGTGCTACATAAATTCTATAAAAATGTAAAACGAGAAAAGAAATGATCAGTTTGGATAGTATCAAGTTGATTTAAATAATTCATTTCTTTTTCCATTTTCTAAGGGTTTTGTTGTTGTTGTTGTTTGTTTCTTTTTTCATTTTCTAAGTTTTAAAGCCATCCTCTACTGTTGAATTTTTAAAAGCACATTAAAGGAATGCTATTTCCATGAGATTATCTGAGGCAGGCAAAAAAAAAGGCAGGGAGAGGCAGGAAAAAGAACAAAATGGCTGAGCCCTGGCTGGGTGGCTCAGTCGGGTGGAGCATTGCCCCAGACACCTAAAAAGGTCGTGGGTTTAATCCCAGGTTAGAGCACATACTGAGGTTAGAGGACTGAGCCCTCTTCCGGATGCCTGCGGGGGGTATACAGGAACCAGCTGACCACTGTTTCTCACACTGATGCCCGCCTGCCTGCCTGCGTGTATGTCTGTCTGCCTGTCGCTGGCGCGCTCTCTCAAGTCAATAAACATGTCTTCAGGTGAGGATTAAATAGGCAGTTGGTAAACAGAATGATGACACCTTTAATTTTATCCCCCGGTTTCCCCCAACTTACTGAACCTGGAAAACTTTCTTCACTTAACAGCTACTATACACTAGTGTTCCATTGGGTCTTCTGGAAGATTCAGCTTTATAAGACATTTTTTAAATGTTAATAATAATCATTTGTTTTCAAATTTCACAAAATCACAAGGTTCCTCTGAAGATGAGCTGAAGGCACTAGATGACTAAGAGAATACAGCCCAGTGCTGGCTGCCTTTTTGCCTGACACACAGGTCGGTATTCTTCTCAGTATTTTCAACTGACCATATAGAAGGGGGAGGGGATGTAGTAAAATATGTAAAGTTTACTACTTTAAAGGGTTAAATGAGACTTCACTAATCCAAAAATTTAATTAAAAGAAAAATTAACAGTATTTATTGTTACGCCTACCATGTGCCGGCAACTGAGACCTGAGCCACACAGAAAATGAATAAGTAAAAGCCCATAAGCTCCAAAGATCCTGACAAAGTAAAATGACTGACTTCATACTTGTACTCAACCATAGCTTTAAAAAGCCCCCAGTTTAATGGTTTTTTCTTTTCAGTATCTGGTTCCCTTCTGTAGTGAAAGACACAATGCCACTGAAAAAAATCACAAACTTTTTGAAGACGCAAACAGGGAAGTATTTGTGAATTTGCTAAATTGTACTCATTTAAAATGAGTCCTGACATTACCTTCAGAAAGCCTCACTGGTCAAAAGGGGGCATTCTCACTCGTTTTTTTTTGCTCTACAACTCTTTTCTGAGTCACCTGTTATGTGACTCCAATTCTTGCATGTAATTAAATCTTAAAGGTTTGCTCAGGAAACATCAAAGTTTAGGTAACCAAAGGCCTGGTCAACAAGTATATAGCAAGATCTTGACATGATGAGCGGCCCACTCTGCTGCCTATGATGATGGTCTGAGACGGCAAATTCCAGGACTTTTAACGAAAGTATCAGGGGAAATACCTCAGTGTTTTCTAGAAATGGCTTGATTCAGAGCTATTTTATGAAGTTTCAGTAAAACATAAAGCACCTGTCAGGAGGCAAATATCCTTTTAGAATTGGACACAAGGTGCTCGAGCTTACACACTATTTATTATCACCTGTTCCAAGCGCTCATTTCCCCAACTCTAGTAATGCCTTTTCCTCCCTTGCCAGTGAAGAGTTTTAACAATTTTCTTGGTCCATGAAAATTATATTATTGTTAATAAATACTCGATTGGAGAATATATGAAAATCATAAACAAAAACCCTGTGATTTAAACTTTGCTTCTAAGAGTCCTCAAGTATAGTTTAAGTACTACTCTCACTTCAACTTGAAAAAATTAAAAAATCATGACTACAGAGGAGCTTCACTTCAAAGGCCCTGTTGGTAAAATTGAACTATAGGGGAACTTCTCTATAACAACCTCTCCTATTAGAGAAATTAAGTGTAGGGCTGGTCTTTTTTATAGCATTTGATCCGAAGAGATTTAATTAGTGAGTTACCACAAGGATCTCATTACAAGGGACCTGGGCTGTAAGCACAGTTTGTCACGTGCTTCCAGCCGCTGACTTAGGAGCATCCTATGGTCCATTCGTCACTTCATGTATAAAGGCTCTTGGATTTAGTTTAATAATTTTGTTCATCATGATGAACAAAACCAAATTATACACATAAACCTAAGCATCTCGTACTCTTAAACTCATGGCCTTCTGTCTATACATTTTTGAAGCTCCAGTGATTTATGTCCATTTTTGAGTTTAACATAGCACTTTTTCTAGAATACATAAAAGATAACTTCTATACTCTAATATTATACCTCCTAGGTACCAAAATGGTAAAATATAAATGCCAACATTTCAAAATTTGTTAAGACTACTATATAAGCTGCCTACATTCATGTGTTTCCATTTTGGGGGTTAAATATGCATATACATATATGAATTAGCATGATGGCAAAAACTTCCAACATGGTGACATGAAAGTAGCCCTGGGAGAACTCACATTCCTGTAGCAAGAAGCTCAGACTCGGTGCCAGCCATAGAAAAGTCTTTCTCACAAACAGCAGAAGCTGCCTGTGGGATTTCAGCATGACAAATGCATAGCTGACTCATGGGATCAATTATAAAGCAGCAATACTTGTGACAATAAAAAAAAATTCTGTGTTTCCATCTCCTACTAAAACCTGTTAAGAAGTCAGGAGTCCCGCCAATCATTTTATTAGCAAATCAATAACCAAAGCTCTCCCTCCCTCCCTCCCTCACACCTCCAAGTGAATTCCTTGCTACAGACACACTAGTTCCCAACGCCCCTTTTCATGCTCTCTCATTAAATGCAACTATAAAAAAACATTTTTAAAAACAGCACAAAACTAAGTATTAAGTTAAAAATGAATTGTCAAGCTTTAACTTTTTACTATAAAAATCAGCTGTCCAGTATTTCCCAGTGTTTGCGATTTTGCTCTCCACAAATTGTTGGTCGTTTGCAATTTTTTAAAAGCATGACAAGCTTGGAAGCACAGGCCAGCCGTAACTTACCCTCCCTCCTCCAAGCAGACTAGCATACCCGCTAAGAGCCCTGCTTTGCTGGAAGAGAAACAGCGAGCATTCCCATTTTGAAGCAGTTCCCCACGACACGCTATTGACGCACAAGCAGCATTTTTCGCGATACTTACTGAGTGTTTCTCCTGCTGGCCCATAACCCCATGGTTAGCTGGGATTGCTAGTGGTTTCATAATGAAGAAACAGAGGCTGAGCTGAATTTACACATCATGTGCCAATCCCGCATGGGTGGCAAGTCACCCTCTACAGCATTAAATTAAAAGAAAGAAGAAACAGAAAGAGAGAGAAAAAAAAAAACGAAGGAGGAGGAAACCATGCGGCCTCTGAAAGTGTCACTACTGGCAAGCCCCTCACACTTGTAGACCAGAAAAGGCATCCGAACGACCGTGTTCGTCTCCATTTTTATAACACTGAAACTCTAAGCATCTTAGGCTAGTCTGACGAGACGGCGGAAACCTTACACAGCTCTCAGCCCTCCAGGAGAACAAGATCATTTCTGAGACTGAGGAACAAGAGGCAAAAAAAAAAAAAAAAGGAGGAAAAAAAAAAAGCTAAAATGGCTGACTGCACACAGACACCCCTCCAAAAGGCTTAATACAGAATTATATTAGTCAGGATGGTATGAGAACCCGTCTCTAGCATCCAGCCAAGCATTGTTAATACTCTTGTTTCATTTGCAATCATGCATACGAGCCCCTCCGACCAAGAAAAAAAAAAAAGAAAGGAGACAGAGAAAGAAAGGAAAATCAGGGCAGAGCGAGTGAATCGGGACCTCCTCCCTGGCTGCTAATGATGCTGACAGAGTGGTGACCAGTGATCTCTGTCCCACTCCACTAACCAAGTTTGCACAATTAATCTTAGCAGCATGACACTGATGGACATTTAATTTAATGATGTCTGTCCCTCACACTCAACACAAGCACGACTGCTAGGCAGAGTCACTCACACAGACACAGCACATGCACACACACAATCTCGAGAATCATGAGTCTGAACGTAACACACCAATATAATTACATTATTGTGCTTACTTTGGAGGACCATGGCTGCAGGCAGTTGGCATAGCAACGCACAAGGAAAGCCATTTCCTGGGTAGAGAGAAAGCTTCCTTTTCTAAATAAAAAATTCCTCTTAGGAAACAAACGGCATTGCTGCTTCCTGCAGAAAGCAAGACACTGTAGTCTGTCTCTTAACCTGCAAGGCTCACACTCAATGCAGTTCTAGTGATGTAAGTAGCTTTCTCTCTCACCCTCCCTCTCCCTATATACACTGAAATATTCAGCTCAAATGGAACACACATTCCTTCAGGCTCAACCCCTCCTCTACTTAACCATTTCAGTCATTAAGGTATCGATGGACAATTCAGATAAAGTAACAAGTTCTTGCCTGTATTATATCAGCGGCTGTAGGTTAAGCAAGTCTCAGAGGGATGGAATCCATTGATTGCTGACTCCAAATAATATCACTGAAGACAGGGTGGGAAAACGGAGCAAAGACTTACTTGAATAGCTTTGAACTAAAACATGATTTCTCACCAAGGTGAAGATGAAGGAATGGATGTGACCTCTTCCCCACCCTCAGGTATCACTGTGCTACAGGGAACAAGTATCTACCAAAATTTTACAAAATGCGCATTTAACAAGCTTTATATAAATTCAGACGATGTGATTTTCACAAACACCCATACACCCCCTACCCCCTGCACAACACACAATGCCTTGCAAATAAAACCAAAATAAGCTGAGGCATTTTTTAAAGAGTTCAAATTTAATTTAGTTCTATTATAAACTCTTCATTTCACCCAGGTTAGGTACTTGAAAGATGTCATTGACGAGCAATAAGGACATTTTAACTCCGAAAAGCACTGGGCAGTGTCTTCTCACAGTCAACTCTATAAAGGGTACATGGCTACAGTCTGATCTCTTTCCCACTTCACAACCAAATCTTTCAAGAAATATCGACTTGACTTCTACCATTTTCTCATTCCACACACACCTCAGAGGAAGGACCATCATGGTCTGTTATACAACGTATACATCTATGAGTTATTCTCACCACCTTTCTCCACGTTCCATCAATCACAATGTCCACCAAATAAATTCTTGACCTTGTCTCAAATTTGATTTTTTTTTTTAATTTTTTTTTATTTCATTGTTTCTAGAAAGAGGGGAAGGGAGAGAGGCAGAGAGGGAGAGAGACATCAATGTATGGTTGCCTTTCACCTGCCTCCAGCCACAGACCTGACTGGAGACCTGGTTTCCAACCTGGTTATGTGCCCTGGCTGGAGAATCGAACCTGTGACCTTTGGGTTCGCAGGCTGGCACCTTACCCACTGTGCTACCAGCCAGGGCAAATTTGATTTCTTTTTATCTCTGGGATCATCCCACTCTAATCCTTTTTTTTTTTTGCCTTGAAAATTGCAAATGTCCCTTATTGAACTGTCTAAATTGAATTCCATCACCCACCCCCATCTGTTTAGCATACTACCTCCTGGAATCTTTTAAAAACAAAAATCTGGTCATTTCCATTTAATCCCTTAAACCCCATTTTCAAACTAAAACACATGCTCTCAGCATACAGACTAAAACTCATCAGTCTGCAAGATTTGTATGTTTTTCAAGACTTACAGCCCTCTTTGCCCTCCAAGCCACCTGGGTTGCTCTTGCATACTGGGAACGACCCAGAGGGCCTTTTCACATGTTAATTCCTCCGACTGGAATTATCCTTCACCTCCTTTTCCTGACTGACACCTACCCCTACCTCCAAAAACACTGGTGAAATGCCTGTCAAGTTACCATAATATTGTATATCACTTTCCTGTAGCAATCGTTAGAGTTGTGATTTTATATATTTTATCATAACACCTGCTACCTGTGCTACATTAAGCTGTATGATGGCTGCCATCTCATTTGTTTGCTAGTCCTTGCATGGTAAGTACTGTAGACACTCACTTCATTTTTTAAATCTCCACTGACTGAGAATGGACATTAGCAAGACCCATGTGTGATCCTGTAAACCGGTTTCTGTAAAAATTTCAAATACTTTTACTTGGTGGACAAATGGGTGATTTAAAAGTAGATGGTACTCATCTTTGACAAAGGAGCAAATACAATATACTTGTCTCCTCAACAAAATGGTACTGGAACAAGGGGACATCCATATGCTTAAAAAAAAGAAAAAAGAAAGAAAGAAAAAGAATCTAGACACAGAGTTTATACACTTCACAAATTAACTCAAAAGGGATCACAGACTAAATGTAAAATGCAAAACTATGAAATCCCTATAATAACAGGTTAATAGGCAAAAACTTGAATGACCTTTATTATGAGTGCTAAAATTTTGAAGTTACCAAGAGGATTTACAATAGGTGAATGGATAAATTGTAGTACATCAAGGCTTAGAATATTATTCAGCGCTAAAAATAAGGAGCTATCAAGCCATGAAAAGACACGGAGGAACCTTATAAATGCGTAATCCTAAGTGAAAGAATCCAATAATCTGAAAAGGCTACCTACTCTGAGTCCAACTATATGACATTCTGGAAAAAGCAATATTCTGAAAAAAAAAAAACTAAAAATAAGTAGTTGCCTGGGGTAGGAGATCAACAGATGAAGCATTAAAGATTTTTAGGGCAGAGAAAACACTCTGTATGATATTATAATTATGTACATATGATATGTCATTATACACTTGTTCAAACTTAGAACATACAACACCAAGAATGAACCCTAAGGTGATCTATGGACTTTGGGTAAACATGATGTGTCAATGTAGGTTCATCCTTGTTTGTTTGTTTTTTTTTAAAGCACCATTCTGGTGAATGTTGATATGCATGAGTGGGGACAGGGAATATATGGAAAATAACTATATCTTTCTCTCAATTTTGTTGTAAACCTGAAACTTCTCTAAAATATAGTCTTTTTTTTAAGTAAATGATGTCAAAAGGGAGAAGCAACTCATTCCTATCTATGAGAGAATGTATAAACAAAATGTGCTATACACATACACACAATGGAATATTATTCAGCCTAAAAAATAAAATTCTGTAACAAGCTACAAGAATCAACTTCGAAGACACTGTGCCAAAGAAAATAATCAAATCCAAAAAACATAACCACTATATGTTTCCACTTACATGAAGTAGCTGGAGTCATCAAACTTACAGACAGAAAGAAGCATGGTCATGGCCAGGGGCTGAGGGCAGGGGGTAAATAATAATGTGAAGAGACTTTTAGTTTGGGAGGTGAGAACAATTCTGGAGATGGATGGTGGTAATGGTTGCATCACAAGGTGAATGTACTTAATGCTACTCAAATTGTACCCTTTTAAAAAGTGGTTAAAAAGATAAATTAAAATGTTATGTACATTTTACCACAATATTTACAAAGTAAATGGCAACTCAAGAACTAAAAAAATCAAGTTTCACAACTTTCATCCACCTATTCTATGTCCCACATGTCCATGTGGCAAACAATCTTCTACAAGTTTAAGTCAAATTACCCCCGTGCTGATGATGTCTGATCTCGTAAGTGAAGGTTTCCCATTGCTCACTTCTCTGGAGAAACGTGTCACTCCTCTCAAGAAGGAAACGAACCTAATTGGTGAGCCTGACAGATGAACTCAGAAAATCACACCTCCTCAGGCACCGATGCTTTTTCTGTGCTAAGACTTGGTGTGATTTCTCTCACAACCTGGCTCTGTGCCTACAACCTACATATCTTAAAACTCATGATTGTAACACTGGAATTTTACTATCCAAACTACCTTGTACATTGAAACGAAATTATGCCAGGTTAAAATATGCCAAACACTGCTGAAGAAATGAACTAGAAAATGAAGACTAAAGAGAATCCCTTACTATAGACTTTATACAAGAAGAAATCATGCTTACCTGAAATAGCCTTTACTTGGGTTATATTTACCCCATTCCTTCACTATCTAGGTTTAGCAGGTACAATTCAATAGATCTAGCTAGGAAAAGGACCACGTAACAACTTTCTGCCCATGTCAAGAACAAGTGACTTCCAGTGATCAGCAACAATAATTCAAAAGATAGAGATTGCATACATTGCTGGGGAAACTGCTTAATGCAAAACCTCTCCATGCTAAATTTAATGCCATTATATTCATGTATTTTTCACATTTTAATCACTGTAAAATTGAGAAAAACGGACCATCCTCAGTAATTATTAATCACATTTAGTATTGTGTTCATTTATTTATAATACATATTTATAATATTTATAGTGTTTATCCATAGATTTCAATGTGCTTTACAAGCACTTGGTCAAAACGCAAGGGAAGCAATAAAAATAATATAAAGTGTTTAAGATTACAGAGTTGACAGTTCTGAAGAATACAAAATAGAACTCCAGGTTGCTAACGTCGTAATTCACTTCACTTATCCACTATATGCTGATTTCTTTCCTCTTCCCCCTACTCCAGATGAAAAACTATAGAGGTTGGAGAAAAATCTGTTGGGAGAGTCTGGAACAATTTATTCTCATATCCAGAAACAAGAAATTTAACAATTTTGATTCCTAATAGTTTATTATTCACCATAAAAATGACATTTAAAAATGCTCATTTCTATACAAATACACCAAATCAATTAAGCACTAAGCAAATGCAAAATTAAGTTATGGTCTTAGGTACGATGAGGAGTTTTATTTCCCTTTTTCTAAACCCAACATCTCCCCATAAGTTCTATAGTCCTTTCCAAAAGAAAAGTTGATTACCTGACAAATTCTTTATAGCTGTTATTCAGCCCTACATTTTCCATAATCTCTTCCATCCTTGCGGGTACTTCTGACCACTCCTCTACACGTACCCTCCCAAAGAAATCACAGAAGGAATCCAGGCTACAATTTCATTTTTTCTACTTTGATCTAATAAAATGGTACTTTATAGTCATCATTTTAATATAATTATTAAGTAAAATGAGATACTGGCACATAATAATGATCGGATAATTATCTGAGTCTTAATTTATACACAGGCTTTAGAGATACAGGAAGGCTACTACTGGTATCAGCACTGAAAAAGAGCTACTGGAAGATCCAAGGAAGACCACCCAGATATACACCAAAGAAATGTTCCCAAGGAATCTTAAAGCTATTTTCTTCTTCAATGGAAAAGTTTCTGACAAACTGTTTATGCCACATCTGATTCATAGCTGGAAAAAGAATGTGGTAACCTGTCCATAATAGATATGCTCACTATAGGGCGATGCAGAAGCAGGTTTACAGATGCAAGTACATGACGTTCAGCTTTTTCTTGTATTATTATTTATTAACTATTGCATTATTTTCCATAAGAGTAACTGTAAATCTAATATTGCCCAACCCTGTATTTACATATAAAAGAGAGAAATTTAAAGACTGTACTCGTATGTAATGAACACAGGAAGACTAATAAAAACAAGAAGTCTACAAGTCAGTGCGAGATTCTAACGTAAAATATATAGAGAGATATATGGCTTTTAAAACTATACTTATTTGAAAAATGAGCAGTCTTTAATAGCTGATTTAACAAAGCCTATTTTGTTTCCTAGAACCTATTTTAAGCAAATACCAGACTCCACCTTGAAATGCTCAAGTTTGCAGAGGTGGGGAGACCTTGTACACTGGTTGCAAATCATTTCGATGTTTTTCTGAGGACAAGAGCCTTAAACTAAACTGCCTACCATAGTATTTCACAAAACACACTCCAAATGTAAATGGTAATTACAATTTCTACTACTAATTTAGCATGTAACATGTTCCCTTGTGATTAATATATTTGCACAAACGCAATAAATTGTTAATTATTGCTCTATTTTTATTTAACAAGAAAAGAGGAATTGCCCTGGCTGGTGGCACAGTGGATAAGGTGCCGGCCTGCAAACCCAAAGATCGCTGGTTCAATTCCCAGCCAGGGCACATAACCAGGTTGCAAGCCAGGTCTCCAGCTAGGTCCATAGGCTGGAGGCAGATGAAAGGCAACCATACTTTGATGTCTCTCTGCCTCTTTGCCTCTCTCCCTTCCCCTCTCTCTGGAAATAATAAATACAATCTTTTTAAAAAATGTAAATAGACTGAATTAGGTGGTTTGGGCTCGGAGATTCCTAAAATCCTTTCAAGTTCTTAAAGTTATCTTATCTAACATGACTGTCACCAAATATTAGCTGCTAGCAAAATGGGGGTAGAAGTAGTAATATGACATTGAATTACAGAAAAGAAAGACCACAGGAATGGAAATGAACCTGCCCTGGGGTAAAGCTTCCTGGTGGTAATTACCCTTTATTTTGAGAATTTTGGTTTTTTACGTAGGCAAGCAGAGGGGAATATTAAAATGCTCTTACTTTTGAAAAAATTAAACAACAGTTCAGAGCTTTTCCTTTTAACAGCCTTACTCCCTGAACTTGTCAAATTTAAGGTAAATAAAAAGTAATTTTCTTAATGTTACCAATAATTTGACTTATTAAAAACTGTACATAGGCCCTGGCTAGTGGCACAGTAGATTAAGTGCTGGCCTGTGAACCTAAAGGTCGCTGGTTCGATCCCCCAGTCAGGGCACATAACCAGGCTGCAAGCCAGGTCTCCAGCCAGGTCCGTGGCTGGAGGCAGGTGGAAAAGGCAACCATATACTGATGTCTCTCTCCTTTTCTGCCTCTCTCCCTTCCCCTCTCTCTAAAAATAATAAAATGAAATCTTAAGAATAAATAAAATTACTATGCTTTACACTAAAAAAAGTGTACATAACTAGGTAACCAGTTTTATAGAAAGCTTAACATCCCCTTGAAATTACTTAATGTGTGTTTTCAACATTATGAGATATTACCCAAACACTTTCAATACTTTCTGATGCAGAAGCAATCAATTTTATGACAATGGTTTTTCACCTTGAAAAACTATGACTACTTTTAGACAGCTGCAAGTTGTTTTTAGTTCATACTTCTGAAAAGATCTTTCAGCAAGATATGGTTTTTATTATTTATAATACTGGTGAATCTAACTTTTAAAATACCCTAATTATATAGTCATCCTTTTTATGAAATGGTACTACTTACCAGAGAAAACCATTTCTGTATTCCAATACCAGAAAGGTTAGAGAGAAAATATGCTGCTTTATTGATGAAAGATACATGGTTTGAAAAGGGAAAACAAATGCAATGAAAAGGACTGGTAGCCCTGGCTGGTGTGGCTCAGTGGATTGAGCACCAGCCTACAAACCCAAGGGTGGCTGGTTCGATTCCCAGTCAGGGCACATAACCAGGTTGCAAGCCAGGTCTCCAGCCAGGTCCCCAGCTGAAGGCACTGGAAAGGCAACCATACATTGATGCTTCTCTCCCTTTTTTCCTCCCTCCCTTCCTCTCTCTCTCTAAAAATAATGAATAAAATATTTTTTTAATAAATTCTATGTATTGGAAATATGAGGAGACCCATATCCATGTTTGACTATCTGAATATCCATGAACATGATGTTAGTTAAGCTCCTTGACCCTAGCATTCTTAGTTCCTAATAGTAGAGATAACCATTACCTAGAATTTAGAACTGCAGGCAGATTAATTGACAAAACATATGCGGAAACGCCTTACTGACTGATATATATCATAAACATTCAGTAAGGGTTAATTTTATTCTTCCAAGATATTGTAAAATGTCAGCTGTGCTTAACATTAATTAAATGTTGTATAGATGGCTGAGATTGATATCCTTAGGCAGATACGCTTATACAGAATTGTTAATGCAGGTGGACCTCTAATGCCACTCCTAGAAATATAAACTAATGCTAATTGTGGGAGTTTGAGCCAAAGAGTCAACATATAACTAAATAGTGCTAGGCGGCTATTGTATGCTGCACAAAATGTATACATTGGCATACAACATACTATCAGTTTTCGAAGACACTACTGACTCTTTAGGAATTTAATTTTTAACAAATGTTTTCATTTAAAAACTCTAATGTATTCAAATAAATATCAAAACATATTAAGTTTTCATAGTGGTTCAAGAATGTCCATTCTAAAAGAAACAGAATTTAGAAATGCAAGCATTAAATGAAGAGTTTCGCCACCAGGAAAAGAATTTTGACTCTCCCTCTGATATAATTAAATATATTCCAAACAGGAAATGCTTCCAAGTAAATTTGCCTGGAAATAGAAGATTGTCTCAATATAGAAAATATTTTAGATGCCACAGAAAATTTTTAAATATTCTCTTGAAAAAGAAGCCAGCCTTCTGATATGACCACATGAGCTTAAGATAACAATATCCCCTTTTCCTTCTCGTAAATAAATGAATAAACAAATCCCAAACCACATAATTTCTCCCTCTCCTCAAAACCTCTAAAAAGGCAAACATTTTACCTGTTCATTTTTTAGTTGCACTTTCAAAATTTTAATTACTATCATGCTGATATTTTTAAAAGAATACTAGTAGAATACTTAATTATACATCCAACAATTACAATTGTTAGAATTGCTCACACCTGACCAGATTGGCCATATTCATGTAAGATTATATCTCCTGGTCGTGCCATAAAGTAGCAATTCACAGTATTAACACGCAACCATAAGTCTATAATGAAGCACTAAACAGAATGAGGCATTCACTCAGTTATTCTACACTTGACCCCAAAGACTAAGTGGGATAGTACAGAAAGGAAGAAATTGGGGGTGAACTTCAAAAATTATCCTAGGAGTTCAAAAGTGTGCATAACATAAGCAAAATGTATTGTTCATCATATAAAATGATTACCAAAAGATTGTCTTAGAGCAAATGTATAATAAAACTTAATTTTTTCTTGATTACTTGTATTTTATAGTAAATAAACATTACTTCAAGCACACAAAGCAAAAGAAAACTGTGTTGGACCACAATTTAAAAAGATAAAACCTACTACTCAAGCCAATGAACTTTTAAGATTAAACACAAAAACCAAAATGAGTAAGATTAATATACACAAACTACTAGAAATCTGTACGGTGTTTACACATACATAAGAAAATGAGACAATTATTTAAAGCAGAAATTTCCTTAAATGAGAAATAATGCAAGAAGCTAATAGTGATCACTAATCCTACAGAACGGTCATATGGACATTTTTATATTTCACCAAGAGAAACACACCATTTCAAATTTAGGGAGCAGACATTTCCCATCTCTTTCCAAAGGAGCTCTACCTTTTCACAAGTTTTGCTCTACTAGCTGATTCCTGAACTGCACTGAACCTCTGAGCACCTCATGAGTAGTTCAATCCAGTTTGTAGTGGTAAAGGAAACGTGCTACTACTATCTTAAAATAAGCAAAACCAGGGGGCATTAAAGCGAAAAAAAAAGGAACCAGTGAAAATGAAAATTCTCAAAGTAAAAGACAGCAAACAGAAGAGAATTCGAAAAAAGCAGTAAGGAGTCTTGAAAATGAAGAAGTGTTCAATACATTGCAAGGCTATTTATTTTGCACTGTCAAAATGAAACAATTTGTAGTAAATCAGACCAGATTATCCTTAACATTAACTATTTCTCTCCCACACAATGTTGTTAAAACTACCCAGGCTGATCATCTTTTGAGAAGAGTTGGGAGGGAGAGACCTAAAACTGGTCTTACTGGTGTTGGCCTAAGACCAAAACCCAATGTTTAAAGGTGACTTACCAAGACACCTTAAGGTTATGGTAATATTATACTTTCATGCCAAACTTTTGCATAAAAAATTAAGTAGTTAAAAACTCCACATATTGGCTGAATATTATCTTAATAGGAAAGGGAAGACAGAGAACATTTGGGGAGTGGGGGCAGAAAGGGACTTCATAAACAAAATTCCTCAAGAAAAAAATGCTCTAAATGAGAAATACTAAATCCATTAAGTGAAAATATATTTGAAGGTCACTAATGTAATTACAAAATTGATTGCTGGTAACCACCACAACTAATATATTTAAAACAATTATTTAATGTAAAGCATTTTAAGTTTCTTCTGATTCCACCCAAAGTTAGCATGCAAACTTTCCATTTTCCCCTAGCACCTGTAAGGGAATTAAGCACCAGAAGGAGAAGAGTGTAAGGAGAAAAATCATACATGAAACAGGGGCAGGGCCAGCTTCTTGGGCACCCTGAAGAACCCCTGCACTTAGTCTTTTTTATGGAACACTATTTTTATTTGAGAAAAAAGAGGGGACAAACTATGTTATTCAGACTTGGGTATTTGGCAGATATTTTCTTGAAAATGAACAAACTGAATTTGTCACTGCAAGAAAAGCAGGTGATAGTATTCCATCCATGATAAAAGTTTAGCTATCAGGTAAAAATGAGACCTTTGGAAATTGGTAAAGAACACCATGAGCTTGACCGCTTTCCAAAAATTAAGGCCCTTTATAGGAGACTGGTAGTTATTTGACAAATGGAAGACTGCTCAACTCAATGACCAATGCACAATGTTTCCAAATCACACATCGAGTAAACAGATGCATTCAAAATGTAAGGACGAACGATGGGTTATAATAAAAGAGAAAAAGAAAAGTTCACTGATACTGTTACAGGGTCCTCACTGCAAGTAAATCTTTAAGAAACTATGACTTGTCAAGTTTTGGTGTCATGTCTCAATAAGATTATATGAAAAGCTGTTAAAACACTCCTCCCTTTTCCAAATACCTATCTGGGTGGGGCCTGATTTTCTTCATATACTTTATATACTTCGGCCAGAAGAGCATATCCTAGATTGAAGACAGAAGTAAATATGAGAATCTAGTTGTCTTCTACTAAGCCAATTATTAAACATACTTGGAAAAGCATAAAACAATACCATTCTTCCTATAATTTTTCATTTTGTAAAATAGTTATTTTCACTAAAAAGACCTTATATTAATGTGTAAGTTTATTATTTTAATTAATAAGTATTTAATTTCCTTCAGTTTTAATTTCTAAATGCCAAAAAGTGACAAATAACTCATACAGGCAGAAGTTTGCTGGAATCTCCAAAAAGCTTTAAGGAGTTCTGGGATGAGTAAGTTAGACAACTACTACTCTAAAAGATGAACTAGAAATAAATCAGCCTCTTAGCTTTTTAAAAGAATCCAGTTATCACTGTCTTTTGATTCTGTTAGAACTAAACACAGTCTTTATGTAAAATTCTACTTCAGCTGAACCGTGAAAGACTCAATCCATAGGCAGAAGGAATAGCTCTCCATCCTCTTCCAGTCTAACTACAGTTAGTACCAAAAGTTAGGCAAGCATTCGTAGCAAGGAGGAGGGGAAAAAAAAAAAAAAAATGACTGAAGCTATCAAGTGTTCATCAATAATGCCCACTGTCAAGGGCATCAATACCATCAAGAATATCAATGATGCCCAAGTATTGTCTACAACCCACTTGGTTGGGGGTAGGTTTATTTCGCAAATTAGCAACTGGCAAAATGACCTTTTTTTCCTAAAAACTTTTCTGAGTATTCTAAAATTCCTGATGATTCAAACAGCTTTTTAATGCTTCAGTTTAAAAAATACATATAAAGAAATAGAAAGGAAAAAGCAAACTAATAAATAGTGAAAGGAAAACGTTATCATTTATTTTGAGATTTTATTTTCTAATACTCCCAAATGCCTTCTGGATTGTTCTAAAACCACAGGTGAAGAAATATCATTGCAACATCTGAATTTAAAAAAAAAGTCAAGAAAGCTTCAATGATTTTTTTCATCCTCAAATTCTCCCCTTCTGAATTAATCCCCCCATTTATTCCAACCAGTAATATCATCTCATATTAAACCCACTCTGCTCAGTTATCATTTCTCCTTTAGGCTAGCAATTCCAAATTCCTTATTATATTCAATCATCCCTATGTTCCACTTGAAAGAGAAAAAGGAAGACTAAAAAAAGGAAAAAAAAAAAAAAAAAAAAAAAAAGGCCACCTGATTCTATACTAAGTCCATAAGACATTGCCCTGGGACAAACAATTTCTCAGGCTTTTTGTTTTCCAGTACAATCTACAATTATTATTTCCCAAAATACCCTAAAGGTTTTTTTTCCAGCCTATGTATGACCTAAATAATCACACAGAATGCTAGGCACATCTGTGAATTCACTGTGTTCATGTCAAGTCAAAAGTTTACTACTGAACTATACACACTTAAATATAGCTAAGGTGGTATATTTAATGTTATATTTTCTTTTACAAAAAATCATTTATTATGTACTTTAAATGGATGAATCTAACTCAATAAAGCTATTTTTTAAAAGGTGCAAGTTTGCTCTTAATCAAGTTTTTAAAAAGAGTTTACTACTGAGATAAGGATAATAATTTTTTGAGGGAACGGGGAAATTTATATACATAAATATGTATAACACAATAGGCATTCTGAAATTATTTTAATATAAACAATTTCCTTTCACAAGTGATTTAAATCCAACACCTATACACTAAATAAAAGGCTAGAGTTTCAGCAGTCAGCAATATCTTCTAGCTCATAGAAAAGTATTTATAGTTAATAATGTTTTAACACTGGATTCAAAATCCCAAGAGAACATCCCTAGTCACCTAATATTTCAAACAGCAAAAACAGACAACTTGCAATTAATAACTTAATTATAAAAGATCAATTTGGCACTGATAGGAAATAGATTTCAATATCAAAGTTGATTTTTCCAAAGAAGAGAGACATTTTTCAAATCAGCATGGGGCACTGCAAAATCTCATGACCAAAAATAAAAATGAAATAAAAAATACAAAATGTCACATGATAAGAAATGAAACAAAGATGAAAAAGGATCTTCGCTAAATTTTAGCCAAATATATTTAAAACATGTCCAGGCACAGCCAGCCACCAGTGTTCACAATTAGAGGCAGGACAAAGTGGCAGTGATCTTTTTGACAAATAAATTGCTTGAAATATTACATGACTTGCTACACAACACCCACCCTTATTCCTTTCAATTTCCAAGTGCAACCAAAAGATGGGTCCAATTATGACATCAATACAAGCTTTCTTTCAAAATGGAATGAAAGAACAGTAAATCCCAGTGGGCACGGTAGTTCTGCAGCAGAGATGATGTAATATATAAAAATAGACATCTTCTAACAGAAGCTGAAACTTGGGTAAACAGCACAGTGCACACTATTCTCAACTGCCTTGCATGAATTTGCAATGCCATGAATTTGCAATGCATGCTGTTAATAGCACCAGAGAAATCGTTTGATGTTTCAAACTATTTCTTGATTTACATGTCAATTTCTACACATCCCCTATATTGTAATTTCCCAATCTGTATGAATTAAATCAGCATAAATACCTGATTATACCTGCAAGAAAGAAAAACAGCGCCCCCCCCCCCCCCCCAGCAAGAAGACTAAGACCACTGCAACAGTTTGCAACATGCTACATTTTGCCATCAATTTTAGCACACGAGGCTCAGTACTGCAAGATTAACCTATTGTTCAAAGATCTTTCCACAGGGAGCTTTCTGCAGGATTTTAAAATGCAACATGATCTAAGTGAAGGGGAACTACTAAACCTGCTGATAATGAGTGAGAAAGCAAAGGATACTTTTGACAGCCCTCTTTTAAAAGACTCTGTGATGCAATTAAAAAGCATCAGGCGTGAATACATACAATAAACAGTACTTCGCAAGATCTGTGATATTTTTTCTTTTGGTACGTGTTACTCCTCTAACACGGCACATCCCCCTTTTTCCATTCTTTATTTCCCAGCTTAGTCTTCACATTTCTATTGGGCTTTCTTGGATTATAAAATATTTTTCTCAGAACCGAACTATTAAAGCCATTCAAGCAAGCCATGCCTGAATCCTCTAGACAGCCTGTGTACGTGCTCCTTCGTTTATAATATAGTTCCCTAAACACTTTCTTGTATTCCTTGTGAGATTATAAGGTCATTAGAATAAGATTCTGTGCCCAGAGTCTGACACAGACCTGGAAACAAGGTGGGTATTCAGTAAATATTGGTTAATGAATAAAAAGATGTAAATGAAAATACTGAGCTTTCCTCTCTATGATATAAGAAACAGAATACACAAATTTTCTCTACCTCCATCCTATTATAATTTGGAAACAGGCATTGATGATAATATTTAGGACAAAGGCTTTAGACTTAATTAAGAAAAAACACAAGGAACTAGCATGGAAGAACCATGGACATGGACAAGTGGACTGACTTTGGTGGGGAGTGGATGGGTGGGGAAGGGGACAGAGGGGAGTAAAAAGGGGATGGATGTAATACAACAATAAAATTAATTTAAAAAATCAATACTTCCATTAAATGCAAATGGTCTAAATACACCGTTTAGAAAATAAATATTGTGCTCTGGCTGGGTGGCTCAGTTGGTTGGAGTATGCTCCCATACACCATGAAGGTTGTAGGTTCAATTCCTAGTCAGGGCACATACTTAGGTTGAGGGTTCGATCCCCAGTCAGAGCATACACCAGAAACAAGCAATCAATATTCTTCCTTCTTCTCTCCCCTCTTCTCTCTCTCTCTCTCTCTCTCTCTCTCTCTCACATCAATAAACAAACCCTCAAGCAAAGAATAAAATAAAAATACATATTGTAGAATGAATAAAAATGAAAAATATGCTGTTCATAAGGAACTTACTTCAAATCAGAAATATTGGTAAGTTAGAGGTAAAAAAAGGTACACTGTGATAACACTAATCAAAAGAAGGCTAGAATGGCTATATTCAAGTTAGAAAAAGTAGATTTTTAGACCAAAACATTACCTTAGAGAAAAAGAGACATTGCGTAACTAAGGGATCAACTTCCCAAGAAAACTTAACAATGCCAAATGTGTATGCACCTAACAACAGAGCTTCAAAATACATGAAGCAAAAAAACTGAAAGGAAAAGTAGACAAGTCTGCAATTATAACTGGAGGCTGCAACACCTCTTTCAGTAATTCAGAGAACTGGTAAATAGAAGATGAGCAATAACATAGGAAAGCTCATCAATACCAGCAACTGATTGGATCTAAATCTACAGAATGCTTCACCTAAGGACAGCAGAATACACATTCTTTTCAAGTGTATGGGGAACATCCAACAAACTGGTCTGTGTCCTGGGTCATAAAATACATCTTAAATTTAAAATAATTAAAATTATATAGACTATAGTTTCTGACTATAACTGAATTAAACTAGAAAGCAATTCAGACATACCTCAGAGATACATGGGTATGATTCCAGAACACCACAACAAAATGAGTATCACAATAAAGCAAGTCACATGAATGTTTTGGTTTCCCAGTGCATATAAAAATTATATTAGGCCCTGGCTGGTGGCACAGTGAATAAAGTGCCAGCCTGTGAACCCAAAGGTCGCTGGTTCGATTCCCAGCCAGGGCACATAACCGGGTTGCAAACCAGGTCCAGAGCTGTTGGCAGGTGAAAAGCAACCATACATTGCTGTCTCTCTCCCTCTCTGCCTCCCTCCCTCCCTTTCCCTCTCTCTAAAAACAATAAATAAAATCTTCGAAAAAATTTATATTTATGCTATACTGTAGTATATTAAGTGTGCAATACATGTCTAAAAAATTATTGCTAAAAAAATGCTAACCTACACTGTTACAGTAGTAACACTAAAGATCACTGATCACAGATAACTATAACAAATATAATTAAAAAGTTTGAAATATTGCAAGAATTATCAAAATGTGACAAACACAAGTGAACAGATGCTCTTGAAAAAAGATCACCAACATTCAATGTAAAAATGAAAAAGAAAAAGAAAAAGCATTTGATAAACAAGTTGAAGAAAGTACTGAAATTAATAGATTGTTTCTGTATTTGCATAATTTCTATATATGCATAAGTAGATTTTCAAGTATATGAATAAATTATTCAGGTGGGATGTGATATAAATTGATTGTTGTAAGTTAAAATTCTATGACCTTAATATTCAAGAAATTTAGTAGATGTGTAAGTCATTGATACATTACACAAAACACCTTCTCTTTCAGTTAAGTATCAAATATTAGATTAAAATAAAACCTTGGAAAAAAATAAATAGTAAGTGACAAAGCAAAGCCATGATGGTTAAATTCATTATCTACTTCTAATTCAAGAATAATAGCTAAAGTCAAATAGTCTAACATCAAATAAGTATATAATTACACAAACATTGTAATTCTTCATTTATTTCAATTAATAATTTTTGAAACTAACCAAATCTACCAAGAAATCCTTAACTGAAAATAAAACTTAAATCTCTTTAAAAAAATAAAAGGAATTTACTTTCAAGATATGTAAGATATAATCTAAGAATGAATTATTATAAAATGATTATATCGTTATAATGAATAACCTTATAAAAATTGGCGCTTATTTTCATAGCTCATACAAGAATCAATTGTATTACATGGATGCCACATTTTACAGTGTATTATCATTGACTATAATAAAAAATTATTCCCATAACATTGTAATATTACATTTAACTCAACTTACATTATATTAATTTAATGCAGTATTTTTATTACTTCTTTACACCTGAACTAAGAACTTTAAGCCTAATCTACTGAAACATTCAATATATAATTATTAAACAGTGCTCTGAAGTCTATATTTCATAATATAGGCAAAAGCTACTAATAAAATATGTGGGAAGTACCTTTTTATATGATGGAACAATGGATTTTCATTATTTCAAAAATTCTACATGGATTGAACCTTTGTTGTACTATGTTCAAATCTTCCCAGATCCAATTTGTGTAATGCAGCACCATGTTTTGAGGGGGCAAGTAGGAGTGGAAAGTCCATCAGAACTTCAAAGTGTGAAGAGCATTTTAACTATGCTATCACCCTAGAAAGGCTGGAAATTTTTTAAATAGCCATTGGTAATACATAACCTATAGTGTAGCCAGGAAACTTCTTCAGCCATCAGCCTACTATCCTTACACCATTTTTGCTCTTTCCAAACTGGGGAGGGTAGAGCTGGGGTTTTTTTTGTTTTGTTTTCATTTAAATAAAACAGAAATAAACAAGATAATAGAAATGGTCTATACCAGCTTCCCCACGATTCCAGTCCTTCCTCTCCATAAGTTCTCTACCTCTTCCGTCCATTTTAATTGTGAAACTCAGATTTCCCTAACCATAGAAACCTCTAGAATAAACTACCCATGAATGCAGAGAAGGCGCCATTCTGGGTAAAATAAGCAAACCCCTCCTACACCTTCCCACCCTACTCTGAACCTAGAGATTAGGTAAACCCATCTGAAGCCCCAAGTCAGTCTCCAAATCTTTCACAGTCTGGCAGGAGCCTAAGTCCCACCTGCCTCTATAACCTTCACCCTCTCCAGGCTCAAAATTCATGCCACGTCCTATTTTCTGGCTGCCTCAAATACAGCTTCAAAAAGAAAACCAGGATCCAATATTTTCAATTATGACCATGTTGTTGCCAAAATTAGGTTAAGAGCATAATCAAAATGTAAGTAAATGCCAAGGAAAGCCAACTCTAATCACTTCTTAGTGTATTTTAAACTGCTGCTTCTCTCAGCAAACCTCACAGTTGCCTTGAAAAAATGCCCTGATAACACTCAACATGGACTACAAGGTATTCATGCTTCTGAAGAAAATTCTTATCATCTGTTTTAAAGTATTGCAACACATCTTATTTTTTTAAGCGTACATAAGGAATACATCAAAACCGTGCACATTTTA
This sequence comes from Noctilio leporinus, assembly GCA_004026585.1. NCBI lineage: Eukaryota > Metazoa > Chordata > Mammalia > Chiroptera > Noctilionidae > Noctilio > Noctilio leporinus. Next base: position 822,413 of record PVIW01000021.1, read on the forward strand.
AATTCAATTTCTAGTTCCAAACAGGAACTAAACAGTTAATTTTTCACATTAAAAAAGAGAATTACATACTGATTTTTTAAAGCATTAAGTTATGTATTTTTAAAGTATACCCTTACTTATTAGGTAAAAGCTCAAAACACTGGTGTAATTTTTAATTTTTTGATACAAAATTTTAAAATTGTATCAAAATTTTTTGATTTGCCTCATCATTTAAAAATTAGCAGTGCTGCTAAAATACAATATAGCTGCACTTTAGTATGTATTTTCTTATATAGGACATTAAGTAATTGCCTCCTTTTGATTTGAAAAATTATATAAATATGTCATGCTTTCAGGCAAGGTTATTATTATAACAAAGATGATATATTCATGATAGACTTCTAATGTGAATTAAACTATTCATGATCTTTTCCCTGTGCAATAGGAAACAAGAACCACAAAATTTTACTAGTTACATAAGTCAGTTTTCAGATTTAAATTTTTTTTAAGTCTTTGATTTCAAATTCCCTGATAACCTCAAATTTGACACAAAACCTCAAGAGTGTCACTGAAAATCATAAATTAGTAACATACTGGCATGAAAGAAATGAGCAAAGATATTATTATAGGCCTTGATTAAAATATAGAATGAAATAAAAGTATGAAATCTGGTTAAAAATAAAGCACAAATAAGAAAACAAGCGATTCTATATTATTTCCATTTTGACTAAGACTTTCTTGTGTCTGACTATAATTTTAACAGTGGCATTCCCAAATGCTCTCACATTGGGATTACTGAAATTAAAACTTTCATTTATAGCATTTAAAATTAAACTTTCTAATGGAAATTTTCCATAAGCTTTCACACAAAAAGCAATTAAACTTCCATTAATTATGTCTGTCTGTCTTTCTTCATTTCTTTATTTGTAAAGCAGGTTAGTAAAGAAGTGTGCTCCACTCATTCCTAAAAACACATAATTATACTTCTGTTCTTTCTTCAAAGAAGGTGGGCAATCAATTCATCCCTAGATTTGCACAAATAAAACAGCCTGTATGTGACACCACCTAAGCCACCAACAGTTTCAAATTTTACTAATCTTACTAATTCAGGCCAAAATACAAAAGAACAAGACCAAGCAAACATATCAGTATTATGAACTCATTAGTTACAATGCAAATTTACAAATAAAATTAGGTTAGTATTAGGAGACCACACACAAATTACAATACCTGAGATTTAGTGCATTCCTTTGAGCCAAAATGAAATGAGTGCCATAAAGGAGGAAAGGAAAAGATGAACATTATCAGACATGCTATAGTACATCTGCCAAAATGAAGATAATGTTAAAATCAGGTTAAGAATGACCTATAAAATCAGCTGTATGTATAATGTCCAGTATGTTCTTTAGCCATGCACTTGAAATGCACTTGGAATCATTTAAAATCACCTGTGAAGTATGATCATGCAACCTTTCAATAAACTTTTCAACCACAGTCACACCCTACTAGGGATCTTTAAGAGAAAAATATTTCTCTTAAGAGTAAATAAATATGACTTAAAGCTAATGAAGAATAATTATTTTTATTTAATTCTTTTTATTCTGTGGTATCATATACACAAAATTATTTTCCTATGTTAAAATCATATACTTAGGTCAAACAATAAGCATGACATAAATATAATTAAAACACAATTCGCATAAAGAACAGGCTCTAACAATATGGCTTAATTAGTATTTTTAATTAAGCCATATTATTGCCAATATGAACCTGTTTAGTAAAATTAACACCAACAAGTCATATATTGGTAAACTAGTACATGATTCACTAGTAATCAAGTTAAATTTTTCACTCTAGTACTGAATTTTCCCTAACAAAATTACCTGTTGATCAGGTACCATATTATTTTTAATTAATCTTGTAACAATTTTTTAAAATATACCTTTTAAAAAATAGATAAAAAGAGGGGAGTGATATAAGGAAAGTGATTGAAGCATTCCATAAAGGATGAAAACATGGGAGATATCAAGGGAAATAAAATACTTTCCCTGAAGTAAGTTTTACAAACATAAAATTAAACCAATTGGCTTTAACTCTAAATTTTAACTAATTGTCACTCCCACTTATCTTACTATGGAATCTGATTTGGAAAAAAAACTTTTTGTGGGGGACTGGAAAAAATAATTCTAAAACAAAGAATTTTACCAATATTAGCACATGGCTAAATCTACTATTACTATGTATAATGATTTTTAATCTATGTTTCCTTCTTCCATGACGTTTCAGCAACACTAAAAATACTACCTTCTTTTATAGACAATGGTAACAAAAAACCTTTCATAATTTAAAATATATATATATAACAGTCTCTCCAACAAACAAAGCTGTCTTTATAGGGAGGGAAAAGCAACCCTTTCCAAATGAGCTCAATGAAAGGGTTCAACTTTAAAATTCATGTTAAATTAAAATAGTGCATGGGTAGTGAGAGAAGTAGGCGGTGACTCATGATCAAAAGTGCTTAAGTATTCAATATAAAGAGCTCTCACAAATAGAACATATGAAGTACAGGTATAAAGTGTATCACTCAAAGTTACTAAAAATCGAATACATAATTTTAAGTTTATATACATTTTCTCACACCTTTGGCATTTATACTTCTGTATAAAGAAAGAAAAAAACAGATCAGAAAAACGAATTGAACTTTAAAGTAGATGACACCTATTTTTATTTTAAAATTAATTTCACATGTAATGAATACTCATTTAATGGCATTACATGTTACTGATAGAACATTTTTGGCCACATTATGACATATGTTAAGAATTCAAGCTATTTTCTTTTTAAAAACAGAAAGCACAACTATTTTGGATTGGCCATCAAGGAAAATAGGCATAGTGCAACTAAGTAGAAAGAAAGGAAGATAAGCGAATAAATAAAGTTCTAAAACTGCCTGTACTGGGATCTAGTACAAATCATTTATCTGTATCTTGATTTCCTCAAACATAAAAAAAGTTTACTTATGAAATATGTATGAATAAGTGACAATGAAGAATTTAAGAGGACCTCTGAACCTATTAGAAATACTTCAAACCATCTTCACACTGAAATTTTTAAAAGCATCACTTCAAATTATACTTGTCTCAGTTTATCAGATTAAAATGAAAAAGTCTCAGAAAATATTCTCATAATAGTATAAAAATAATATGTAATTTTTATATATAGCTATTTTTTAAATAAAAAATAAGAATGACACCAGTCATTGGGATGTGGGGAAGGCTAAAATTTTAGATTAGGGTAAGAATTTAAAATATCCCAGTTACAATATACCTACTGATCAAAGCTGATCTTCAGAGAACATTTTAAGAAATGAAGAAGCTAAATAATATCTTTTGATACCTTATTTAAGTGCTCTGTATGTGAAACTATTCATAGTATGTATATTTCCAGCAAAATCTGCAATTTGAGTAAGAATATCATAGAACCATTCATCAAAAATAGAAAATGTAAATGTCTTTTCACAAAACTCCCCTGAAGCCCCAAAGATAAATAAAAATGTCATCCTTTTATAGCTTACCGTATGATAGCCTCGAGGCAAAGGTGGTTTGCCCACAGGATATGGATCCACCGTGTCAATAATTGTTTGTCTTTCACCTTTCTGGTTAATTTTCCTAAATCGCCTTCGAGACTGTCGATGAGAAGCTTGACGCTGAAAATATTCTTCATTTTCATCCATATAGTCCACCTGGGGATAAAAAACACCCAAAAATTCATTTCTTCAAACTCAACATTCCACATTCATGTTAAATGCAGAATAAAACTTACAGACAGTCCATTTTCATTCATTTTGGAAAGACATCTGTAGCCAAACTATCTAAACAGGCTTTTAAGTGTTTTTGGAGCTTCTCTGGAAAAAATTAGTTTTGAGTAACTTTCTTTTTTACAAAGAGGCACTTTCAGTTCCACTTAGAACAATATGGGTAATTCTTGAATTTCCTGCAGTTTCAAAGGAAAGGATATTTTCAGTAGTCTTTGTACTGATTTAGTAGTGAAAGAACTCACAGGATACATTACCACACATTTTGAAAGCAACTGCCCCATTGTCAAGTGCAGCACAAAAAATGCTGATGCATATGAGTAAATCTGTGAACACCCCCAAATTCCAAATGACTTCAATAAGCCTGCTAGCAGAATGACTCTGGTACATTATCAAAGGGTTTTCCCTTCCTACTTTCATTTTGGAGATTCAGTTTCTCATTTTTATAAATGGTGGTGTTTAAAAAAAAATAACAATTCCTCATTTTAAAGATTTCAAAAACTCTTGAATGGACTAATGGAGAATTAAGCCACATGAGGTTGGTTAATCCTCATCATACTGATACTTGATATAATGAAATGTGATTGCTCACTACAGAAGCATATTCAGATGTTGAAACGATTCTCTCACTGACAACCCTGGTAGTTGGTATAATATCAGCAAGTATAAAATTCTCAAGCAATGCTGAAGATCAAAAAGCCTTCAAAGAAACCAAAAAAAGGCCAAAATCTCTAGGAAGTATCTAAAATCTTTTAAGATCTATCATAGCAAGGTTCTATTATCTGCCTACATTTGTCCAAACCTAAATTTTTAATCACCACCCTACCACTTTCTCAATTCAGAGTAAATTTTGTAAAAGTTTGCCAAAAGTTTTCACTAGCTTTGACGAGTAAGTTCTCACTTTCAGTGGAATTCCTCTCCTGAATTACTGGGGAAAATCCCTACTATCTTCTCTAAAAATAGACTGGTACTCTACCAAGTACTTTATGGAATGTGAATTATCATTCACATCTATATTAAGCCACCATTAAAAAAATGGTAGATGAGGAATAATATGAACATCATATCAACTGAATGTCTGTGCTGGGAGTTCCTTCCATCCCATCTTATCTTTGTTGCTGATATTTTTAAAGTATACATATTATTCTATCTTAAAATGACTTTTATGTAGTAAGGAAGACTGTAATAGGTTTTTTAAAAAAGCATTAAAAATGTTAATATCTATTTTAACATTATTTTTATGTATATGTCTTATCTAAATATAGTTTTGAAATCACAAATTCAGTTAAAAAGAAAAAGATCTCAACTGAATGTTTAACCAGCCAACTCGTTCCCAATTTTCTTTCAATTAGTTAAAAATTTTTGAAGGGGTTTTCTTATGGTAATTGTTGCCTAGATACAGATCACTGTGACTCATTTTAAGTATCTCATTCATTCCAATTAATATCCTGCAACTTGAAGATTCTCCCCAAATTTCAATTACGTGGTATTATCATGGATCAATTTACAAAGTTCAAGCACCAAGCATGTAGGTACTTGCCCCTTTAAACTTTCTTTTTCATTTGTGTTCTGTAAATAATTATAATGATTATAAGCTCAAATTTATAATAAGTGATAAAATAAATATATACAAATGTATAAAATATATAATACACTATTATAAGTAGTTTCTGAAAGTGCTTTTATGTTATAATGCTTTTGTGGGGGAAGGAAATATCTTCACAGGAGTATTCTTATCTTACCACGATCATTTCAGAAGGCTCTAAAACAATGCATTCACAGCCACGCCTAAAACTTCCTGCAGAACGCTTGCCAAAGCTAGAAAAGAAAAAAAAAAAAGAAGATTTAAAAAATATAAATTGTGAATTTAAGCCAACCCTCATGATAAATAAAAATAAAAACTAATATCAACTACAAGACATACACACTGGAGAAAGATTAACTATCTTTAATCATAATTTACACAAAATGACAAGGAACCATTCAAACTGTGAAATTTCAGACATATATTATTTTCTGGAAAATTTCAGCACAATGTTTTCAGGATAATAATGTAAGTAGAGGAGAATCAGTATGAATATGTTTTGTGTTAGGCAGTTTTAAATCATTCCCTGTTAGGTGAAACTTTACCATATTCCAATAGGGATGGGAACTGAATCAATGGCAAACTATTAAAAATCCTAAGAAAGTACAAAGTATATGTCATTCAGTTCTATAACATAAGTGGCTGAGGTTAAAATTTCTTGCACCTAAATAGCATATTTGCTTTTCTGCATTTTCAAGTCAATAATGCTAACATTTTTAGGAAAAAAAGGTATTCAACTTAAGACTCTTCTTCCTTAGCTATCAAGTGATTAAGTGGATAGGCATACTAAATGCCCATTCCTCCCAAAAGCTTTGCACTGGTGAAGTCAGACATAGCACTCTCGCCGCATCTGTGACAACTCACATCTTCACACCAGGCAGATCTATTCTCTCTGATACAGCTATATGACAACTGAAACTAGGTAGAGAAAACACTGGCCAAACTAGGTAATCCTGACTTGCTCTACTACTGCACCTCCCAACTCTGCCCATTCACTCCTTCAAAACTCTTCCCTGAGCCCTGGCTGGTGGCTCAGTGAGTTGGCACCAGCCTGTGAACCCAAAGGTTGCTGGTTCGATTCCCAGCCAGGGCAGACAACCAGGTTGCAAGCCAGGTCTCCAGCCATGTCCATAGCTGGAGACAGGTGACAGGCACCCATACATTGATGCTTCTCTTCCTTTCTTCCTTCCCCCCTTTCCCTTGCTCTAAAAATAAATTTTAAAATCTTCAAAAAGAAAAAAAAAAAAAAAAAAAAAACTCTTCCCTTCCCTCGAGTCAACATTTTAGTAATCTTTCTTTTTTTAAGATTTTTTTCATTATTTATTATTTTTAGAGAGAGGGGAAGGGACAGCGGCGGAGAGGGAGAGAGACATCAATGTATGGTTGCCTTTCACCTGCCTCCAGCTGTGGACCTGACTGGAGACCTGGCTTGCAACCTGGTTATGCGCCTGGCTGGGAATTGAACCAGCGACCTTTGGGTTCACAGGTCAGCACCTTACTCGCTGAGCCACCAGCCAGGCTTTTAGTAATGGTTCTTAATAACCTATCTTCAGGGAAAAAAATTCTTCCAAAGCCATATTTTACCAAGCAATTTTTCCAAGTTAATTAGACATTTTGCATGACTCCTATGGATATTCCTGTTTTGTTTATGACACTCTCTATGCGTGGTGATAGACAACTTATCAAAGTCATGTAAGATGATGAGAATAGGAAAGTCAACATTTCACTGGATTATTGTGATCTCTAGAATTCTAAATTTTACTCTTTGGTAAGATTATCAGGTTAGACTAGGCCAGCACTTAACTCTTTTCCTGCTCCAAAACTGTTTCTATGAAAATCAAAAGCAGAACCACACTAAGCATGATTCTGAAAAATTCTGTTTAAAATATTCATTTACATTCTAACATACATACACAAACATACAAGTGTCCCTTGGTGCCACTGTCAGAAATTGACAATTAGTCTATCAAGTACATTCTTTTTGTTATTATGTCTTACAAAAAATGAGACCAAGTGATCTACAGAGTCAATGTAATCTTACTAAAATCCTAGCAGCCATTTTTGCAGAATGAGAACTCCAATATTCACATTCATGTGGAGTTGAAGAGGCCCTAATTAGCCAAACAATTTTGCAAAAGAACAAGTCAGAGGACTCACTCCTCTTGATTTTGAAGCTTACTACACAGCTACAGTAATCAAACAGCATGGTCCTGACACAAGGCAGATATAAATGAAAGATAATTTAAAGTTCAGAAATAAACCTATATCTGCTGCCCACTGAATGTTGATAAAAGTGTGAAGTCCATTCAATGAGAAGAAATTTTTCTTCAACAAATGTGTGAGGTAACTTATACACATGAAAAAGAGTGCAGTTGGACTCCTACCTCTCACCATAAACAAAAATTAACTCAAAGTCACTTCCATAAATAAAAGGGCCAAAACCACAAAACCCTTAGAAAAGGAACATAGAGATGAATAACCATGACCTTAGATTTAGCAATGGATTCTTACATATCACACCACAAGCAAAAGCAAAAGCCGGAGGTTAACTGGACTTCATCAAAATGAAAAACTACTGTGCATCAAAAGAACATCAAGAAATCGAAAAGGCAATCTAGAGAATGGAAGAAAATATTTGCAAATCATATTTGAGGAGGGTTTAATGTCCAGAATATAAAGAACTCCTAGAACTTAAAACAAAAAGACAAACAACCCAGATAAAAACAAGGCAAAGGATTTGAATACGATGATCTACGACTGGCAAATAAAAATATGAAAAGTTGAATAGAAATCAATTGATAGATGCAGGGAACAGGCTGATCGTTGGCACAGGGGAGGTGAGTTGTGGGGCTGGGTGAAAAAGGTGAAGGGATTGGAAAGCACTAATAAGCACTTGCAAAATAGTCACAGAGATGTAAAGTAAGCATAGGAAATACGGATAGTCAATAATATTGTAATAATGATGTACTGTGCCATGTGGGTACGTGAAATAGTGGGAGGATTTACCTTGTAAGGTATAAAATGGTCTAATGTAAAATAATATTGAATGTAAACTGTAATTGAAAAATAAAGTTTTTGAAACATCATTCAACATCCCTCGTCATTAAGGGAAAGCAAATCAAACCACAATGAGGTACTACTATTTCACACCTGATACTAATGTGAATAAGACACTAGGATGACTATCAATTAAAAAATAACAACCAGGGATGAAGAGAATGCAAAGAACTTGGAACCCTTGTACTTTGCTGCGGGAAACGTAAAATGGTGCAGTCACTGCAGAAAACAGTTTGGCACTTCCTGTGAAAGACAAAATTACCATACGATCCATCAATTCCCTTGCTAGACAAATGCTCAAAATACTGACAACAAGGACTCAGGCAAATACCTGCACACCAGTGCTCATTGCAGGATTATTCACAGTAGCCAACGGGTGGAAACAACAGAAGGGCCGACCAACATGCTACAACATGGACTAACCTTGAAAGCATTATGCCAAGTGCAATAAGCCAGTCACAAAAGGCCAAATAGTGTTTGATGATAGTCATATGAATAGCTAGCCTCGGCAAGTTCATAAAGAAAGATGGCAGATTACAGATTGCTGGGAAGTGGAGGAAAATGCTTACTGACTGCAGGGTTTGTCTGGAGAGACAGACCTGAAGCTTTGGTGACAGGCAGTGGTGACAGTTAAACAACAGCATGATTGTAGTTAATGCACTGAACTAACTACACACTTACAATGATTAGTTAACATGGCATACTTTGTTTTGTGTGTATATGTGAGTGTATATACACTTAACGACACATTTTTTAAGTCTCGTATGACCAACTCATCAAGAGAATTTTTGTTTTAATGGCTCTTGGTTTCTTGGCAGAATTTCAGGACTTGACTAAGAAGTTGAAACTGTACTTTGAGCGAATAACAAACCTTTAGGGACAAAGGAAGAGTTAAGTTTGTGACTGGACTATTACCGTTGATAAACCTAGAACCAAGCTCTTTTCTACACTAATTAATGTAGGTAATAGAAGCTATGGTTCAAGGGAAAACTAGGAAGAGATGGGAAAAAAGTAAACAAGTATTACTGAAATATTTTAAATCAGAATTCTGAACATAGTCAATAATATCTACAGTTTTCTTGTATCCAGCATCAACCCCATTTTTATTTCATTCTTGACCATAAATTAGAGGCCACCCCACCACCCCAGCTCTACAGATATATGGGGAGAAAGAAAATTTTGCTTTGCCTTCCAAATAACCATGGGACACATACAATCAACATAAACCCTATAATCAACACAGAGCTTATAAGAAACTCACTAAATATAGTGCCTATTCTTAAGTAGTTTGTATTCTGCTAAAGATGAGTATAAAAGAAGCTCTGAAAACAGGCAGAACAGTGAGCATATGAGTTTAATAAAAATAATATCATATTTCCCTCTTCAAGTGTATGACAAAATGAATTTGTGAAATTTCAGAATTGAGGGAAACTCAGCATTTTCCCCCTCAGTTTCATACCTGAAAGTCTGACATAATCCAATGGGCTACATTCAAGGTGCTGAAATATTTTGGAATTAGGAAACGGTGTCCAGTGATTAAAATAGGCACAATCCATACCATCCCAGTCTTCCCATGAGAACTGCCCTTTCAGGTCAAGTCTCATTTTACAGCTGGAGAAACTAGGCCAACCTACCTAAAAGTTGGTTAAATCAGATGCCCAAAAAAACAGACTCTGTTACTGACCATACCCCTCTCTTGCTTTCTTTTATAGCTCTTACCCACATTCAACAATATAAACTCTAATCTTGGAAGCCCGACATTTACGAAGAGTAATTCCTGGATCTCTTCAGGTACATGCCATAGGGCATCACATGTACCCAAAAAGTATCAACACAGTGACAAGTGGGAAACAGAGATCTTGTGGAAGTCTGGCTAGGCTCACTCATTAGTTAGCTGAGTGAAAACTACAAATCAGCTCTTGTAATTCAGGTGATTCAATTCAGCAAGTTACAAATGGCCCCTAAGAACATGAAGGTGACCCTGGAATAGTCAAAGATCTGAACATCAAATCTGTAAAATCCTATCCTGGTTGGACAGCTGCTGCCAGAACTTCAACCAGTACAACATCTGGTTCTTTGAAATGGCACTCATAATGCCACATACCAAGATAAACAAAAGATATTTTTGAAAGCTAAACTCATTCATTTTTAAAGTGACACAGTTGATTTTTTTTTAACCTTGAATTACTTTTACAAATTAATTGCAGTCTTCTAATAGCTATCTTTGTGCAAGACACAAATATGAGAAACTGGCTTTCAATATCAAGCAAGACGTAGGTAAAAGTTATTAATGAGACTGGGCCTGCATACCTAAAAACCTATTAGCTCTTTCTATACTAGATAGCAGCCTTTCATAAAAAGCTACAAAATCAAAGAAAGATAGGGAGAGGCAGAGGGGTATGGCATATGTTCTTAAAGAATGCTGATGGTCTTCTGGGTTGACACAGTATGAAAATTTAATTATTAGAGTCTATTTTAAATCCTTCTAAATTGTTCTGTGTAAATACACTGTACAGTCCAGCTCTCAAGTATTTAACCTCAATGTATTTCAGAATGTCCTTATAATCTTACATTAAACAACCAAAGATGACAACTAAGTGATATAAGTTTAATGTAAAGACCCCTTGCAGCCTAACAAGCAGATTCTTCCTAAATGCTCCTATTTCCTTAAGTACAACTAATTTAGGAATGGTTCCTCCAAAAATAGTTTGACAATCCAGTTTCATTCCTGTTAAATTGAACTTTTGCTCAACTTCAGTGCAGTACAAATGAAGAACTACAAACTGTTCTTAAAATTAAAATAAGTTCAATATTTTTACAGGTACAAAATTAAATGACTTTATAATACCAAAACTATGCAGACAAAAAAATTACTCAAAGTAACCTGTCTTCTATGTAATGCAAAATAGAGGGGGGAAAATGCATAGCTGGAAAAACCTTATTTCAAGTTCAAGAGACACAATAAGAAAGGGAACATGTTGGAGAATATAAAATCTTACCTAGTTTCCATAAGTATCCATAGGTAATGTTCCCTCAGATTGGGTCTCACAAGCTCTTACTCTGGTACAGCCATCCTGTCCTAAGTTCTGTGACCACATTCTCCCCACCCAAGTTGACCCAAGAGCACTTTCTACCAATGTGAGTTTCCACGAAAGGCAGTAGCTGAACACAGAAGCCTCTTCTCTCTGTGTCCCTAAACGTGCCCTTTGGATGGGCCTCCACATTCTTGCTTTACGTCAGAACCGCCCAGGGGAATGCAATGCCTCAGCCCTGGAATGTCAACTCACTCATGTCAGGCTATACCCTGTGGGGGAACACGCGGCAACCCAACTGAGATGGTAGGTGACCCCAATGCACAAAATGATTAAAAACAGAATGCTCTAAGATACAAATTTTTCATACTTTCATTTTTAGAAAATGATAAGCAATTACTAAATTTCACTTTGCTGCTTTAAAACTGGAATGATGTGCCTAAACCAAAATCAATGTATTTATTTTGGACTTACAAAAATATTCACATGACATTGTCTTTAAATAGCAGAAGAGCGGTTAACTTAAAAAAAAAAAAACTAAAAAAAAAAAAAACCTAACGAGAAACTGCAGATGCCATCAACTCCATCCTCAAAAATCAGTAGAATATGCTAGAATGAATTTTAATAGAAGTATAAGAGGAAAGTGGTTTGAAAGACTTGGTATAAAAATGCATTTACTCTTTTTAAAATATTTTATCCTCACTCATTAGTTCAACAACAAAAAAGAAAGTAACAGCTATTTAAAACAAACCTACACACCCCAAGCACACATACACGCTGCTACGTGTAATTTACAAACTGCTTAGAAAGCATATGGCCTTTTCACAGGCTCACATTTCAGTAGTCACTACTTGGGAAAACTAAGCACACAATTAAGCATCCCTAAATTTCTTTCAAGGCTCATTTAGAAATATGCTGGCAGTCATCACCCCGCACAAATTCGCACAGGTCTGTTCCTCTGAGCAGTGATTTCTCAGCGTTTATTTAACCTTTGCTTATAAAAACAGAGCACGAGAAAAAAAATTACAAGCAAAGGCCTCATAGCTGTATTTTTCCCCTCTCTGTTCATTTCTCAGTAGCCTGTTATCTCTTTAAACTACTGAAGTCCTAAGCATTTGATAGTGACGCTACTTAACATTTTAATGCTTTAAAAAAAAAAACTCTAACCTGCACTGTCTTCAATAGAGTCTTTGAAGCACTAGCATCAGCAATGGCACTGCCACCTTCTGTAGGAGCTCTTTTCTCTGCAACGGAGCACTCCCCATTTCCCTGTGTTTTCTCCCGGCGAGTCCAGGAGGCTGGAGCCGGAGTGGAGAGCCAACATTCCTTCTGACGGCTGATTTCCTGCTCTGATGACCCACCCACCCCTCCTGGCTGCAGTTTCTGTGTTACGCATGTTGTATGGGTACTGTTTCCGCATACCAGCCTCATGACCTCAGCGGCTGCCTGACAGACGCTCTTTATCAATTTCTATTAATTCATTATCTACTCTCTTGTAAGTCAAGGACAAGTAGGAAAATCTGCAATGTCTGCTCTCCTAGGAGTCTTCAAGGTCAACTGCTTAGATGTGCTCAGCAGTGCAATTCTGGTATTGAAATTTACCCAAGCTGCACGACACATGTTGCTCTCCACAAAAGGAATGCTGAGTTGTGTACCTGGCTTGAGGGATTATCATGGAAAAGACTAACATAAATTTAAATCAAAACAGCATGGGAAAAGTTGAAAAGAGGCTGCTTTTCCGCTTGGATTTTTCCCCTCAGAAGTAAAAAGGTGGCTCTTACCTCAGCTGTGTTGGGGTGAAGAGAGCAAGCGGTTTTTCTCTCTTGCCACAATCTAAACCAGCCAAGGACAGTGGTGTGATGATGACTACATTTTGTAGTGTGTGTCCTCGTGATCAAACTGCTAGAGAACAGCTCAGCTAAACTGATCTGCAGCTATCAGTCTCCACAGTGGCACAGGCAAGTCTCTGCTGATCGCAGTGCTTTGTACACAGGCGGCAGCTGATGAGTTTGTATAAAAGTTACGGTCCACAACAGCGTTCCCCTTCAGCATGCAGTCACACACCTTATCCAAAGTGCCTCTGTCAAATGTTCACATTTCATTGCGTAAGCTCACCAAGTATGTGTGGAGGAGACAAGGCAGCTTAGAGCTAAAATATTATCTAAAAATGTCCTAATTTTTATGAAATTCATTGAAGAGGTCAAGTAAACAAATCTCACTAAGAAGTAACCAAACTGATCTCGTAATTTGTCAATGAGAAAAATGGTAGATGAATTCAAATAAATGGTTAAGGTTGGCCCTAAACCAGAAAGACTCTGAGTTCATCTAAAGAATCAAATAAGACCTGAAGAATGCCAACCAAACATCTGGTATTTTCAGTCCTATATGAACGGCACCAAAACCCAGCCGCCTGCCTGCCCAAAACCTGGCACAGACCATGAAAGCAGTTGAAACAATAGGCACATCACTGTACGAGAGAACCTGGACAATAATTCAGGCCACTTGAATAATGCTGCATCCATAACTTTTAAAAATTAAAAAACATACTTTCCAAGAAAGGAAAAGCAAAGACTCTCACATATATGCAATTTCTTACAAAAAAATATCAAGTAATAAAATGTGAGTTTATTTGAAGCATCTGAATGAAACAAGGACATTTCTCATGAGCCACACTTGTTTTATTTCATTTTGTAAGCAATTTTTCCTTCTAATTCTATCAATAAGTAACAGTGGCAATAGTTTAATAATCTCTGCTTCAGATCTTCCTTTACAGACCGAAGTGGTAAAAACTTACTATTTATCACCAAAAATAAAATACTTAGGAATATATTTGATTAAAGACATGTATGACTTGTACACTAAAAACTACAATGCAGTACTAATCTTAAAAAAGGAAATTACAGAGGGTGCCAAAAAAAAAAAAAAAAAGGAAATTACATAAGACAAAAATTTTACAAGATATACCATGTTCATGGTTTGGAGGGCTCAATATTGTTAAGATAGCAAACCTTCCTAAATTGATTTCTATATTTAGTCAATCAAATCCTAGGGCTCAATATTGTTAAGATAGCAAACCTTCCTAAATTGATTTCTATATTTAGTCAATCAAATCCTAACAACATTTGACAATAACAAGCTGATTTTAAAATTTATTTGGAAAGGCAAAGACCTAGAAAAGCTAATACAATTTTAATAAAGAACACAGATGGGGATTTAAGTGTCTAATTTCAAAAGTTTCCATAAGGCAACATAAATGAAGACAATTTGATATTGGTATGACATGTAGATCAATTTAGAACATAAGAGAGATCTCAGAAATAAACACAAGCAACTATGGTCAACTGATTTTTTAAAATGGGTCAAATGTGCCACATTAATCAATAAAAAAAAATTTTATTTTCAGTAAATGGTCTGGGAGCTACTAAATATCAGTATAGAAAAATATAAACCTTGAGCACTGGCTGGTGTGGCTCAGTGGACCAAGCACTGTCCGGCAAACCAAAGGGTCACTGGTTCGATTCCCAGTCAGGACACATGCCTGGGTTCTGGGCCAGGTCTCCAGTTGGGGGTGCATTAGAGGCAACCACACATTGATATTTCTCTCCCTTTCTTCCCCTCTCTTTAAATAAAATCTTTAATATATATGTATGTGTATATATATATATATATATATATATATGTAAACCTTAACTCTTAACTTACTATACACAAAATTAAATCAAAATGCATCTCCTACCTAAATGAAAAGGCTAAAACTATTAATTTTCTAGAACAAAAACATGAGAAAAACTTGATGACATCAAGTTAAGATTCCTTAAACCAGACACCAAAAGTACAAAACATAAAAGAAAACATGAACATAATGGACATCATTAAAGTGAAAAGGTCTTGCTTTTGTTTGTTTTAAAGATTTTATTTATTTTTAGAAAGAAGGGGGGAGAGAAAAAGAGGGCAAGAAACATCAACGTGTGGTTGCCTATTACACGCCTCCAACAAAGGACCTGGTCCGCAACCCAGGCATGTGCCCTGATTGGGTATCAAACATGACCCTGGGGTGCGCAGGCCCATACTCAATCCACTGAGCCACACTGGCCAGGGCAGCTTCTAATTTTAAAAGGCATAGTTAAGAAAAAGGTGGAAAGGGATCCAAGATGGTGGAGTATGTGAAAGTTACATTCACCTCTTTCTAGGACCAAACTCGAATTACAACTAAAATATAGTGCAATCAACCAACTGAAGGCTAGCTGAACCGATGTCTTACAACCAAGTATTTACAGAAGTCACATAGAGACTGGTAGGAAGGGTGGAGATAAAGGGCTGGCCCACTCTGTGGGTGCCACTGAGACTGAGAATCCCAGGGATATCCCTGCTGCAAAGGTCTCCCCTAAGAGGCGTGAGGTCTTAACCCCACACTGGACTCCCCCACCCGGGGCACCAGGCCTGAGAAGAGGTACACACGTAACAACTGGCTGTTATTGTGAGCAAGCTGTCCACTAGGGAGAGACGGAGTCTTAGAAAGCCAGGCACCCTCTAAAAGATCAGCACATAAAATCTCATCCGCACCTACTCACTGGGCTCCATGGAGGGAAGCAGCTCCGAGTAGACTGAATTGTGCAAGCAGAGATTGGGTTGTGCTGCTCTGAGGAGAGAGCTGAAGGGCCAGCCCCCAGGGTCCTGTGCTGAGTCCACAGAAGCCACAATTCCCGGTTGAGCATTCCCCTCCACACAGTCTTAGCCTGGGGGAATTCAATAGCTCAAATCTCTCCCCTCCCCACTATCCCACAATGCCAAGCCCACACCCTGCCAAAGGGTCTGCTTGCTGCTGGGCCCTTGAATTCAAGGTCCAGGTGACTCAAGTGGTGTCAGAGACTGAGTTGTATTGCTCAGGGATGGGGGGCCATGCCCCACCAACACCTACCTGACCATGCTATACCCCTGAAACTAATACAAAATAATACTGAATATAAACTGTAATTTAATTTAAAAAATTTTTAAATCAAGAAAAAAAAAAGAGAAAAGGCAAGCCACAGATTGGCAGGAGTCTTTGCAAAATATATCCAATAAAGTTACTGTATTCAGGAAACACAATCCCATTTTCTAATGGGCAAAATTCATTTTTTTTTTTATATGTTGTAAAAAAAAGTGTTGTAAATGGTTGCATTAACACTTCACCAAAAAGATACATGAATAGCCAACAAAAATTTGTTTAATTCCCTGTATCACTGTCTTCAGAGAAATCATAATAAAACCACAGTGAGATTACTGCCATATCTATGAGATTGGTGAAAATTAAAACACTGACAATATCAAGTGTTGGAGAAGATGTAGGGCAACCAGAACTCTCAGGGGGAATGAAAATATTATAGCCACAATGGAAATCAGTTTGGCAGTTTCTTAGCAATTCCACTCCTAGGTATTTATTTCTTCAAGGAGTAATGAAAACATATGTCCACATGAAAAGAGAGGTGCTCTTGAATGTTCATAGAAACCAAAAATTGAAAGCAGCCCAAACCATTATTTTCAAATTAATGTTTTGCAATAGATTAATAAATACATCACTCACAAAATTTAATAGGACTTACGAAGTCTTTCTTCTCCTTATATAAGAACTGGCAACACATTGCATGGCTTACTTAAAATAGGCCATAATTCTTCTCTGGGATGGTCAGTGAAGTAAAACTTCAGTTGTCAACGTTTGTCCTTACAAGCATCGCTTTTTTGCTTCTGTAGTCTCCCTATTTACCTACCACTCCATCCTATCCTGCCCCCAACATTCGTCAAGTGATCCAATGTCTACATCCTCTCTCCATATGCCCGGTATTTCTCCCCATCTATCAAAGCATGTACCACAACATGCCTAAATCAAATCTATACATTTATACTCTGCTATCCGACCACTTCATCCTCTTGAGCTTTGCTTATAGCTGTCAAAGGCATCTCTCTGCCTGACATCCACATTCAAAGCATTGGCACCATCTTTTACTCTGTCTTCTCCCTAGTCTATAACTTCCATCACTAAGTTCCATTAACAATTCCTTCTAAATTATTTCCCCATGTGACCCATTAACCTCTATTTCTGTGAAAACACTAGCCAGGCCCTCAGCCTTGGCACAAAGCTATTTTGATGGGGTACCAGTCTCTGGCTCACATTTACCAAACCTTCCAAGATCCTCTCATTCTACTGATCTTAAGTGTCTATGGTTACACATTGGCTTCATAGTCATTAGACCAGCCTCTCCATTCTAATCTCAATGACCACCAGTTTGTTAGCTTTGAAAATGAGAGTGCAAGGTCCAATCCAGATTGTGGTAAATGAAAACAATCTCTAAAGACTGAGAATCAGTATTTTAACTATCCTAAGTCCAGGTGAATCTAATACTAACTCAGTTGGGAAGTCTCTGCCTTGGTTAATTATCACTCATAGTCTTGTCCCATGTTACCTTCTAAGTTTACTGCAAACACTAGGACTCCAATACAATGTCCTTTCTACTTACTGTTCCTCAAGCAAAATTACAAAAATTAAAACTCAAACTTCTTAGACTTGAGTAATTATCCAGCAGCTCTTCTTTACTATATTTGAAAGGCTAATTACACTCTACCATCGAAAATCAACAGAAAATATCTCCTCTTTAGCCATAAGGATGCCTCCATACACAAAACTAATTATACATAAAGATTATTTTTAATTCAGTTAAGTGATTATAAAACCTAAAGAAATAAATTATCTTTTTTGTAGTAAAATTTTTTTCAATGACAGTTTACTTTAATATTATTTTGTATTAGTTTCAGATGTACAGCATAGTGTACACTTTACAGTCTTCCCTCTGATATTTCCAGTACCCAACCGGCACCATAGGTAGTTATTACAGTATTAGCAACTACATTTCCTATGCTTTACTTTACATCCTCATGAATATTTTGTAACTACTAATCTGTCCTCCAACCCCTTTCCGACTGGCCATCATCAATCTGTTCTCTGTATACATGACTCTGTTTCTATTTTGTTTGTTTATATTTTTCTTTAGATTCCACATATAAGTAAAACCTATGAGCCTGTCTCTGGTTATAACAGTTACCTATAATGAAACTAACACACTAACCAGTTTATAGCTATAAAACAGAAAGTAAGCCAAAAAGACAGAAAGTGAGAAAACATAAAGTAAAAAAAATATCCTGAAATATCTAAGTAAAACAATTTTAGACAGAGGTATAACTACAAAAATAATTATTTAATGTTTCTGTAGCTGTAATACATGAATATTCACTACCAGAAATTATTTTTTAATTTAATTTAAAATATATATAACCCCTATGAAACCATAAATGTATGTAAAAGAAACATCTAGGGAAACCAATAATCTTTAATACTTTGGACTTACAGTTCATATTCTAATCAGTAATAAATATTAAGCAGATATTTTTAAAAATTCATATTATGTTTAAATCCTAACACAAATTGATGTACATGTCTAAGCCATTACTTCATATTATATATTTCAACTGCCTCATCACTGAGTAGTTTTAAATAATTTTCAGCACATCCAAAAAATAAAGTTCAACAAATAACATAGAATAAATTTACTGTAAAATTCAAATATTTAATTTTGTTGGCTTTAACATATATTATAAATAAATATATTTATATCATTTTTATGTGTGTGTATATGTGTGTGTGTGTGTGTGTGTGTGTGTATATATATAATTTAATTCATGATAAAAATAGAGGGTCCCTGAACTATGACTAATTACAAATTTTGGGTTTTAAAAGATATTCCAATTTCACCAAGTATAATTTGCTTCACATATCAATCTCTCTCCTGACAATATCTTCCTCTTGTTATTTTGCTAGTGGCCCCAATATTGAAAGTATGCTTCTTGAAACAAAAACAAACTTAGTTGTTTTACGAGGTCAGTCTCGAAAGTATCGGCCACCCAAACTTCTTATTATATTGACACTGGCTTGATACTTTCAGGATGGCCTCGTATATGTAAGAGGTTTTGGATTCATAAGGGAAAATGGTAATTCACACACTCCTCCAACCCACCTCAGCCCCTAAAACAACCCTGGCACAAGCAAGCACTGTGAATTCCTTTACACCTAGCAGCAGAGAAACAAGTCAAACATTTTTACTGAGAAGCACAGTATCGTATTTCATTGACATACACATGTCAGACTTGAAACCCTTCGCGGAAGATAAGCATATTTCCTTCTGTAAGAGAAATCCAAACATTCCTGAAAATAAGAAGCTCCAGGGTGCACTCACTCATTTACACGAGGATCATACATGGCAGATTCCCCCACTCAACACCTCCAGCATCAGATGACCTGTGGTAGCCCATCCACTGCACACACAGACAGCCGGCCCCTTCCCTGTCAGGCCACTTACTTACTCTGTAAGACGCTACGGAAGCCAGCATTCCAAGGACTACAAATGTGTGCATTTATGTACAGAACACCTGTGAAGTGGTAGTTATAGCAACCCAATTCCCACCTTGATCTAGCAACTGAACTCCCTCTCCTGGGAACAGTTTCGCTCCATGCGTCAGGCACCGCATCACAACATAACAGTGGACGGGTGGTCTGAAAAATGCTAAATATCACAGTAGCTTTCTAGGATGAAGACGTTTCTAGGAAAGTACAACAAACTCCCAGAGGAGGAGCATTTCGGGATATCCCATTTTTTCCTTTTACATATTTTACTCTATTCCTTTATTAGGAACCTATCTTGTCTCGAATTTGACACAGAAGAAATATATTTACATCAAGTGCAACTGAATTCTCCCTCTGCATCAACTCAAGTCAAGCCAGGTTCACATGCTTCACAATCTGATTTGCCTTACTTGGAAATCGATCCCAGAATACCCTTAAAAATCTTTGGTATACAGCTTTATCTTGTGCGTGTCATGGGAACACCTGGACTTGAGTCACCTTTAGGCAGGACAAGTAGGAATTGGAGATGATGTAAGACTTGAAGGAGTGTGGTAAGCTCATGAAGAGTGTGACCCCAGGGCCGAGGGAAAGAATGATTTAGCAAAGAAAGCTAATGAGCAGACAAACTAGATGCCAGGGAAAACTAAACGGAGGCTGCCGGTTGTCGACTCCAGCATCCATTCCTTTCTTTCTCCTTAGAAGGGTATTTTTAAATTACTATTTTAAGTGGGGCTCATCGCAGCTCAGAATAAAACACTACGTGTCTCAGGCTCCTGGGTGGCCTGAAGTGGCCAGATGACTACATTCTGGACAATGAGCTATAAAAAGAAATGTCTCCGAAAAATCCGATTTGGGTGGAAGCGAACACTCGCGCTCTTCCGCCCTTCCTCCCGCTTCCCGCTTCCACCGCAGACCTGACAGCGGAGCTCAGCAGCCAGGCAGTACCGTGAACTGCCGCTCCCGAGGGTGGAAGCCGTGTGGCAGACGCAGAGAAGAGAATTCGAACATTCTAATCTGGAGTCGCCCGGCCACCCTGGACCATCTACATTCAGGGTTCTGCACAGGAGAGACAAATGAGCTGCTGCTGTGTTTATGCAATTATTTTATGCACCCAAAACTAGCGTCATGAATCCTGTAGCAAAATAACACCCAGTTGCCCTTCTCCCCCTCTCCGCTGATGGACCAGCACCAGCTTCCCCTAAGCTTGGCCCAGGCTCTCTCTTCCACCAGGTGACAGCCTCATCTTTACCTCAGCTTTTCTTCTTTACATTCACCTGACATCCAGTAAGTCAAGGTGACCAAATCATTAATTTCTAAAGGCAATATGTGAGCATACTACTACTAAAATCTTTTTTAACGTGATTTTCAAAGGCAAGTTAAAACATAATCCTAAACCAATATGACCCAACAAACATTTCTTAAATGCCTGCTGCATGCTAGGCACGGAGGAAGCAGAGATGCCGTACATTGCACAGGGCATGCATGCCCTTTGACAGTCTTAGTCTGGTATATATATCAAAGGATTGATCAGATGGGACTACAATCAGGCTCCCAAAGTAAATAAAATGTGGTAGATGGGGGGGGGGGGGGGGACGACACTGAGGTGGATTTCCCAGGCAGCCTGGGAAAGGCATGTCAGGCAGCAATTATCAGCCTGGGAATCTGGAGAGGGTGTAAGGAGCAACGCAGGCTGAAAACACATTTTGAGCAGCCATATACCCCTCACTAAGGAGCCTGGAGCTTATCTGTTTGGTAGCTGGAAAACATTTAAGTTCATTACGCAAGGGATCAACAAGAAAAGGTCTGTGCTTTTGAACAATGACATGCTGACATGATGGAAGAGGCAAAGGTATATGGGGACCTATGTCAACAGAGCAAGTGACATGGGAACAAAGGCAGCAAGGAGGTGATTCAGACAGTGGACTTGGTCCATACTGTCATTTCCAACACTCAAGTGTGATTTACTGAAAAACCTACTGTCAGGGGACAGAGGAGAGGTCAGAATGGAGACTCACAGGAATTTCCACAGTAGGTGACAGTTTATTAAAGTCATCGGAGATAGGGGAAGTAGCACACTGAGCCACCTGTAGGTGTCAGGTACATTCCAGATATCTAGATGGCAAGACACCCGGAGCAAGTTCACACAAAGGTACATACAGGTCGGCGTTACACACTCGCTTTTGACTCCTGCACTCTTCTCCTGTCCCTTCAGCGTCTGCAAATAGCAAAGCAACACCGAACCACCCACCTTCTGTACACTTCCCCCTAAAAGCTGAACGTTGATAGGAAACAGAACATTTTAAAAACCCACATCAATCTATGACAACAAATATGGAATGGGCACTCAGCACTGCCTTTGTTTTAACAACTTCTCTCACTCTAAAACTCTCCTAAATACCCAGCTTTGAACTCTACAGGCCTCAACCTTTAACCCTAAACCTGTGTAAAAAGGGAGCTGATGCACTCCCTTCTCTTTCCCTGGCTAGCAGCTCTCCACCTCCTGCATTTCATTCACTCCTGCAAGGACTTTTCCTCCCTCTGTTCTGTTCTATTTCCTCTTCTCTACTGCATCGCCTCCATCAACTTACAAACACTAAAGGGCAGCTTCAATTTTTAAAGAAACAAAGCCCTCTTGATTTCACAACTTCCAGCCACTATCCCCTTCCCCCTGGCTTTTCCTCACAACAAAATCCCTAGAAATGATGACATTTCTCTTTGGCCAATTCTTATCTTCCCTTTGTTTTCTCAACCGTGTGCACCACTGCACTGAGACAGATGTGTTGCTTCAGGCAACCTGTGACCTCCGTGTTGCTAAATCCAAAGGTCACGTCTCCATTTTCACCTGACAAAAATGTCCCTGCAGCAGACAGGCTGAGCCCTCTTTCTTCTCAAAGAACTTTTTTTTAAAGATTTTATTTATTACTTTTAGGGAGAGAGGAAAAGAGAGAGACATCAATGCATGATTTGCCCTTCACTTGCCTCCAGCTACAGACCTGGCTGGAAACCTGGCTTGCAACCTAGTTATGTGCCCTGGCTGGGAATCGAACCAGCGACCTTTGGGTTCGTAGGCTGGAGCCTTATCCACTGTGCCACCAGCCAGGGCTCAAAGCTCTTTCTATCTCTTGGCTCTGATGACACACAGGCATGATCTCTGTGGGTTTCAGCACCAATGCTCCAGGCAAGCACCAAAAAGGCATTTACCATCTGCAGGATAGATGAGCAAGGCAGGATGCGCATCTAAAGGACTACAGGTGAATAATTTAGAAGAGAGGTCGAGAGAAGAAGGCTCATTAATGTTAATTAAGCATCAAGTGGAGGACTCTCTTGAACAAGACATAACTAATAGCTTAGGGTAATGCTTCATTCTAGAAATCAACTCCAGTCATTTTTAATCATCCTTTTTGTAAACAATTCTCCTAAGATAGGAAGTTTTTAAGACACTATCCCATGTGGTGACTTGATTTTACACATTACTATTTTAAAAGAACCATGCAATTATCATCGTTCTTGATCACTATCTCTTTGACTTAATAACTACTTAACAAATGAAGTAGAATACTTGGGCAATCTTCATACAGATATGTCAGTTTTTTTTAAAGTGGCAACTGGAAGGCAGGAGAAAGCAGTCAAGTCCAACAGTGCATGTGACTGATACACACACAACACACACATACATATTTATGCATATATGTGCATATTTTAATCCATGTATATATCCAGCAATTCATTTATGTTTTTATGTGTAGAGCAAGTTGAATCATTTCCATGATTCCCTGCTTGCCCATTTCCATCAGCTGGCCAACTATATCCTGGCCCCAAACACCTACTTCTTTCAAGTAATGTGATCATAGGTCGTGTGAGACAATACCTGACATGAATAGTTTTCACACAACTTATTAGCACTTACAAACTGTGCCATCACCCACTAACTTCAGGTCACCCCAAATATAAATTAAACAAAGTCTTATGTTTTTCTCTTGGAAAGGAGGGAGGGGGCAATTTTTTTCTCTTAAAGAAATAACTTCTAATAATTCTGGTTATAATGAAAACTTCTGAAAAACTTACGTATCACCTTATTTAATCCTGATTCTTCCCATGGTAGGAAGGAAAATATGAAAGACCAACAAACACACCATTTTTAAAACTCAGTGAGAACACTTTTAAGATAATCTAGAGTTCTTTTTCATTCCTATTTCTTCTTCAACAACCACTCTTTCCTTTCCTTGCTCATAATTTATACACCCATTGCTATGATTTTGCCAACACCTAAAAATAAATCTTACTCTATAATGTACAATTTCCACAACTCTGATCCTCATTTCTCTTCACAGCTTTTGGATACATTTAATGTCAAGTATGGTTACCCACCCTTCTATAACATAATTCACCAGGGAATTATTTTAAAATGCCATATTCCCTTCTCCAATATGGTATCACCTGATTTGTAACAAATTTATGCTCTTCTAAGAGCATGACTTTCTAATCCTACACAGCTCTTTGCATGAAATAAGGAGTACTATTGAAATGTGTCTTCCCTCCCGGCTGCATACAGAATCATTGGTCCATTGTTTCATCCACTTCTGTTACTCTAGAAACTACCAAGTTCTTGGAGCAATCAATTAACTTCTCATGTAGCACTGGCAAGCAGAAAGTAGGCCTGTGATTTGTAAACTCAAGCGGCTCATTGTGTGTCCTGTGAATCATAATGAGAATAGCATTTCAGCCTCTCAGAACTGATTAGTTAAATGTCTTGTTTCCCCACTTACCCTTGTTAGGGCTGCCAGCTCTCATTTAAAATGTGATCATCGAGAGCACCATAGCATAATTTTCATTTTTAAATTGTGGATATATTTGGTATCAATAAAAGAGACACTAATTGCAAATGGACGCAGGCAACATGGTACAAATAAAGGATGTGCACACTTCAACCAACCTTCTGCCAACGTTACCTGGGACCTAATTTTACCAACGCTCCAGCCAAGTTATGCAGCTTTAGTAAATCAGAACCTCTCACTAATGCCAAAATCACCGGTGCTTTCCCAACTATTTCATGCCCAAAACTGCATTTCTATTCTTGATCATCTGAGCCTATTCCCATGCCTATGTCTGGACTACCCTTCCTCAACCCTATTCCTGTGCCATCATTTACGCTCTTGACTGTGTGCTGATTTCACTTCCAATCACTGGCCAGCAATCGAAACCAAAAACCCCACTTGAAATTTACTTCCTGAAGTTAAAGCCACATTTGATTACTGTCCACATATATTAAAACCTATCCCCGGAGCTATTTTTCATGTTCCACATAAAACCGCCTCATCTTCCCAACCAGACATTAGGTTACATGACAGCAGGGAGTAGACCACCTGCTTCCTTTGTGTACCCCAATAGTTAATGTAGAGACGAGGCAATAAGTAGGACTTACTGCAAGTTTCAACTAATGTTTTAAGTGACATGGGCATATGTCTCAAAATGGAATTGTACCAAATTTATTTTAGAATGACACAGAAGTACCCATCAGTACGAAAGGGGGCCCATGAACCAATCCTAACTTTGATGGTATTTCTTCGGTTTCCTCTGACAGTGCAGACCAGTTCTGAACATAGTTTGTCAGTTCTCAGGACACCTGTGCACAGATGAATGCCCACCGGCCCGCTCCTGCCATCACCTTGCAGCTGGACACTCACACGCCCAGGCACTGGAAGCCCCGTCCCCCTGCGCAGGTCCTGGTGTCAGTCCCTCTGGCTCCCAGGTTCAATGACACCCCTTAGCTCGCTGTCTTCCAACTTCCTAGCCTCATGGCCAGCCCGGCTTAACTCTTCCTTCAACCTTACAGCCGCTATCCTGGCACACAATGATATAAAGACCCTGTTTACTAATTGCTCTGTTGGTGAAAAACGTAAAACTTTTTTTTACTGCCAGAGCAATAAAGATACTGTTCATGATTAAATACGGTGTGTGCGATCGTTTGTATTAAAAGACTCCCTTGGAGGCCTCTGTGATAAAATTGATTCTATTGAGAAAATCGGGTCCAATAGCAATAATTACTTTCCAGGATTGTGGCCAACATAAATTCAAAGAAGCATCTGTATAATAATAATTCTTCATGAGTTAAATATCTAGTATTCTGTTTTTTTGCAAATAGATGTAAAAATGACTTAGTAGGGAAAGATTCTAACTTCATGAGTTAATATACTATTTCTCCTCTAACAAATAATCCAAATAGTAAGCTGAAAGTTTAGAAACACAGTCTAAGCCTATCTTTATTATCTAAATTGGGATTCTCAACCTTTCAAAGAAGCCAGCAGCCAAAAAATAACAATCTAAGTTATCATACTGTGACTTTACTATAAATAGGCTTTAGTACATGTAAAATTGGACAGGAGAAGTGAGAAAATTTTAAATATATAACAATTTTTATTGCAGTGCCTTAAATACATTGATTTAGAGCAAAGTAGAGCAATAAACATTAGTATTTTCCTGCTCTTATGCAGAATAAACCAAAAGTACATTAAAAAAATCATTTGCTAACCTGCAACTTTATATAAGATTATTTTCATCTGTTGCTTTCCAGCACACAACTTGTAGTTGTGTAGTTGTGACCACACTGCTTTGCCTACAGGCCTGGAAAAGCACAGAGCTTACACCATTTGGATATCATCTCTGGCAAATATCCCTCTGACATTTTTCTAGGAAAGAATCAGAGTAACTGTTGCTGCATTCCTAAATTACCTTTGCTCACTATCTTTCCAATCATACAAAGAAATGAAATATATTTTAAATAAAACTTCAAGAAAAATATAACTATCAATCATACAATGCTTCAAAAATAAAAATCACACTTCAAATAAAGAGTTCAGCTCTATTTTAAGGCAACATTATACGTAACAACATTAAAAGTGGCATTATGTCACTTGTAAAATACCAATGTTTCATAGCTTGATACAACCAATAGGTTTACAATAAAACTCATAAGCCAAATGACAGATTTTCTGCAACATGTAAACTCGCTTCTCATGGTATCAGATGTCGAAGCAATTGCATGAGAATTAAAGATATAAAACTACTGTTCAAAGCACTTTGATTTATATCTGCTAAGGGCAAATTATCTGTCAAAATGAGTTGAGGTTTTCAAGAGAGTGATCAAGTTACTTATATTTATTGATAACCAATTTCTAGACCAATATGATTAAAAGGAAAAAAACCCATGGTAAATGTGTAGTAGACTCATCTGTGAACTAGTTATTTTATAAAACCAGCAGACTATTACTAACACCTAAGCCACCTTATTCCTTAACCAAACCTCAGTGCTTTCTGGACAGAGAAATATACGTGACTCACTAACATCAACCTTTAGCGCAGCACCAGGAGAGACTCTTTCGCATTAAAACCGTCCCAGCACTATTCCTAAGGCAACATCTCCACAGGAAACAAACAACTTGAAGAGAGCAAATGTCACCAGGTGCAATATGAAGGAAGAACCTATATATAGAACCAGCTTGTCATTCCATCTGAAACACCATTCCTTCCTCCAGTCCATTAAAATACTGACTTGCAAACATTTGACATGCAGCCAGAGAGAGAGTAACCTCAAGTCATCTTTTAAAATAATTAGACATAAGAGTCCAAAACACGTGTTCACGAAATAGGTCTGAGCTGCAAGTCCTGGGGACAACAGTTTCCTGAACATTAGGTTCCTTCCCACGAGTGAGAGCAGGCTGTCACTTGACTAGCTGAGGGGGACGTGGTGGAAAAAGACCACCGCAGGCTCCTTCACTGTGCCAACCCCTTGGCTCACAGGCTGCGTTTGTACAGCAGGCCTTGCTGCATCCAGGTGCTGATGTCACTGCCCTCTGTTCTCTGGAAGATGCAGCAACTTCCAATCACATTCATGAAAGCCTAATTCACCCTTAGAATTATTAACTAAAAATTGTGGGAAGCTCAAAAACTGAACATTAAATAACAAGACATATAAAGAGTAAGTCTCTACGAAGACTTTTTTAATATTACGAGGCAATACATATACATGCACATCTATACATCTATAGATATACAGATGTACAGATATAGATATATAAAAATCAGCAAAAAATTACCATGTTTATAAAAATGTGTTCTGTAGCAATGTAGAACATATATATAAGGCTATGTGGAAAAACACTGAAATATTAAAGACTGATTATCTTGGGTGAGAGAGTTTAAGTGATGGTCTTCCTTTTCTTTATCTGTGATACTTTATGTTGTTATTACATGTTACATGAAAATGATTACGTAATTTTTAGAATATGCCAATCCTTAAATACTCATTGCCTACACCTTCTTCCAAGTTCAGAAACAGAGGTGGATGTAGTCTCCGCAAAGGAGCCAGACAGTAGGTCCTCAGTCTGAAGGAGTGGAAAAGTGTTGCTATTCAGTTCCCCGTTCCTCTGGGAAAGAGAATTCTGCAATTACAGGAACTATTCCGCAGGCTCACGCCAAGCCTCCTAAACATAATTCTAGGAACCTGAAGCTACCAGTTTTCATCAATCTTAAAAGGCAGGTCATATTTCTATCTGCCTCAAAAGATAGTTGTAAAGTTAAATGATTTGATACATATAAAGCATTTACAATGGTGTCTGGAAAGGGGAGTTTGCTAATTTTCCAACATCATTCTATTACTACAACTAATGCTACTTCTATTATGTACCTGCCACCAAGGACACAATCAGTTACTGTTACTATCTACAGCTATTGTTAAGAACAACAAACAGGCAACTGAGCTTCCCACCCCCATGAGGCCATGTTGCGAAAAGAACGATGCTGCCAATCCGATCTCAGAGACGTGGAGGGGCGAGCAGGTCTGTGAACCGCACCAGATTATTCGGTGGGCATTGAGCTCTCTCACAACCATCCTGGCCGCCCCTGGCCGCCCATTACCACACCCAGGACTGTATGCATCACCCCTCCCTATCTTGCTGATTCTCAATTTTTATAAAAATTTGGTCACGTCTTTAAAACAGATTCTTAACATGTCCTTGACCCACTCGGAATTATTTAGCAGGAAAATATTTTAATATTAGGCTAGATTATAGATAAGGTAAGGAGGGCGGAGGGGGAGAGTACTAGTCCTTATTAAATTTAGCCAATTTAGAGCCCTGGCTGGTGGCTCAGTGGACAGGCGCTAGCCTGCAAACCCAAAGGTCATTGGTTCGATTCCCAGTCAGGGCACATAACCGGGTTGCAAGCCAGGTCTCTAGCCAGGTCCGTAGCTGGAGGCAGGTGAAACGCAGCCATACTTTGGTGTCTCTCTCCCTTCCCCTCTCTCTAAATACATAAAATCTTTTAAAAATAAATGTAGCCAATTTAAATAAAATGTTTAATTAGTAATTTTAAATATATTTAGTTTTTTAAATCTTTGATGAAAATAAAAGTCTTTACTTGTGAAAAACACACAACTGGATAAAACAACTCATGAAAGCTAGTGGCTCAGGGACCCTGCGCACAGACAGCCAGTCTGTATCAGACAAATCCTATCCCTCTGCGGCCCTGGCTGACTGGAACTGGATAGAACACATAGGCCCCAAGCCAAGCCAATCAGATTGCAGCCTGAAAAATCCAAAGAAAAGACACAGGCACTGGAGTCAAATGGTGTAAACATTAGTGACATAAGGTCATAAATCAACAACTGGCACATACAACCAAAGTCACAGGGTAAAAGACACTAATAGCCTAGGAGAGCAGGAAGCCAGTCCACAGACAGATGCAAAAACGAGAGACCATATGGTCCCGAGAGGCAGAAGAGTCAACAGCGGTTCCTGACTCTCCATGTCTGGTCCCATGTGGTCTCAGCAAACTTTCCTTCCCTCTCTATAGATGTTGACGAGATTGCTGGCTATGGAGGCAGATCTTATTCCCTATGAATAAACGGTTTCCTAAATTAGCCTGACATGTTCCTGTAACAAATGGACACATCACCAGCATGTCTCTTGTTCCTGCCTTTTGTTAAAGAGATTGGAACAGTGTTTACAACATAAAACATCCCTCATTCAGAGATTTATGTATTCACACCCCTGGGCCCTGCTTTGCTTTATGTCAGAAGAGGAAATAGGAAGAGAAAGGAATCCTGCAAAAGGATTTTAAGAACCATGGATCATTTATCAGAATGCCTGTACCATACCTGCTTCTTGGAAGAAACATGGATTCCTTAATGAACACAGACCCAGACAGAAGGATATACCAGCAGGTCCCAATATCATCAGGACTGAAAAAAAAAAACAAAAAACAAAAAAACAGAGTCAGATAATTAGCTTTAACAACAAAAAAAAATCAAAACATGTAGCAGAATGTGCAATGCTCATGTTACTCTCAGTATCATAAAGAACAATGAAAGTGCGTAAAACATGTCATGCCCATAAAAATGCCATGATTTGACTGTTGAAGTCATTTTTAAATTATTTTTTATCTCTCCAATAGACTAAAGATTATCAGTACGTTTAAGTATTTTAAATGTTCCGTGGATGTCTAGCACTTCCCATTCCCAGATCTATTTTTCAGTGTAACTTTTTGAATTGAAAACGCTTTCCGTTGTTTCGGGAAACAAAACATAAAAAGAGGTAAACGGGGAAGCTTGGTGTTCCAAAACTACCCCGCATTTCTCCGCTGCACTTGTTGGGTATTCTTTCAGAATTTCTTTATGCACACACACATTAAAATAGCACATATTCTTATTCCTTCCACCTCCTTTTTTTCTTTTTACAAAAAAGATGGTACACCCTGCTGTGTTCTTTCCTTTGTGCTAAAGCGTAGAGACTTTTTGATCGGAATGCGCAGTATTTGATGTAAACAACCCCTTAGTCATTCCAGTTGTTTTTATTCAGATGCCATTATTATTTGAAAATAATAAATAAAAACTACAACTGTAACTAGTAATTAGAAGTGCAACTGTAGTGCCACAGGATAAAACACAGTAATTCTGATAAATATTTTCAAATTATCCTCCACACCTGGTTAACAACTTAGTTGCCTGCCTGGTTCCCTGTAACCTTATTAATATAGTTTGTTACATTTTTAGCAGTTTCAAACACCATACATTTATTACCTCTGGAGAGCAGCTGACAGAACAGATGACTTTTTTTCATTTTTTCAATTTTAGTTTTCAATGACAGCTTACATTGAATGTTACTTTGTATTAGTTTCAGGTGTACAGCATAGTGGTTAGACAATCATATACTCTATAAAGTGATCCCCGGATATTTCTCATACCCACCTGGTACCATACATAGTTATAACAATAGTATCAACTATACCTCTTGTG
The DNA here is from genome assembly GCA_004026585.1 of Noctilio leporinus. NCBI lineage: Eukaryota > Metazoa > Chordata > Mammalia > Chiroptera > Noctilionidae > Noctilio > Noctilio leporinus. The sequence continues at coordinate 853,601 of PVIW01000021.1, forward strand.
CTGTGTTCCATTTCTTTAACAAATGTTTAACTAACAATCTTAGGATGAGGCCTGCTCTAGGTGCTGAGAATACTTCTGGAACAACCACAAAAGGATCCCTGCCCTCGTGGAGCTACATTCTGGTGGGACAACACAGATAATAAATAATAAACTGGAAAATTGTAAGTCAGGGCCCTAGAGGAAAAATAGCACAGGGTTAGGAAAAAGGGTTGGGGTGTGACAGTTTTCAATGGGTGGTCAGGACACTCTGGCTGAGAAGAGCGCACCTGAGCAAAGAAGATGAGTTAGCAAGTTGGGTCCGGAAGGAAATGGCATTCCAGGCAAAGGGCAGGAGGGTCTCCAGTGTTCGGGGCAAAGGGCAAGGGGCCCAGGACGGTGTGGCTGATCCGAGTGAGTGAGGGGCAGGCCCCAGGGGAGCCCAGGGGGCTCTACCACTGAGGCTGTTAACCCAACTTTTGGGGTTCTGCCAATCTGCTTGATAAAAATGATACTGCAATCCACGAACCTTATGGCCTTAATTAAACTTAGCTTTAAATCCTAGCTCTGGAAACCTTATCTCCCTCTCGCTATATATATATACAGGGAGAGGCAAAAGTAGGTTCACAGCTGCTCCTGTGGGGAACAATACCGTCACTAATGAACAACAATACAGGAGTAAACTGTTCCTCCTACTCACAACCGCACCGCTACTTCTGCCCCACCCTACACGCATCCAGCAGAGATCTCGCATCTTCCTTGATGGCCAGTAACCTTGGAGGTGGCCGAAGATGGTGGCCCAGACCTGACTAATGGTCACCCGGTCCTGGCCTCCAGCAGCCAGGGCATCTTGACTTCAGGTGGGACCACCCGGTGCCGCCAGCTGGAGAGACATGGGGACAGACCTCAGGGCTTCACCACCCCGACCTCACCTCTGACTGACCAGCTCCGGCAGGACCCCTGACCCAAAGCACTTTGAGGTCAGGTGCTCCTGACCTTAATTAAGGATTTTCTATTCTTTACTTGTCTGGAAGCACTTAGGAAAATGAGCCTTTTGAAAAACCCAAGTGCCATTTTCCCCAGTTTAAGGCTTCCACTTCAACTTTGTACACCGAGCTTTTGGCCTTGTGTGAAAGTATTTATAGAGTTAAGTTTACCCACGGGCTTGGTTACTGTTAAAACAAAACCAGAGCCACGCAGCCCTGGCTCCAGCGAGGAGGGGGCCCAGTGAGACCAGCGGTGCCACCCAACTGTGGCTTCCAGCCCACCTTCTCGGGAGGCGGCTCCGGACCTCCCCACCCACCCCCGTTCCGCAGGTGGAAGGGGTGGAAGGGAGGTACAGAGCATACCCCACCTCTTTTTCTTCTTCTTTTCATGTTTTTCTCCTTTAAAGCGCTATCCCATTCCTTTTTAGAGTACAACCTGGAAGCTGCACACACCTCCCTCAGACCCCAGTCACACGGAAGTGTTGCAACGTGGTGTTTGGGCATCTCTGCCAAGTCCTTGTCTTTAACTTCTGTAAACAGATTCCAAAGGTTTTCAAAGGTCACTCAACCCTATTTACAATTCTAAACAACTGTATTATTTAAAACACCGATCACTATCACCTAATCAGTTTCATTTTGCTATTCGCTTCTAAAGCAAGTCAGCAACTGAGCCATGTTCCTTCCAAGTCCAATCTTAACCAACAGAGGGTAGTTTCAACGAAACCATAAAAGTAAAATGATTTTTCAAATGCAAATGCAAACGACTTTAAAAAAAATTTTAAACCCTTTCTCCCAAGTTTTTAATCATTAGCTTTTGCAATCAATCATTTACCTAGTGGTGGGGAAGGGGGGTCTTAACAAAAGATGACAGCATTATTATTAATTCTGACTTATGGCAAGTAAAAATGTGTTTTGTCAGATGCAAGAACAGTTTAAATTGTTTCAAATAAATAATAAGACATCAAAATAGAAAGGAGAGAAAAAAGGAATTATCTTATAAACTTATTTAAAATGGTCCCCTTATCACCAAAGGATGGTCAACAGGAATGAAATCTGGAAAAGTAGGAAATTAAGGTGGGTTAACCACTTACTATGTGGCCTGGGCAAGTTACTAGAGCTGCTAAACAGATCAAATGAGCAGTGCTCATTAAATGCAAATAATAATTCGTCGATAGTTGGGTTTTTTATCATGTTAAAAGTACGATAAATGTCACCAAAGTCTAGCCCAACTGTGACAAAAAGAACATGGCGTTCCCTGGCAGTTACTCCATGTCTGTCCATCTTGAAGGCAAAATTATGAAGGACTCAACAAACGCCAGCCTGGTAAGTAAGCTTTCCTGGCACTGATCATAAAATACCCATGAAGTAAATGGCAACCAAGTCTGAAGTGGATAAAATACTGTGACAGCCAATGTTCTGGGACCCTGAATGCTCGCTGATTACCCCGTAATGAGGGTTGACTCTTCCTATAAGGAAAACCTCGGAAAAGGTTTAAGGAAGTCAAGAAAGAAACTGGTCCTATTAATTTCTCCCACTTACATAATTTTGTTTACCTGATAGATGATGATTTCTTTACTTTTTCCCAAAAAATTCAAATGCTAACTTGGCAGAGCTCCACTTGCTTGAGTAGGCACTGGAGGGAGTGCCCGCTCAATCAACATTTATTAAATTTAGAGAGTAATTTCTAAATTCTAAAATTTTCTACATTTCTAAAACCTTACTTGTCTATGCCAAGTAAGATCATCATAACTTCTGTATTATTGAGTTGTCTCTTTTAAAGATTCAAGTTTCACAAAAGGTAGTAAGAACTAAGACTATAAAGCAACCTTATTTTAAAGATGTTCTGGGATAGCTGTACACTAGAAGTCCTCTCTCCTCTGCTCATCTTACTTGTCCCACGCAGGACCCACATCGGGTTTCTGTCCTGAGAAGTCTGTGCTGGGACAGACCACCATAAAATCAGTTTTCCTTAGTCTTAGTCACCGGGAAAGTTCTCCAGACTTTATTAGAAATCACTGCACTAAGTGCATTCATGTTCAATGATGCCTCAGACAGCACTGCAGTGTCGGGTACAACCTACCTCCTTCCCTCCAAAGTCCACAAAGACGCCCTTCCCACAGCATGGCTGAGGGGTTTTAGAGCCATTTTATGTGTGTGAAGCGATGATTATTGGTGTGTTTTTTATTTTATTTACTTTTAGAGAGAGGGGGAAGGAGAAAGAAAAGGAAAGAAGCACCAATGTGCGTAAAAGAGACATCAACTGGCCGCCTCCCAAACACCCCCAACGGGCCCTACCGCCCGCTGGCTGGCACTCAATCCACTGAGCCACACCAGCCAGGAATTGGGTTTAAAAACATTTTTTTAAGATGAAAAAGTTCTAAGGGCAAGCTCTGGCTGGTAGCACAGTGGTTAAGACGCCGGCCTGCAAACCCAAAGGTCGCAGGTTTGATTCCCCAGCCAGGGCACATAACCAGGTTGCAAACCAGGTCTCCAGTCAGCTCTGTGGCTGGAGGCAGGTGAAATGAAACCATACATTGACGTCTCTCTCCATCTCTGCCTCTCTCCCTTCCCCTCTTTCTAAAAAACAATGAAATAAAATCTTAAAAAAAAAAAAAAAAAGTTCTAAGGGCAATACTTAGTAGCAGCACCAGCATCAAGCATTTCTATGCTCAAAGGACAAGCAAAATTTTGCTTGCAGGCACTGGCAATGAAACTGGCTGGCAAAAGACTAACAATAATAATGATGATGCCTATTATTATCATCATTATCTAGAACTAATACTGAGAGTTTATTCTGTCCAGTGGTTCTCAAGCTTTACTGTGCATTTTAATGATCTGGGGTGAGAATTAAAAATGCATGTTCCCAGGATCTACCCATCCCACCCACCCCCCAGTTTCTCATCATTATGTCCGTCACGACACATGTTAACAAACATCCCGGATTATTCTTATGCACAGGCTTATCAAGTCTGGAAACCCTTGAGAAAAACTATCTCAACATCAAATCTCAAACAGGAACAAATGGCAGAAAGAGAAACTACAACTCTATCCCTCTCATATGCAATGAGCTGCCTATGTTGAATTCACTGGTGTTACTTTATTTATTCTCAAATAATTTTTTAAATATTTTATAATTATGAGTATGGAGTCCCCTCAACCAGGTCTCCAGCCAGGTCTGTAGCTGGAGACAGGTAAAAGGCAACTATACATTGATGTCTCTCTCCCTCTCTGCCTCTCTCCCTTGCCCTCTCTCTGAAAATAATAAAATCTTTTTTAAAAAATTACAGTAAGGCCCTGACTGGTGGCCCAGTGGATAAGCTGTCAGCCTGTGAACCCAAAGGTCACTGGTTTGATTCCCCATCCAGGGCACATATGCAGGTTGCAAGCCAGGTCTCCAGCCAGGTCCATAGCTGGAGGCAGGTGAGGGGCAACCATACATTGATGTCTCTCTCCCTCTCTGCTTCTCTTCTTTACCCTTTCTCTAAAAATAACAAATAAAATCTTTTAAAAAAATTACAGTAGCCCTGGCTGGTGGCACAGTGGATAAGGTGCTGGCCTGAGAACCCAAAGGTCACTGGTTCGATTCTCAGCCAGGGCACATAATCAGGTTGCAAGCCAGGTCTCCAGCTACGTCCTTAGCTGGAGGCAGGTGAAAGGCAACCATACATTGATGTTTCCCTCCCTCTCTGCCTCTCTCCCTTCCCCTCTCTCTAAGAAAAATAAATAAAAATTTATTTAATTTTAAAAATTAAAAAAAATTACAATAGCCATCCAGTATTAATGAATCAAAATTACATATATTTTCCCCCTCAGGTCAGCAAAAAATATAGCCCTATTCCTTCAACAAAATTTTCTCACTCACCATTCTCCAAACTCTAATTTTATTCTATTTTATAACACTGAACCTCCTCTAGGTAGGAAGTGTGTGCTTCACCTAGGAAGCAGACCCTGTTTCAACCAGCGTCTGCCCGGGTAAGTCAGATCACGGCAGGCGTCTGCTCATAACCAGGATCTAACAGGAGGCAGACCATCCAAACCCCCTGGCTTGCATGTAAGCTAAGTTCTATGTTGCTGTGCAAAGGGCAAAGGTTCGGGAACCCAAATTCTCTTGTACTAGCCATGCGATCCTGGGGAAGTTAAATTCTGGGGTGCTAGTTCTTCAATCGTATACCTTCTTCACAAAAATACCTTGATTTAAGGAAACATATCTATATGGGTACTTCGCCTCACAGGTACCTAAAAATGACTAGTTCTCTTCATCTCTTCTCCTCTCTTACAACATTCCCTAGGAGGGCCACCCCACACCTTTGCCTTCCGCCCTGGTCCCCAACACACACTACCCTGCAAACTCTACCCTGTTGGCCTGTACTCTGCTTCTCCTGCCTGCGCCTCAGGGCCTTGGATAAACCTGCTGGTCCAGCTCCTAAATAACTCCTTGTGTCTAATAAACTGACTACTCAGCCTCTGAATTCCAGATTAACTAACATGTCTCCTGCGACGTGTGTTAGTATCCTGGGTTCCCAGAGCACTTTATACACGCTCGTATGAAGCGGTTCCCGGAGTTCGTAACTATTTATTTTAGGAGTCGTCCCTCATTGGCTTTCAAACTTCTCTAACTCCCCAGCACCCCCAACATCCGTACACTATACAATGCCTGACTGCCACTTAGCTTTTCCTTAATGAAAGAGCTAATGGTTCAATAGACACCAACTCAGATACAGCATTAAAGTGTCTGACAGTCAAAGACGTGGCTTTCCATTTCACCAGCAACTGGAAAAATAAAGCCAGGCTTCAAGGACGGCCACAGTAATATGCCACAAGTCCACAAGGTGGCGGCGTCTCCCCACGAACCAGCGGTGTGAGCGGCTCCTCATCTCCCTACGGATAAAGCGAGCAGCTGACACAAGGGATGGACTGAGAGGTTGACAAGGGGGTCGAAAGAATAAAAAGCTAATAAGTCAAAATAAAACTGATTAAATCCGCAAGGGTAATGATTAGAGGACAAAAAATAAATGTGAAAAAGTGACTTGATCCGGCTGTCAACAGGAGAAAAGTGAGGAGGAACCCAAGTGCCCCAAAAGGCCATGAAGGCAAAGCCGCAGGAAAAAGAAGAGACCTGCAACACAACGGGGGGAGTGGCAGACTGTTTCATAAGTGGCCGCAGGTGACCTCTGAGAATGGTTCAGTATCAGTATCCACCTGACCCGAAAACCCCACAAAATCACGTACATCAAGAGGTACCTTGAGAACACATGTGAAACCCCCAGACCATCATGGGTGTGCATATCCGAAAAGCCACCAAGCATCTGAAGGATGTCACTTGACAGAAGCCACGTGAGCCATCGCATGGTTACAATGGTGGAGCTGGTAGGTGTGCCCAGGCCAAACAGGGGGCCGGATGCGGTGGCCCGAAAAGGAAGGCTGAGTTTTTGCTGCACGTGATTAAAATGCAGAGTAACGCTGGCTTCAGGGTTTGGAGGTGGGTCCTCTGGTCACGGGCACATCCAAGGACAGCAGATCCCACCCCCAACAACATGCTCCCCCTGCCTCGCTGGGGGTCCCCCTGAAAGAGCAGGCTGCTCCCAAACCGGAAGAGGGGGGTACACAGAAGAAAAAGACACCCCTAGAGAAACTGAAGAAACAGAACTGTGTGGCCTGGGGGTAAATTCAGCATAAAATAAATGCTCATGGAAGTAAAAAAAGAAGAAAAAAGGAAGAGTGGCGGGACTGGTGGAGCGGGCGGTGGGCAGAGGCCACAAGCGACCACACATCCAGCTGCGCAGGGGCCTCCCGCGAGCCACACACCTGGACCTCTAAGTCCTTGGACAACAAAGAGAATCGGAAAGAAGAGCGCCCACGGAAAATGCAAGCAATTTGGAGCCGGAAGTGAGTGCCTTCCGCGTCTGTCTCCTGACAAGGCAGCCTGAGGGCGCTGGAGCCACAGGGAGGGAATCCCTGGCTTTGGCAGATGGAGGGCGACACCGCAGGGCATCAGCACAGGCTGGGGGCGACCCAGGAGTGAAGGGGCTCCTCCACGTTGCTTTCCACAGGCGATCAACACAGGGAAGCAAACGGATGACAACAATCCCGTGGGCAAGAGGATGATGTATGCACCCCTTTCCAATGCCCAGACCAGGGTTAGAAGACCATTCATGGAGAAGAGGTGACACAGCAGCACAGACAGGTCAGGTGCAACCGAGACCACATTAACATCAAACACTGACCTTTGGTGGGGGGCATATTTTAAGAAAAGTTGCATTATACGACCCAAGATACTATACCGCATTCAAAACAAAGCTGTTGGCCCCAGGGAGAAATGGAGGCAGAATCCTTATCACCCTACAGCTATTGGCCCTATATCTCAAGCTTAAAAAAAAGAGAGAGAAATGAAATGCAGACTAACAAAATTCCCAGTAACTCAGTGGTGACAACTATGACAGCAGGGTTTCCAGAGGGTCAGCCACAAGGCCCCACACTAGAAACGCACCTGCTTCTTTTCCTGTATTCACTGTCTCAGCCATATCATCCAGCCAAAGGATAAAACCACAAAGCAGAACGTCTTCTGAAGTTTCTCCCTCTCTCCACAACCTGTCATCACATTTTGTTGGTCCCCCTCAAGGCCTCTCCAATCAAAGCCTTCATTCTTGATCACCTATACTGTTATTACACACTTCAGACTGACTGACACTCGTAACTCAAATATAAAAGCTCTGTCTAGGAAGTAACCAACCATGAACTATGAAAAACAGAGAACTCTGTTGAAGAAGATACAAGATACAGGAAACGCACACAGGACAAGGATGCTTCAGTCCCTTTCAAAGTAGCCACCTTGGGACCTCACACAGTTTCCCCAATCGCCATCAGCTGTCTTGCTGTATTTTCCTGGATCTCACTGATGGTCTGAAATCTCTTTCCTTTCAAAGGTGATTTCAGTTTGGGGAAAACCCACAAGTTTCAGGGAGCCAAATCTGGGCTGTAGGGGGACAGGGTCACCTGGGTGATTTGATGTTTCACTAAAAAGCTCTGAATGAAACATGATGCATGAGCAGGTGCGCTGTCCTGACGGGGCTGCCAATCAGCAGTTGCTCATAGCTGTGGCCTCCTGAGTCATCAGAACAGTTTCTGCAGAGGAATGCTCAAGTGTAATGCAAAACCTGATGCCGTTTCGTTGCTCTATTTGCTGTCATTTTGAATGAGACAGCCACACAGTACACATGCTCATTCCGGTCCACTCACCTTGGCTGTGAGGTTACACTGATATTATGCAAACCGTTCTCATTATATTAACAAAAAAAAAAAGTGGACTTTTTCCAGACAGACCTCATATGATTATGCCAAAAACCAAAGTGAAAATAACTTGACTTACAATAAATTACCCTCTGCCCTCCCAGGAGTTTAGCGCTTCTGGTCAGAGGTTTTCAATTAAGTCCTTCGTCTAACCTCTTTCCACCATAAGAGCAACTACATTGAGCTCAGTAGGATTTCCTACTTTTTCCACTTTATGGATGAGAAAAATGAGGTACAAAGATAAATCAAAAGAGGATTAACGCCCTGGCTGGTGGCACAGTGGATAAGGCGCTGGTCTGCCAACCCAAAGGTTGCTGGTTCAATTCCCAGCCAGGGCACATAAACGGGTTGCAAGCCAGGTCCCCAGCTGGAGGCAAGTGAAAGGCAACCATACATTGATGTCTCGCTCTATCTCTCCGCCTCTATTCCTTCCCCTCTCTCTAATAATAACAAATGAAACATTTAAAAAAAAAGAGGATTATATTTACCTGATGAAATGATTTAAAACTATAGACTTGGAAGTCAAGAGTACACAAACATAATAAGGAAAATGAATAATCATCTCTTGGGCATAAAACCAAACTCTTACATCTCTGGTAGTCTGGCTACTCTATGTTCTTTCAACTCAGGGAAGAACAGGATTAGACAAGTCATTTCTCCCCTGGGGTAACAGCAATAGGTCCCAAGAAGGAGGGTGGTGGTAAGTTATCACAGATTTATATATACCATGAACACAAGGGTTCTTCAACTGCACCCAACAAATTGCTAAGAGCAGAAACATGCTTGTTCAAGGATCATAGAAAAAAACATTACAATTACCTTTTATAACAAGACTGGCCAAATACCAGGAGTCTGATTAAGTGTATCTACAATTAGTCTCTGAATTTATAATCTTAGGAAGTCCAAAATTTTTAAAAGATTTTATTCATCATTTTTAGAGTGACAAGCAGGGAAAGAGGAAGAGAGGGAGAGAAACATCAAAGAATGGTTGTCTTTCACCTGCCTCCAACTATGAACCTGGAGGGAGACCTGGCTTGCAACCTGGTTACATGCCTTGACTGGGAATCGAACCAGTGATCTTTGGGTGTACAGGCCATCACCTATCTATTGAGCCACCAGCCAGGGTGCTACAATCAACTTTTGCTCCAAAATCTAGCCTAACTAAGTACCTTCATTTAGGATTATCTAAAGCACGGTTTTGCATTACCAGCATAACTCACATTCACTGTCTAAAATGATCAAAGACACAAAAACAAAAAAATCACAGGCAAGTATATTTAGGGACACTGAAATAGACATTCAATTTAAATAAATCATAAATCAAAGCTGTTAGGGAGTCAGGATAACGAAGGGGGAGATTGATACTGGTGGGGTTTGGCTGCCACCAGCCCCCACTGGGGAGGCCAGCGGGTGGGAAAGATGACATGGCCATCCCAACATGGACACAGGCACTATCATTCTGTTTCTATTTTTTTCTCAATTAAGTTTATTGGGGTGATGTTGGTTAACAGCATCATATAGGTTTCAAGTATGCATTTTTATGATACATATCTTTATACTGGACTGTGTACACACCACCTAAAGCCCAATCATCTCTGTCACCATACATTTTACTCCCTGTGTTTACCCCTCACTACAGCGCCCCCCATCCCTCTTCCCTCTGGGGACTGCTGATGGCTATATTAATGAGTTTTTGTTTATTTCTCTCCTTTGTTCATTTATTTGTTGCTTTCAGTTTTACATCTCACGCGAGTAAAATCATATAGCTTTTAACATTTTCTGCCTCACTTATTTTGCTTAGCATGATATTCTGAAGATCCATCATTCAGTTTTCAAGGTGCCATTTTTCACAGTGGCATGAAAAGGGCCAGGAAGTTGCTGGGAAGTGGGGTAACCACTAAGGCTGAAGAACTGCAATATGTGGGCTCAAAGCCGGGCCCAATGTTGAGCAGTGAGACTTTGGACAAGTACCTCATCATCCTCTCCAAGCCTCAGTCCCTGCAGGTGCTGAGATGAAGAGACTACCTCACAAGAGAGCAATATGGAGTAGGTAAGTTATGGCACATCAAGCACTTGTTAGAGTACACGGGGCATAGGGATTAAAATGTTTGTTATCACCTCTTATCATTAATACTACCAAAACCATGCTTCAGAGGCGAAGGACAATAACAGAAAGCTGATGCTTACTACACTAGACTCCAATAAGTATCAATAATATTCATCAGAGATTTCCAACCCTGGCATCTGTACACCTACTCCATTGGTAGCTTAATTTCTTCAAGAATAAGTTTGTTAAAAAGCATTTGCCCTTGGTGTTAGTCTTCTCATTGATCAATCACATCTTGGTTATTTACTGTGCCTCCAAATTTGGTATATGTCCTTTTAAGCCCTAAATGGATATTCACAATTTCCTGCCAAAAAGCCCCTAGATAACTGATTGAGTTTCCTAAGTTACAACCTATGAAGTCCTACATTGTACCCACCTGCATGTATCTGTAAAATCCACCCCTGATCGTCCCATTCCTTCAGTCTTAGTTTCAGTTCAGTGCTTATGACCTCGGATCAGGCAACTGTCTCCTTACTGACTCTACCCATCTGCTCAATTCTGTGCACCCTTCATGCTTACACACAGGCAGACACGTTCCTTGAGGGGATTGGGGTGGGGGAAGGCATCTAGTCACATCACTTTGCTGCTTGAAAGCCGGCCACCAAGATACAGATTTAAAAAGACTTAGAAAGCTATCACAACCGATGGACTCTATTCAGATCTGATTCAAGTAAATACAGCATAAAAAATTGGGGGGGGGGGGGGCGCTTTGAGATCTTGCTCCCAGCATGTTGTCAATTTAGCTTAAGTGAATGAATTGATATGCCTGGATTTCCTTCAAAATAATCCAGTTCATACTGGGAGACGGGGAGTAAAAGGTAAAACATAACTGGCCATCAATTGGCAGTGTTGGCTGATGAGTACTGAAGGTCCATTATACTGCTGTCTGTAACAATGGGGACATTTGTAATTTTCCACAATAAAATGTAAGTTCAGAGGGGACAATTCTCACATCCAGTTGCCTAAAGAATCAAGGTCATATTTTTTAAACTACGTATTGACAAGCAAGTAGGACCAGGCTGCCTCTTCTCCTAGACTCACCATGTTGCGCCATACCACATGCCAATCATACCAGCTTTGCCACAGAGTTCAAACACCAAGTCAGGGCCCTTCACCTCTCTGTGTCCCTAAAGATACTGCTTCTAAACCAGTGGCCACACTTTTGAGACCTTCTCTGAGATACCCCCAGTCCCCCCGAGCCTCCTCTGCAATTCTGCAGCCGCCAGTGCATGGCTGTACCCTCAGTTACTTTGGGTAGTTGTTGTTATTGCTGATTCCCTTTGATTCTACTTCTACCTCCCTCAAGAGAGTAGAACCTCCTTATGGGCAGAAGCTGTGTTGTATTTATTTCAGTAAATGTTCCCTGTAATAGGCATGGAAAGTAATATTCAATAATTGCTTTGGAAAACAGGAAGGAAAGACAACAGAACAACAGTCAATCGTGGCAAACATCATTAATAAAATAACATGCCTGGCAAGTCAGAGTTTGCATATCCTAATACAACAATATTTATCCACCGTATGTCTATCACATTCTTTATAAAAATTAGTTGTCATTTATCAAAGAAATATTTTACACATCTTGAAAGGAAAATCAATATATTCAAAGAAGAAACTATGTCTAAAGAGATGTGGCAGTTTATTTTTCTGTTTCTGAAAGATGATAAGCTAAAACATAATACAGATAACTCTCGAATAACACGGCTGGCTGTTAGTTTCCTTAAAATTGCTGTGTTATATACGAAACAAAGAGCAAGTGCAAAAACGGGGTTAGGTTCCAAAGCTTTTTAAATAATTATATTTTTATAATTGAGAAATATCTTCATTATATTTATTAAAGTATAACATTAATATGTTTTCTTCATCACCACTAGTAAGCACCATTAACCGGCGGTGTTTTCTTTTTGACAAAATATCTTCATCCTCTGAACTTTCTTCAGCATTACTTTGACTTCTATCCTGTGCTTTTTGCAAAAAAATCCGTTATTTTAGATGGCTTGCTTCTAGCTGAGAGCTTTGTAAGTTTTGTTAATTTCAAATGAGATATCTTTTGCTCTTAAAAGCTCTTATTACGCTCCATGTTATTAGGGAATTTCTCTAGTTTTCAAACTGTGTTAGAGTAAAACTGTGTCCTAGGATGCTGTGCTGCATGAGGGGTTCCCCAATTCTTGAATTGTGTTAGAGCAAAACCATGTTATACAAGTGTTATATGGGATTACCTGTATTTACGTCACATTTGCATTTCATCTGGTATGGTTGTGGAAATACATATTTTGTTGCTGTTGAAAAGACTCTAGAGTATTTATTTCATCAGAATAAAAATGTCAAATTACCCCATAATTTGAAATAATATATCTGAATCACACATGAGACACACAGAGAGACATACAGCTACAGATGTGAAGTTATCTCTAGCATAGAACTGCAAATGTTTACTTTATGTCTGGCAATGGCTGAACTGTTTCTCATTTCTAAACTATGAAAATTAAGTTACTGCAAAAATAAGGTAATGCTGACACAGCAAACTGTTACTGACAGTTTTCTGATTCTTTATGGAAAGCATTTAGTCACTACATCATATGTTGTATGAAGAGAAAGGAAACACCTACTAGTATAAAACTTCATTTGCTTCATGTCTTTCATATCTCACAGTTTCACACATTAACCTGTAAAAAGGAAAAAGGCACAGGTTAAACTTGTCATGAAAGAACACACTAATAACTTTAAAAACATAACAAACCAAACAATCTACTAGGTAAAGATTACTTATAAAACTCGTCGCAATGATTTACTGGCTTCATGATGACTATTTTTGGTACCTATGTTAACAAAATAAAATCTGGTAAAGAGATGCTGGGAAAAACATTTTGTTAGGTGTCAACATCTCCACATTTATTTTATAGGGAACAAAATTGTATTTGGTTTTTACACTTTGTAAATGACATTTGAACAAATTCATTTTTTCCAAAGTTAAGAGAAAATGAGAAGGAACTTTAGAAAAGAAAACCTACTAATTTAAACAGTGATAACGTCATTCACAGCTCAACATGAGTATTACTTAACAGTATGGAATTTCAGACAAAAGCAGGCTTGTATTAACTTGGTATTTTTATGACTAATGATTAAATAAAGGCTTTACAGCTTTTGAAGAATTGTTGTTTTAGCTGATTCATCCCTGAGGGAAAAAATTATGTTAATTATGGAAAACATGAATAATTTTTTACATATTCAAAACTACTTCAAGAACAGCATCTGCAAAAACTATCCTATTATTTTAAGCCCAAGTAAAATTTCCGCCAAAATATAAAAATACATAAAAGAACAGGATGATTAGGTCACGTCTTCTTCTGAAGGAAACAGCCCAGAGCAGCTGGCTATGAAAGTGATTATTCCAACAGCACCTCTGGTTTTGCCCAATGGGCTACTGGTCTCCAGTCCAGGAAACAACAGGAATCCAACTCTACGCATCTTTCTCTCCTCTGTTTGCTAAATCCAATAAAAACTGCATGCTCTTGATTTTCCCCTTGAACACAGCTGCCCTGGGTATTCTCCTTTCCTTGTTTGTTCTGCTGCCACCTCCCTGCCTGAGAGTTCCTTCGGGCCCTCCCCATCTCTCCTCCAGACGCTCAAGCTGAATGTCACATCTCCAAGGGGCAGCATCACATACTGAACACACATCGTTCAACACAGTTTTCTTTCATAGATTGGGTCACACAAAGTCTTCATTAAAAAGGCTGTAGACACCGGTGATGGGTCTAAAATTACCCGGTCTTGCATGAAGTAGCGGCTATGCCTCCTTCAGTGCTGAATGAATGAAGGGTCCCTGCGCCACCCTCATTCCCTCCCCTACACAAGCCCCTGCTCCGCAAGCTTGTGTCCTCCTCCTACATCACCACCTGTTTCTCCCTCTCCCCCCAGTCACGCTCCTGTGAGACGCAAGCACATCTTAGGGTTGCCTGTTGTGTATGGGAGGGGCGGCACGTCCCACTCCAGCTGTGATCACATTTTGCCTTTCCCATGACAGAAGCTCTCCTTTTAGGTTGCCAGTACACTACCCGCATTTTCTCCCACACCAGGCGGTCTCAGAACCTCCAATGGCTCTAAAAAACGATCCGCATCCTCTGTGCTATCTAAATCCTTCCTGTCCGTGTAACGCTACTTCTCAGCGGCAGTGGCCTTCTTTTTCCTTACAGCATTATCTTCCCTACGCTTCCCATCCTCACTCTCCAGGTCTTTCTTACAACTTTCAGTTACCTTTTCCGTCTCCTTTGCATTCTCCCCCCATTCCATCCATCTACCTGACTTCTAAAGGTCACCCGTCACCCCCTGGGGCCGCTCAGTCCTCTGCACCACGTCATCTCACCCCGCCTGAGATTTCAAATTTGACCTACCAAGTGGCGACTTCCACAGCGCTGCCCCAGACCTCAGCGCCCGCGGATGTCCACTCGTCTAGAGGCCTGCTGACGCAGCCAGCAGCTGGGAAACGGCCGTTCCACGTTCCAAGTGTCCAAAACAGAGCTTCAACTTCTTCCCCTAAAACCTGCCTTCTCACGATCACTACCCAATTATTCAGTCCAAGAATGCAGAGTCCTCCTCCTGGACTCCTCTCCTTTCTCCACACCCCATCCTTCTGGCAACACGTGCTTCCAAATGCATCCTGTCCAACTGAGCAGGAGCACCATGGCGCTGTGACAGCCTGGCCTGAGCCACAGCTCGTCATCCGCCATTTCTCATCTCTCCCAGGACTCCAAGCGGAGGCTTCTGCTTTTCCCTTTGCTCACCTATTGTCCAGTCTCTACGTACGTTTCAGACGCATCTTTGCAAATGTAAGTCAGGTCTCCTTATGACCTCTCTTCATTTCCTCTACCCTTAGAAGAAAGCACGAACCCCTGATTCTTGAATACCAGGCCCTACACTTACTGTGTTATAATTAGTCTATCTTACTATGCACAGCACCTGCCTCCTCATACATGAAGCCTGTGCCATGACAGGCATCTGACACCATCTACACTCTGCAAAGGGCTGTGCTCACCTGCCCTGGCTCGAACATGACCTCTTTTCGACTACAAAATCATCACCCGTTAAGGGCATGGATTAAGGAACCAAACATTAACAAAATTAAGTTGTGTTGAAAAATATATAGTTTTTGAAGATCTGAAAACCGTTATGTTGCATAGTGTGGGATCTACAGTAACAGTCGATCAACTGCTGAGAATCGACGCACTGCTTATGGCTGAACAGGCCCAGTTATGCACAACACTGAGCTTTCAATAACAGCCTCTCCCCACTCACAGTTGAAGACTATGTTGTTCTACTGCTTATTACTGAATAAACAGACTGAAAGCCTAAGAGCTGCTTCTTCTCCCTAAATTGGAAAACTGTGTTGTGCAAAAGTCTTAACTGTTCTCTATGTAATCATAGGAGTAAAGCTTTTATTTTAAAAAGTCAAAGAAAATGTATCTAAACATGATACATTCTCAGAAATGTATTTTTCTCAGAAATGGTGATACCATTAAGCAGTTTTACCAAATCATTGAGTTTATCTGTACCTCTTGTTTTGTAATCATTCACTTGGGTATTCTGCTTTTTCCCCAAAAATGGATTTAAGATAGTTTCAGCTGATGTTTTCATAATATGGGAAGTAAATGAATTTTTAACATAAGCAGAGTAAAATTAACAATTAAAGGCTCTTCCGTGTAAATTCCTGCCAGCAAACAAAACTGTACAGTCTCCAAACAAAAGGTGCACATGGGCTTAACTATACTCTTTAATTAACTGGTTATTTCTAATCAAAATTTACCTTTGGAAGGCAGAAAAATGGCAGTTCTAAATCTGCTCAAGAAGTGGATGGAATGTCACTGTGTTATTATCTCTACTTTTATCATTTTAAATACTTCTACAAGAAGTATTAAAATTTTTTCTTTTTCTATAATTCCTATTATCTAAATAATTATATAGCCATTTATGCTGTACATAAATTACATAATCATTATAGCTAATTATAATCTATGTGTGCCTTTTTCCGCACAAAGAATATTTCTATTTGCATATGAAGATTAACTGCCTTTTATTAAATGGACAATTGGTGCTAAATTTTTTTCCTCAAATAGCTGGTATCAAACATAATAAAATGGAAGTTACAGACTTTAAAAATTATTCTTGCCTTAATTTGAGCCATCTTCTAAATTCCCAGTGGTTTTGCACTTTCTAATAAAACTTGACTAAATTTTTAAACACTTAACCTGCAATCTACTTTAATTTAAAGGATTTTCATTAAAAACTTAATTTTAGAAATACTCAACCCTCTTGACACTTTTTTCAATTAACAACTAAATATGAAATTGACTTGTTCACAAATTAATTAGTGTTTAAAAAGTAAAGGGGAAATATACAGAAAAAGTGATCCTTTCCTAATTAAAAACTGCTGGTTTCACATCTAGCTAGGGTTGAAGGAAACACAACTTTCCCATTACATTCTATTTGTATAGTAATCCATCTTCCCAGAGTCCTTTATTTTCTGTTTCAGTTAAGGTTTAAAAAAAAGAAAGTGGATTATATAAGATGCTTTTAATCATTTAATATAAAGTCAGATAACCACTGTTAAGGTCATAGCTATACAACAGAAGTGATGATTTTTATATGAGTGGACCACATAAAAACAACTGACATAAACTGTATTTCCCAGAAAGGGGCACATCAATTTAATGCAATAAATAGAGTACAAAGACCTAAATAACATACCAAAATAATGGGCCTAATCATTCTTTGATCATTTAAAAACATTCTAGTTTCTTATGTATCTGAGCACTGAGCACTAAGACATATGCTTTTATTTCCCAGGATGGCAAATAATGCCCCTTTTGGTAGATTCACCAAGCTCACTGCTTTAGTAACAGGCTAGATGGAGAAGGACAGAAGGGAAAGAGGGCGCCACTATGGCACAAATGTAAAAAACAATTATTATATGCATAAAACTGAATCTTATAAAGTCAAAATACAAGTGCAATGAATGAGGCAGGGTTTTCATAGTAAGTTATCTTCAACCCTACTTCTTAACTATAATAAACGTTCATATAAAATTCTAGCACCTTACCGTAATTAACTATAAAATGACTTACCTAAGTTGATGTTCCCTCAGGTTTGATAAGGCTTCCATACCATGTAAATAGGAATACACTATTTCCAGGTCCTGTTTGAAAAAAAAAAAAAGGCGGGGGGGAGGATCATTAATTAGACTTGTCAGAAAAAGAGGCTTCTTAAGTAAGTCACTATAGTTACAGGCCAAGTTAAAGAAACATTTTTTTTTTAATACAAGTTTTCTTAGACATTCAAAATAGCAGTATTATGAGAAAAACTCTATTGCACAAATGCCATCCATTACAACTGTGTTTGGGATATATACAAGTACTATTAAAATATAAAGTAAATTAGTTGTAACTTATAAAAATCCTCACCCAAGGACATTTTTCTCATTGCTTTTTAGAGAGAGAGGAGGGGAGAGAGAGAAGCATCAACTGATTGACCCCCACATTTCCCGGACGTGGGATAGCAGGCACCCCGACCAGGGATCGAACTCACAACCTAGGTATGTACCCTGAGCAAGGATCAAACCCACAACCCTTTGGTTATGCGATGATGCTCCAACCAACTGAGCCACACCAGCCAGGGCAAGATATCAAAGCCTTTTAACAAGGACGTTAAGAAGGTTTTTGGCCTACAATATTTTTTGTAGTAAAAAATATTTTTACAACTATTAGAATGTGCTGAGGGGGAAAAATACGTCACTTGTCATTCTAAATTGTCCCAACTTAAAATGTATCAATATTGAAAATTAAAAGCGTCCCCATCTGATGGTCAACTTTCATATACATTAATTATATTCATTTGTACCGTTATTCCCCATGAGTCTTTTGAAAGCTATTTAAAGACTAAAACTTAAACTAGACCCTATAAATTCTGTACAAAAAAATTAAAACTCCCGGGAGCAAAAAGGGGATGAATGTAATACAAAAACAATAAAATTAAATTTTGAAAGAATTAAAATTCCTACTATCTAGTTAACAAAGTCTACGTTCCTAAAGCTAATAAACGTTTTCTTTAGAAGCAATCAAATGCCAATCATAAGATTCTATCTGCATCTAGGGAAAGCCAATAAAAATATCCTATTCAACAAGGAGTTTTCTTTAATGCTTAGAATAAAATGTCCTCCTGAATAATTCTAAAGTTCACATTCTGTTTTATAGATTATATGTCTTATTTGCAATCATTAAATAGTACAGAGACTCCCATTTCTGAAAAGATTATATTCTGAATCTAATTTTAAGTCTTACATTTTTCCCCTTAAGTGGCTATCAACCCAGTGTAGCCTACCTAAAGCCTACACTGGGCTTAGATAAATCCTTTTATCTAAGCTAACAGACAAGACTATATTCATTTAACGCTCATCAAGCAAATAAATGTACACCAACAAAAAAAGTGCATTTGGGAAATTAGTAGAAAGAAGTATAATTTTTAAAGACCAAAGAAAGGGGATGTCCAGAAGAACATGAGAGAAGCAAGAATTTGGCAGCTTAGGACCAGAAGGAGGAAAAGAACAGCCTGAATCGTTAAGAGACAACAGACCTTGAAATAATTAATTTTCTTCTCCTTCAAACAAATCAAGCAGAATCAAAGTAAAAAAAAAAAAAAAAACAAGTCCCGGCCCTGGCTGGTGGCTCAGTGGATAGGCAACCTATGAACCCAAAGGTCACTGGTTTGATTCCCAGCCAGGGCACATCACCAGGTTGCAAGCCAGGTCTCCAGCCAGGTCTGTAGCTAGAGGCAGGTGAAAGGCAACCATACATGGATGTTTCTCTCCCTCTCTGCCTCCTTCTCTTTCCCTTTCTCTAAAACTAATAAATAAAGTCTTTAAATATATATATATATATATATTTAAAAGTACATCCCTTGACCAATGGCACTTTCACTACCTGTTATCCTTTTAATTTTTTTTAATTTTTAAGATTTTATTTAAACCTGTGCCACCAGCCAGGGCTCTACCTGCTATCCTTAACATTACAGTGTTTCACACCTGTACAGGGGTCACCTTCCTATATGAATCCCACCAGTTACATGTGTCAGTATTTCGTGTAAACTTCATATAATCTGCATAACTATATAGCATTATCTATTAAAAATAACTGCCATTATATCTTTATCTTAAGACAATATGTATATTTACAACTTACAAATTAAGCAGGATTGCTTATTAACTAAGTACAATGGGGAGGACAATGGTGTGTTGCCATCCATAGGCACTGGCATAGGTCAGAAAGCCTGCACGGCATGCTGAGGGTGTGAAGGAAAGAGGAGAGACTTCATTTGCCATCATTACATGTATGTAGCTGCCTACGTAGAGCATTCATACCTCAAATAATAGTGCGATGGGGGAGGGGGTTAAGTTTAAGTAAGGCCACTGAAGCAATACACAACTGGGAACCCCATACCACTGTGTCATGGGAGTATCGCAGGTATTTTACTACACCGTAAACTTCTTAAATGAAGTCAACAATTATACCCAAAGTTTACTCTTAGACTAAGTCACCTCAAAAGAAACTTGCTTTAAGTGGTCTATGCTACAAAGGGCTCATGAGCTAGGGGAGAAGACAACATTATTCTACACGAATCTATGATTTGGAAGGCAAGCGGCAACATCTCGCCTGAGTCAGATGACTTTACAGGTAAGAGCCTGTCTAATCTACATTTGACAACTCTTAGCTGTAACAGAAGGAATGGCAAGAAACTGATGTCTAAATGGCACAGAACGCACAAGTAAATGGCATGTTTCACTGTGCAAGATGAACGTGACCATCACTGGGAAAAGAGAAAAAGCAGAGATGCTACAGAAAAGGCACCAGGAAACGCGCGCTCTCAGACTTTCGAGGACTGAAAGAAATCTGACTCAAGATGCACAAATGAAATGCAAACTAGAGGAAGGAGGGATCTGTGCAAATCTCCTAGCAGCCAAATCCTAGAGGTACCAGGGCTTAGGAGTTGCAAATAAGGTAAGTAACCCTGCAAGGAAAGAAAGAAGGCCCTTTTTCTTCTCTTTCCAAAGGGCAAGGTGAACTGGGCAATTTTTGAAATAGGCAAATATGGCCACTTTGGTGACGTTTCTTATCAATTTTTCTATCCTCTCCCCAGGTGTCTGACAGCCTCACACAACCACAAACCTTATGTGGGGCACCATGCCATGATCTAAAAGTTAGAGAAAGGTACCTGATTACAAATGCAGGTGTGAGTGAGGAATGGGGTCCCTGAACCTTCCATAGGGAAACCGTCCGTCAGCATTTGCATCTCGATAGTCCAAGCACATCTCTGAGAGGTATGAGAACTCGGGCAGCACAACCCAGAGAAACAATAGAGGCCAACAGTGAATGGGAAGAGATCTGAGGGCCTGAAAGCCATGCCATGCGACCCCACTCTGCCCAGGAACTGCCAGCAACCAACCCATCCTGGCTCTGAGAGTCGCCCTTAACTGCCTCTCTACTTTTCACCCAGACACCTCAACCCTCACTTCCCCTGGATGGTTGGCCTTCACTAAAATAATCTATGAGCGGGTATGGAATTGCCTTCAGGCAGGAAGGAAAGAGTCAAAAGGGTGAAATGCTGAGAAGTCTTGCTCTTTGAACCAACTAGAAATGTGTGACCTTCGGCGAGAACCAGGTAAAACAGAACATGAGTCTTCAAGATGAACAGAGAAATGTATAGATTTCGGGGAGGTATATTCTCGGATCTCATTTTTTTTCCTTTACACAAACAGGAGCTTCCCAGAGTGAAGTTGTGTTCCTACAACCGTGGTGATAAAAAAAGAAGAAAACCACTGGAGCGTTAAGTCAAGTGTCCCAACTTCCACTCCTGTCAAGAAGCTATGACATAGGCAAACGGAAAACTTTCCAACCTCCCCAACTGCACCTCCCAACACTAAGAAAATTCACAGGACGATTACTCTTTTAAATAGCCTTTTAAAAATGGGAGCTATTTTTCCCCAAATAATTCTCTAGCCTTGAATACAAACAGGAACCCGCTGCTCTAATCAGGAAGTAGTATTTTTTTTAGAACAATAAGCTTTTCCTTCTACCCTAGGAAGGACATCCTTTTTTCAAAAACAGATGCTACTTGAAAGCAGATTCAAGGTATCAAAACACAATGTAGCCCAGTAGACAAAGATACTGGCAGGTTAATTAAAATGCAGCTGTCCATGAAAAAGGAAAAAGACTTTTTGCGGGTCCCAAGCGTAAACCATGTATGAAAATCCTAACGCACCCCCTCTGTTATCTGGGAGAGGGACCGTTCACAGCCAAATCAAACCCTCCTGCCTCGTCTGCAAACTCCACACAAGCATCCCCAGCAAGAAGTGGTGGGAATGATCTCTGCATGGAGGGCTCTTTCACTCATGCCTCCTTAGAGGTTCATTCGGAATGCAATAGGCCTCATATCAAATGTATAATTCATTTAATCCTAGCTTTCCATTTCGCGTGTTTATCAGCACCAGGGATTCGCTGATACCACACAGTCCGTTTTAGCATGACCACGGAGCGCTGACAGGAGACAGTGAGTTCTCCTCCCTTCTGTCCCACAGCCGGTGGGGGTGCACCCCCCTCCTCCCTCCTCTGTAGGCTCCATAAACAATGAGAAAAAGTGTAGCTATCTTCTTCCCTTGAAGTGAGGTTTGCTTTATAGATGATGCTATGTAGTTAAACTACAATCAGAAGTGTGGTGGTCAAAAGGTATCATGTTCTTGTTACAGGCGAAAAAGAATATGTAAGGCTGATTCCTTTAAAAAGATTGTACTGCAATCATCAAAGAAAGGAAGGCCAAGGCAGGGCTACAATTACCAGCCACAGGGAGACCTAAGTGGCAGGTGTGACTGGGTTTAAACAGGAGGAAGAGAAAAGAACTGTATTACGTAACAGCAGTATCAGGACCAGGAATTGGCCCAAGTTATGTTCTCTTGTGGAGACAAAATAAAAGTCACGGTGAATAGTATGCTCCACTGAGCTGTATGGCTAAAGTGACATCGAGTTCCATACCAACACATGGCACATACAGACCTGCAAAAAATAGCTGATCTTATCATCTAGGAGATCTGAATACAAGAACGCAGTAACACCAAGACTGTAAGCTTAAAATATTCCTGAAATTTACATACATCAGAATTGTCACAAGTAGTCTTCTCATGTATGAATGTTTCTATCCAAAAAATAGTGGAATCTATTATTTACATAAAACATGTAAAGAGCCCCTAAATTGTCTGCTTCATCAATCCAGGTTTTTATATCCAGCTAGGCGGGCAGAGGGTGCTTGTGGCCTCCAGAGCACGTGTCCGTCAGCATCATTTCAATTCAAGCACCAACCACCTGCTCCCCAGGTTCCCCGGTCTGGCTTCTCAATAAAGCCCAAAGACCAACAGTCTCTCGCACCCTTTTCCTATACGTGACCAGCCATCTTCAGGTCCAGCCTGACACAAAGTCCTTCAAAGCCACTCCCCTTCCTCTTGCCCTGGGGGAAAAGGCACTCCTCCAGGTCTCCGCTGCCTTGATCGCAGTGGCCATGACGTTCTTACCCCGGTACCCACACACTTGCTCCTTCACTGGGCTCTGCGTGGTCGCTTTACTTTCAGGGGGTTGCACCTCCCATCCTCGGTCAGAGAATAAACACTGTGAACAAAGGTCCTCTGTTTTTGTTTGCACCTGTTTCTAATCTCTGCAACAGGCAGGGAACGCACTGGACGCGAAGAAAGAGAAGGGCAACTTTTCTACCAGCTGGTGCTATGCACACGTGAAAACTCCTGAGGATAACAGTGAGAAAAAGGAAGGGAGGAAATTTGTTTTCAGACTTGGTGTTCGGAGCTGTGCGAAGAAACGTAAACCTGTATAGAGGGAGACAATTCTGTAAATGGCCACAAGGGGGCAGGCCTGACCGACGGTCCTTTCCTAGGACCAGCAAACTCCAGTCTTTGGGTCTCACACACACATTTCCATTAAACAAACATACTTAAGAGATTTGGGTCTTCAAAAGTATTCCTTAAAATCATCTCAGGGATGATGAGTCTCTTCTCTTCATGCCCCTCATGAAAGGGAACAAGAGAAAGCAGACCAGGCCATCAGCAACCCCATTAAAATCACTTAATTTCTATCATCCCTAGCAGGGAAAAATTGTATTTTAAACCAGCCTCCATACCCCAGAGAGTTACATCATCGCATGCTTCTGGGAAATGTAAGGTGAAAACCCATGGTGGAGGGTATGGTTTTCACTAAAACTCTCAAATGTGTAATTTCAGTCCTCAACCATAGGCAGGCAGTTTTGGAACTTACTAATTTACACTGAGGGGAAAGAAAAGCCCCGAGCTGTGATTTCATTCAAATTCCCATGTCAAACCCAGGGAAACCCGGCGATTATATTACTTATCATCTACAACACTGCCGGGATCTGCGTCTTCAGCCTCGGTTTCTGAATTGTTACAAGGCTCAGAGAGGCGGAATTCCAGAAGCAGCACAGCTTCAAGCTATCCTGTTTATCTAAAAATCCTGTTTATCCAAAATGTTCACAGGAGTTTGCCACTGAAGAAGGCGTTCTACCTTTTTTAAAAAGGGAGTTTTGAACTTGAGACCTAAGTAATTATAAAGTCATTACCCCTTCAATTAATCACAAAAATTAGAAGTGGACATCGTTAGTCAAACAGAGCGCAGCCTTGGCCCCGCCTCCTCGACTTCAGGTAGTAGCAGGTGGGGGTGAGGGGAAGATGAGCTAGTGAAGGTCTAAAGGACTCCATAAATTCTAATGGAGGGAGGAAGTGTCGAGTGGAATCCTCGTTCTCAAAGAGTTTCTCTCTTGCAGAAGAAAACACAAGAGTTACAGGTAACCCGCATTACAGCACGGCAGTTAGGTTCCCCAAAAATGCCGTGTTATGCGAATCCGTGTTATACGAAACAAAGAACTAGTATAAGAAAGAGGGTTAGGTTCCAAAAGTTTTTAAACACACTATGATATTTTTATAATTAAGAGAAATACCTTCATTAAAGCAATTTTCCCCAAAAGTATAACATATTAGTATGTATTAAATGTTTTCTTTGTTATCACTATCAAGCATCGTTAACCAAGTGCACTTTCTTCTTGACAAGATAGCTTCATCCTCTGAACGTCCTTCAGCATTACCTTGACCTCTACCCTGTACTTTTTG
Source organism: Noctilio leporinus (assembly GCA_004026585.1). NCBI lineage: Eukaryota > Metazoa > Chordata > Mammalia > Chiroptera > Noctilionidae > Noctilio > Noctilio leporinus. The sequence continues at coordinate 878,178 of PVIW01000021.1, forward strand.
CAAAAAAAAAAAAAAATCTGTTTAGATTGCTTGCTTTTAGCCGAAAGATCTTTAGAAATTTCGTTAATGTCAAATGAGATATCTTTTGCTCTTAAAAGCTCTTATTACACTCCATGTTGTTCAGGGACTTCTCTCATCCTCAAACCATGTTAGAGTGGAACCATGATCTAGGGCACCGTGTTGTACAAGGGTTTCCCCCGATTCTCAAACTGCATTAGAGCGAAGCCGTGTTATATGGGGGTCACCTGTACATGAACGCAAGGCAGTTTTCCGCATTACCAGTGAGCAGAGTTATGTTTAGCAACTTAGAAAATACATGGCGCGTCCTGTGCTCCTGGGCACGCCCTGGGGAAACCAAGCATCTAGCAGGCCAATTTCACTTGGGAAGATGAACATGTCAGAAAAGGCAACACTTCAGCTGTAACTAAAAACTGACCCTGTGCACAAATGAGAAAAATATCAAGTGTTTAAATCAGTCGGCAATTCCTGTTTTTGAGAGTTAGTCTAAGTGTTTCCCCTTCAGAACAATGCATTATCACTAAGCCGACAGACAGCTTCCCAGAATTCACATCTCTTAGGAAGCGAGAACAAACTTATCAAAAAGTCTTCATTATAAGGTGCATTATAACTCATGCATTATAATCTCTTAGATTCGGAAATCTGTAGTCAAATTTCAATTTCACATGTAACAATTAACATACTAGGAAATTATTGGCTATAAGTTTAATGCTGCTCTTGGTTTTCCTCTCTAACATTAAGTTAGCAGGCAGTGAGAGACTACATTTTAGGTTAACATTTAAACACCTGACTAAGAATACACACACATACACACACACACCGCTCTAATAAAATGATTCTTGAACTTTCATTTCAGTTTGAAAAAAAAAAAAAGTAACCAAACATATTTCCTGCCTTTGGTTTGGTGTTCCAGTCATTTTCCATAGCCGGTCTGGCTGTGGTTAAATGCTGTACAAGCCTTGGCTGAACTGGGGTGGGTGGAGGGGGCCTGCCTCACAATCCACTGAACTCAGTCTCTTCAACCAGGGGCCCAGAGTCCACACAGGTCCCTCTCAGGATGCCTCAAATTTCAAACACCGACCCAATTCCAGAGGCTCAATGAACAGTTCTTATTTTCAACCATTCACTGTGCAAATGTCAACACTGCTACCGTGGTGGCATTTGGACAGCCCTAACAGAAGATAAAGCCAGTGCAGAGCAGGTTCCTGAGGACACAGGCCCTTTATTGCCTCTTAGTGAAAAGGAAACAATTCTGAATAGAAGCAGGTTTTAAATATAGAACACTTCATTGCTGTCATTTTGCTAGGACAAAAGACAAAACTCATGACATCTGTTTTTCCCATCTTGAACGTTTTACCAAAGAGTCAACCACCAAGGGTATTACTTGTTCTCAAACTGTTTTATTTCTTAAGAGGAAGAGGCAAATGAAAATATTCTACCACGTAATTAAAGCTTTCCAAGTTGGTTAGTTGGAAATGAACTAAATGCTGAAGAAATTGTTCAAAATTTATCTCATAAAGATCTCTGCATAAAAGGGGATGTGGAAGAGAAGAGGGGAAGTCGAATATCCAAACAGATAAATCCTTGGGGATGGAGGGCAGTGATATAAAGATTGGGAAGAAGAATTAGAGACTACATACATATACATAATTCTAATCAAGTGCTCCACTAGGAAGAATAGCAGCTCATAGATTCTGAAGCATCCCACTTTTCACTCATGGAACCATGGGAAGGTGGTTCCCATGCCATGTTTCCTAAAATACATGTTCTTGACTTAAAGTACATGTTACCTTGGAGGCAGGGTTATAAAGGGCAGGTTTGTGTATCAGTGACTGCATTCTAGAACCACAGGAGTCTTACAGGAAGAAGGAAACGAAGGTAGTGCAGTTCCCTTTTCCTGGTAAAAGGCACATTTCAAAGAAGATGATAGCAAAAGGGTTCCAAACATCAGTCCCTAGGAAAATGTGCACCCGTGACCGGTGAAATGAAAGACAAAGACAGAAGGACCATGGACATGGACAAGTGGGATTGACTTTGGTGGGGAGTGGGTGGGTGGGGAAGGGGACAGAGGGGTGGAAACAAGAGATGGATGTAATACAACAACAACAAAATTAAATTTAAAGAAAAAAGAAGGACAAAGACAGCATGGTGGGATTCTTGGTCAGCTAAATGTATCCTTTATTTTGGGATAACAATCAGTGTGTTCGTCTTTCAAATTATATTGATAAGGGGAGAGTAGTTCCTTATTTTGTCTCATATCATTAGAGGAAAAAAAATTCTTCTTAAACTGCCCATATTATAATTGTACCCTAATTTTTGAATGGTGCCCAGGGAGGTCAGCGATCTTACATGATGAAACCCAAAATGTTGGGACACGCACTTAGGCAATCCTGTTAATGCAGCAATGGGAGGGGGTGGAGATGTCTGTAAGTTTCCAAAATTATTCACCTCTTACTTCACACGCTCTAGTCTCTAAACTTCCCAGAGAAAAGCATTCTAGGTATTTTTGACCCTTCTCAAAAGAAATTTTTCAATACATTTTGATTAAAGAAATCTCTAACATTAGAAACTTCTGGTGGAATTCTGGGCCTTGGCACGGAATGTAAATTTTGCAGAAAATGTGGTAAGACATCTTGGGCCGGGCATATCATCAGCGTGAGCCCTGCTGGGCAGCTACTCTGTATATCATATTATCAGACCTCTGGGCTTAGAGTTCAAGTCAAGTGACCCACACCATCCGAGTTCAAAACCTGACGCTGCCATCCACGGGACCTGCACCCTGGACAAGCCACTCACCTCTCTGCAGCATTTGGTCACCTGTAAAAATGGAGTTAATAACAGTATCTAAGCCCAGATTGGCTTAGCAAGGTGCCTGGGTGCATAGTAGGGGCTTTGGGCTTTTTTTTTTTTTTAAGATTTTATTTATTATTTCCAGAGAGAAGGGAAGGGAGAGAAACACAAATGTATGGTTGCCTTTCACCTGCCCCCAGCTACAGACCTGACTGGAGACCTGGCTTGCAGCCTGGTTATGTGCCCTTGGCTGGGAATCGAACCAGCAACTTTGGGTTCACAGGCTGGCACCTTATTCACTGAGTCATGAGCCAGGGCAGTGGGTACTTTTTAAAGCACCAGATTCCATTATTATCATTCAATTTTTACTGACAGTTATGGAAGGCTAAGGCAGAAGGGTGCCGTGTGGTGAAGGAGACGCCAGTTATTCTCTGACCCAAGTGCATCAGGCCGCAGAGGCTGCCTGGCAGCATACTCAGAACAGCACGTTAGCTTTTCAGGTTTCTTTTCTCACTCAGATCATTTCTGGTTTTAAAGGAAAATACAATGCTCTAACAGTGGATAGCTTAAAATATAAAGAATGGCAAAATTTGAAAAGTAATATGGCAATTTAAACGTGCATCTATTTTTAATACACACAAAGACTTCTACTGAGTCCCAAATTTCATCGTAATTGAGGGTAGGGAGAACCCAAACTCTTCAACTGCCATCCCTTCCCTTTACTCGCCTGGGTCACAGGTAAGTCCACGGTACTAGTACCTGCTCTGTACAAAGCCATGTGCTAGGATGTCACCATGGAGATGCGAGATTGGTACAATACAACTCTGGTCCCCAAAGAAATGGAGTCTGTTGGGTCAGATAGAGCATCCTCACTGATAGCCACAACGCAAGATGCAACTCAGTCAGAAGTCGCAGGTATCAGAAGATAAGGTTTTCTTACTCTCAAGTTCAACAATCCTTCTGCCAGTCTACTGTCCCTACCAGCCAATGCCAGAACTTCTAAATCATATCCCAGGTATTCTTCTCCCTCCAAACTACACAATAAGTAAGTCAGTTAGTTATACTGGGAATCATAAATATCTCTTGCCTTACTCTGTCATTTGGCAAACTGTTATTCAATATCTACTACCCATAAGGAAATGTAATTAGATGCCTACATTTAACACTAAGTCCTTTTAGAAAAATGGCATCATTTCCAAAGTGCATTTTTATTGAGTTATTTAAATTTATTACAGCTCAAGAATAAAATATACAGCAATGGCTTCTGACAAGGAGTACAAATAAATGCATCCCTCTAGGGCTGGGAAGCAACGTGACTACACTGAACATGTGTGGGACCTGGCCTTCCACTGCCCGCCTCCAGTCTGCTGTCAAAGCCAAAAGTGAACTCTGTAATGAACTTGGGGGAAAGAGAGAGACGGAGAAAGAAAAAGAGGAGGTAGAAGATATAATCTCTTCCTCTCTGTTCACAGGTCATTCACCCTTATTGACAGTAATGTTATTCCTGATAGGTGTATGCTCGAGCTATGCACTTGAAGAACACCTGTAAGCACATTCTTTCAAATGTTACCATTAGTAGTAATCCTGGGAGATATGGCTTTTTGAAAACATCCAACCACCACCCAGACCTAAGCCTAGTGAACAAGTTGGCTATCAAAAAGGCTCCAAAAATGACATACAATTATAGGAAGTAAAGAGGTAACTTCCTTGTGGTACTCACTAAGCAACTCTGCTAATAACACCCAGATACTGTACCACTTGGAAATGTGAAAACTTTTGCTAACATGATGAAAAAAATATGATCTATAAGCCACTTAACCCTAAAACACATGGCAGGTAAATGTTACCTGTTACACTTCCTATTCTCTTGGACCAGAGGCATTGTTTTACCCACAAAGTAATGCCAGGTGCCCCTGGAATGGTCCACACGAGACCTCTGCCAACCCTCCCTTCCTCACATCAGCGAGGGTCCCAACAAATGTACAGGTAGTGCCCAAAGACACTAACCTGCGAGTACAAGATTCAGTGTAAAAACAGACCAGTAAACTCCTCTTCACAACCTCCTCCCAAAACCTGCTGATGCTGCCTAGTATTAGGACCCTAAGCAAAAATTAAAGTTTTACAACTTACAGAACAGGACAAAAAAAAAAAGGACAGAACTTTTTCTTCTTCATCACCTTTCTGGATGCTTTTTCTGAAATCAATCAAGCAAACAGATGTGCACATGAACTAATAACACACACCCAGATTTTTAAACTATTAACATTGTGTTCTCTGTATCATTTTTCGATCCTCTTCTTAGAAATGAACAAGTTTCCTGCCTCAAAAAATCTTCACATAACCTCTTTCTAAACCCTCTATAGCAACAGTTGTATTTCTTGGCCAAGATTCTGGAATGAGAGGTTCACCCTCTTTGTCCTTTTTCTCAACTATCCAATTATTGTATAACCTTTTGGAATCTGATCTTTGCCCTGAAGCACTGCTATACAAAACAGGCCCCGCTTCAAAAAAAAAAAAAGTTCCCCGTCTTTGCAGATGTTAGAGTCTAGTGGATACTACATGTAGAGGGACAGATGAGTATAAAAGGTGTCTGATAGTAATAAGCAACGAGCAGATAAAATAACAAAGGGAAAATGTCAAGAAAGGTGGCCAGTGGTGGTCCTCTCCCTCCCTGCTCACAGGGCACTGGTGGCTGGTGCAGCTCCGGACCAGGAGGGTGGCCCCACCCTTCCCCCTAAGCATCCTTTCCCTGAGAAATTACATCTATTCTCAGCCTCCGGTTCCACGTGACTTTTCTTACAAATGACTGCAACCCCCAGCTGGTGAGTTTCCAATGGAAGCTGCCGAAGCATCGCTTGAAATGGCAACTGAAATTCACAAGGTGTCGGTTCCCCCTCCCAAGGACTTCTCTTCTCCCACCCGTCCCAGCGCCCTGCAGATTCCAGAGGAAAAGCCTTTATCTTCAATTCGTAGTTGCCACTGATAGTAGCTCTTTTCCCCTTTTACAAACATGTAATCCATTTTTAAATGCTGCTTGGTCTCCCATCATATTTTTCATTCTGTTTTCAATTGTCTGAAGAGTTTCAGAGTCTTCTCCCTCGTCATGATGCATAAGCAAAACAAGGAATCCTGAACCGTTTCTAGGTGGTCCTCTCTGCTAGTGAGCACTTCCAATGGTCACATTTCCACTGCATTCCACACAAGCCTTGGGGACTTGCTGCAGCCCACCCCCCCACCCCCCAGGCCCCAGCCTGGGCCTCTGCTCCGGTGTCCACCAGAAAGGCTTTCCGGCCCCCTATCACCTTCCTCTTCCCTAGCACAGATCCTTCCAGAAGGGCGGCTCAACTCACGTCCCCTGAGAAGCTCTTCCTGACCGCTCTACCAGCTCTCCCCTCCTCCCATCTCCTAGCCATTGATTAATGCACCATTCATAAGGAACTCATTATATGCTCATTTTTATTGTTGGTATTCTTTAGTATGTATGTGAAATATCTGTGGGAACAAGTCAATAAAGGCAATACTCAATAAAGACCATATGCTCCCACAGAGGGACCACATTTGTACTGACTTCAAAATAACAGTTGCCCCAGAAAGAATAAAAACTTTGTACCCTGTGGCCCATTTTAAATGTTCTATTTGAAGCCACATTACTTTAAACAAGACTCCTTTATAATAAGTCATCATTTAATTAATATCCAAATACCTTGAGAGCCAATAATAGTTCAACAAAGCAGCTGGAAATCAAATATCGGATATAATTACTCACAGCTGGCCTCATTCAACTGATGTCATATTAAATAAACTTACTCCATAGACTGTTTCCCCCTCTCAACTCCCCAGGAAAAAAATTTCCTTCAAGAAACATAAAAGGCTCTTTGTGTTGGATTTTTACTTTTTTTTAAGTTTGCAGAATATATTCCAATATTAAAGATTTTCAGCAGGAGTTCATAATACCAAAGATTTTCAGAGAAGTATATTTTGTTTTTTTGTACCATACAGTGTGGTTTTGTAATATTTCACAGACTTGGAACTTTGTTTTCCTTAAGACTAACAAAAAAAATGCAAACTGGACTAAGTCACAAAATATAATGGATGCCTGTATTTTTATGATCTGACATTCAGTTTACTATTTTGATGCTGGACTCTATTATTTTTGTAAAGATATATCTCAACAGCCTAGTAACATAAATTATCAAACAAAGATATTGGTTTCAAATCTATTGTTTCGAGATATAATATAAATCAGCTTACTGTGCTACATGTTATATGAAGAGTAATTCACTTATAAACAATAACTACCTATTTTATGCCAAGCATTGTGTGGGAAATTCTACATCTATTGTCTCTCATTTTCATAACAATCCCACACGGAGATACTTTATATCTAATAATTACCTAAAGGAAAGAAATTAAAAATAGCTTTTAAACTGCCCCTCCGCAACCCACACATCAAATCAAGACTCCGTAATAAGCAAGATTATGTATCTGCTACAGTAGAATTTTCAAATCCTGTGTATTTATATTCATCTTCCTCAGTCATTTAAATGCATTGTCATTATTTTGTATTTATTCAGAGCCTCTCTCCCTCTCCTTTTCCCTCCCCTTTGACCAAGAAAAAATTGCTGGTAGTGATCATGTTATACTTAGCTAATGATCAAACTTAAAACTAAAGTCAGCCCTGGCTGGTAGCACAGTGGATAAGGCACCAGCCTGCAAACCCAAAGGTCGCAGGTTCGATTCCCCAGCCAGGGCACATAACCAGATTGCAAACCAAGTCTCCAGTCAGGTCTGCGGCTGGAAGCAGGTGAAACGCAACCATACATTGATGTCTCTCTCCCTCTCTGCCTCTTTCCCTTCCCCTCTTTCTAAAAATAATGAAATTAAATCTTTAAAAAAAAAACTAAAGTCATACTTTATGAAACTTTACAAGTAGTCCTGGTATTGTTTAATCTATGATATAACCTTTCAACTATCACCTTTTCAGAAAGCAGTTTAGAAATGCAAAATGAGTGCAACCATGACATATCTATCACTTAAAACCGTTTGTAATTTATAAGTGACTATACTTATACCTCGATACAAACCAATCTAATATTAATTATACTAGTAATAAAAGCAATGGGCAACATTCAGAAACTAATATTATACTTTTGGTCATCTTATCTGTGTACCACTATTTCTTCACACTCATCTGGATGCTTGACATGGTTCCCACCGTAGTGATGTCTGCTTGTTTTTGAGATTCTCTCTGACCTTTCAGCATATTCACCTGGGCATCTTTTAAAACCATACAGTACCTAGTCCCTAGTATGGCCTCAATTAAAATGCATTGAGTCAGTGAATATTTTTTTTCCAAAGCAAAAAGGGAATTCTCATTTTTATGTCACCAAATTATTTAAATCTATTAATTTTTAACACCGAATTTTCTTGGATTGACTTAGTGTCACTGGATTGAGTTAATTTATGGATTTTAACAAGTGTGAACATCATTTTTCAATCTTTCATTTTTGCATTTAGGAAAAAATTACTTTCAGCAATATAGAATGTAAAAAAATACAGACTTACACAGCAGCGTTTGCAATACCCAACATATGGGAGCAACCTAAGTGTCTGTGGACAATTAAATGGATAAGGAAATACATTATATTTATATGCTTAAAAAGGAGGAAATTCTGTCATTTGAAACAACATGCTGAACATGAAGGGCATTATGCTAAGTGAAATGAGCCAGAGACAACCAGATAAACACTGCTTGGTACAGTATCACATATATGTGGAATATTAAAAAATAAATAAATAGAAAGGTCAAACTCATACAAACAAGGAGTGGAAAAGGTACTGTCAGAGGCTGGGGTATTGGATAAAAAGGGAGAGGCTTGTAAAAGGGCATAAATTTTCAATTAAGATGAATAAGGTTTGAGGATCTGATGTTATGATTTGGTGACTACAGTTGATCACACTTTACTGTGTATTTAAAATTTGTTAAGAGGGCAGAACTTCAATGTTCTAAAGAACAACAAAACAAGATGATAAGTACGTGAGCTGACAAATGTGTTCATTAACTCAAAGGAGGACCCTTTGACAATGTAGCTGTATATCAAATCAAATCACCACCAGTGATACTTTAAGTATCTTACAACTTTATAGATCAGTGATACTTCAATAAAGCTGGGGTATAAAATGGCTCCCTCGCATTGTTATCAAACTTACACAATCTTTCTTATTTGCTTTATTCTAGCAATATAAACAAACAACCCATTTTACCCCCCAAAACATAAGCATCCACAAATCACCACAGCTAATCGCCATCAAGACAAAGTGCTTATTCAACACTCATTAGTTACACCGCACACTAAAATGTCTCCAGGATTAATTCCCATCTTACAAAGGACCAAAACGATGTCACTGGGGCTTTTCGAGGGAAATATTCCCACCACTGTGCAGCAGGTATAGTGATAATACTAAAAGCTGTTTAAGAAGAAGGGGAAAACAACACTGTGACTATAAATAAACTAACCACCCTTCACAGCAGGTCCTGGAATACTGTCCTTCCGTCCAGTGTTGTTTTGTTGTGACACGGACAGGATGCCGCTGGGACTTCACTCTTGCTGCAGGCTCTCCAGGAGCCCACGGCACAACTGGTTCCGTCACCATGTTCTGCCGCAGGTCCGCCCACCCACTCATGACAGGAGTACGTGAGGACTTACTGTACTTGAGCACTCCCATCTCCCAGAAGGGGTCAATGTCCAGTAATTAACTATCTCTTCTGGCATAATCTGGTTTAAAAATTAAAAAACAAACAAACATGAAGCACTTCACACAGCTCTCAGCTAACGGTGCACAAGGCATCAGAAATGCTCCCTATTTGCAGGGATGTGTTGTGTGGGGGTCAGAAGGTAGCAGCTAGTTACAGCTTACTGCCTACACCCTGACATTTCACCTGTGTCTTCTCTCCCAGAGGAATCTGATGGGAAAGGAAACTACTACAGGGAAGACCAGAAGAGACTACAGAAATGTTTATTTTAATATACCTTGCAACTAGCACAGTGGGTAAGAGACTGAGTTCCGGCGCCAGGCTGAGCTAAAATCCACAGCTTGGTTCTGTGCATGTTTCTAACTGCAGACAAAGTTACTTAAACTGATGGCCCTGGCTGGTGTAGCTCAGTGGATGGGCACCAGCCTGTGAACCCAAAGGCCGCTGGTTCGACTCCCAGCCACAGCACATAACCAGGTTGCAGGCCAGATCTCAAGCCAGGTCTGTAGCTGGAGGCAGGTGAAAGGCCACCATACATTGATGCTTCTCTCCCTTTCTTCCTCCCTCCCTGCCCTTCTCTAAAAATAATGAATAAAAATCTTTTAAAAAAGAAAAAAAGTTACTAAGATGGTTATGAAGATTACATGAGACAATGGAAGCAAACCCCTTACGTGCTGTTTTGATAGTTGGGGGACATAAGTGCAGGTGACCAGCAGGTGCAGGTCAGCTGACAGAGGTTCTCTAGTCCAGGCTCATTCCTGTATATGACAAACCTAAATATTTGACGGTACGCCTCCCTGGAGGTTGAATGTTATTTCCTAATAATTACGTAACCAAAGATGCATTTTTTCAATATACATAAAAGCTCCCAGATTTTTAATAAACACTTAAAAATTAGTTAGAGATAGCATATCGATGAGCAAAATGGGGCTTCCAGTTGTTTGCAGGCTATGTATTTACTCCTCGGGAATTTATAATGCATGCTTTAAATGATTATAAAAGTTTAGAACAAACAAAACTAACAAGCAAAACAGAACCAGATATATGAATACAGTGAATAGGCCTTCAGTGGGCAGGGGAAAGGAGGGTGGGGGGAGGGGGAGGAAGAGGCAAGGAAGGGGAGCAATTTAGACAAGAACCTAGTATGGAGGAACCATGGACATGGACAACAGGTGGGACTGACTTTGTGGGGGAATGGGTGGGTGGGGAAGAGGACAGAGGGGAGCAAAAAAGGGATAGATGTAATACAACAACAATAAAATTTTAAAAGTTTACAACATATCAGGGAGATCATCCAAACTGATAGAACTCTCAAAAAAACAAAAAAGTCCTACCTGCCTCTCTATTAAGCAACTATTATATTCTTGGAAGGTATCACCATTCTTTTTTTTTTTTTTTTTTTTTTTCAAGATTTTATTTATTATTTTTTGAGAGAGGCAGAGAAGGAGAGAAACATCAATGTATGGTTTGTCTTTCACCTGCCTCCAGCTACAGAGCTGGCTGGAGCCCTGGCTGGAGCCCTGGCTGCAGAGCTGGCTGCAGAGCTGGCTGGAGCCCTGGCTGGAGCCCTGGCTGCAGACCTGGATTGCAACCTGATTATGTGCCCTGACTGGGAATTGAACCAGTGACCTTTGGGTTTGCAGGCCAGTGCCTTATCCACCATGCATCCAGCCAGGGCAGGTATCAACATTCTTGATCTCTTTATTCCTTAAACCTAAACATACACCAGGGATCAAATTTAATATGTATAAAGATAAGCAATTATGTATGGCTAAGATGAACAAACTATCACAATTGCCATAAGAAATCTAAATCCTTTCATCTAAAGAACACTTTTTACAGAAATAAAAACTACAAGAGAACTACAAATTATGTATGATGCAAACTTCTGAAAATATAATTTAACCATTTAATAAAACTACCTCCAAATACAGTTCAGATCTCTTCTAACCACCTGTTTTCTCAGCCAATGTCACAGAAGAAATTCATTTAACCATTCAGTTTTACTCATGGAATTTTAAAAATTCATTTGCATGGTCAATCAATGAAAACGAACATATCTATCTCAAAATATTTAGAATGCTACCTAGCAATCCAATTTTTTACAACTATATCCAGTATTTTTTTAAGCCATGGACATAAAAGGATATCCTAGTCTTGGCTGGTGACTCAATGGAAAAGTGCCAGCCTGCGAACGCAAATGTCATTGGTTCGATTCCCAGTCAGGGCACATAACCAGGTCGCAAGCCAGGTGAAAGGCAACCATATATTGATGTTTCTCTCCTTCTCTGCCTCCCTCCCTTCCCCTCCCTAAAAATAATAAATAAAGTCTTTAAAAGGAAAAAAGAATATCTTCATTCAAGTTGCTATCCTTTCATTGCCCCCTCCCATGTAATCACATGTCTTTGATCAAATGCATTTGCGAATTCAAAACCTACTGCTTTGAAGAACTTTAATTTCTAATTGGTTCCAAATATGTGATCAAAAGGAATTAGCAGAGGACCAAAAATGCAGCATAAGACAAATGATAGAAGAAAATGTTGCAGTATTTTTACCTTTTAAACCTCGATATGGATAAGTAAACTCAACTTGAATATGAACTCCTACCTTGTATTAAAAATGTTTCATTGTGAAAGAAAAATTTTTAAAGATGATTTATAGAATTACACAGAGCATGCATTACAAACTCAGTTAAATCAAGTCCACTTCCTTTTGAAGTTATTACTTTAAAACACAGAGTACCAGATGTTCACCCATACAGCTTATTACATATAGAAAAAAATAAATCACATTATCATATTAAGGATATGCATCTGAGTCTAGTCTAAGCTCTGTAGGCTGCAAAGCAATCAACTTTGAAGTAGACTTTCTTTACATGTGTGCTAGTGAAATATATAAAACAAACACCCTTTAGCCATAGTCCCAATACTACACCAAGGATATTCTTGTATCGTGAGTGGGGTTTTAAATCTGAAAAAGGTGGGTTTCAAGCTTAGTTCTACCATTTACTAGATATGTGACCTTGGGCAATTTCCTTAACCTCCCTCTTCTTAAAAATGAAGGTAAAGTAACTTTCTCTTCATTGGGTTTGAGAGAAGATTAAACTTGCCTAGATATAGCTATTGTTAACATTTTATATAGAATAGCAACTATCAATTATTGACAGGGAAGAGGTATCAACAGGTAAAAGATACATTTCATAAAATGAGTAACATTGAAAAATAAGTATACATAGACACATGTCCACATATTGTTACTAGACATAACAAAAGACTTGTTCAAAGTTTTTACACAGCTAAAATAGGAATGCAATGTTGAACAAAGGCAGTTTCTTGTTAAAAAAAAAAAAAAAAATCCTGTTACATCCAATTAATATGAATCCAATGTCACATTTAATATTTAGGTACAAGGGCTGACAGGAATTCTCCTTACTTTTAGATTAATAAAAGCTTAGTTAGAGGGAGATCAATAATACCCAGGTTATAATTCTCACATCTCCCCGCCCTAGGAACATTCACATGATGGTCAGAAAACAATAGTGCCTGTTCCTCCTAAGAAAAAGGATGTGTCTGCTTCCACCTATGAACAGGATGCTGTCATACAAACTGAGAAGGCTACTGCTCACACCATTAATTAAAATTATTTCCACATTTCTAATGAAGAGTTCAAGTTGCAGAATTTTTATATTATGCTCATTTTTTAAAGGGGCAAAAATCAATTGAGTCCTAACAAAGTGCCTAACAAAAGAGCAAAATAAACCACAGAAAGCAATGAATGAGCTGATAAATGGGTGGATCTACCATAGCCTAGACAATGTACATATCCTTCTAAATAACAGCTGAGAATTTGAAGGCTATAAAATATGTGTCAAATTTAATTTGCCCTAACAGATGCAAACATAATTTTTCAATGGTCAGTCTTGATTCTGAACTATTTTTTAACTGACCTCTTGGGCAAGACCACTGTGCTCAGTTTCCTTGAAAATATCCATCATGTGACCCCATCAGGAGTCTTAAAGGAAAAGCAATCATTTTGTCTACAGATTTGAGGAACACATTTTTCCCAAGAATAATCATGCCCTGCCATTTTTGCCATACAGGGTGATTTGAATTTACACATTCTTGCTTATAAAAATCAATGCAGGATGCAAAATATGAACAGCTGCATGACCCAGAAGGGAAAAGGTTGAAGGAGATACGCGTATAGCCGGTGCCAATGACAGAGGCAGACGAGGATAACAATCGAGAGGAAGTCTTTTGGCGGCAGAGCTTCACTGCAATTCCCAACGTTGATATTGATTGCTGTACTTAATTCTAAGCCTAATTGAGGATACTACCTACACTTTACCATGCTGCTGGGAAGAGCAAATAAGATAAGGTAGATAAAGCATTTACACACGGGTTATTGCAGAGCTACTGTTAACTGTTTCAAATTCAAGAGGGAAAAAATTAGCCAGACTCCATACGCCCAGCAAGACTGAAGCTTGTCGAAGGGTTTCCTGCAAGGCGGCCAATGACCATTTCTGATTCTTTCAAGTTCCCAGGTCCAATTTAGCAAATACCGCTAGTAAAATTTCATCCTCCTTGATAAGACCGGATTAAATTGTACAAAATCAGTAGATTGAAAGGACTTAATTATGTATGTGTTTTAAGATACTTTGGATGCTTTCCTGAATGGCTAGTGAACTCTAATTGCTTTTTTTTTTTTTTCCAACATGAAAAGTTGCTACTGGTAACTATGGGTAACATTTCCGCACAATGTGCAACAGGACACCATGTAAATAACAGAAGTCTACTACTTAAAAGTAGAAAGATTTAGGTAGAAAATGGCTGAATGGCCTCTGATAATCATTTCATACTTTCAGTAAAGATGGCCTAGTGACCACCACCATGGAAGGCTGGAGAGTCATTTGATAACGTCAGAGACATTTTACACCAAGGACACAGGAAAAAGAACCAAAAGACAGTTACATGCCTTGTTTTTTGTTGTTGTTGTTGTTGTTGTTCAAATGGAATTTATTTGTTGTATCTATATTTATACCTAATGTTTTCCCAGATTTAATTAAAAAAAAAAAAAAAAAAAAACAATGAAAAGGTAAAAAGAACTGGCTGTTGGGTTGGGAGCATAGGCAGAAACTTTCCTTTCCTTGCTCTGGTGGCAAAGATGCGATTCAGACACTCCTAAGAACAAAACTCATTTATACCTTCTAGTCCATATTTACCTCATGTAAAAAGATAAACAAATTGAGGGAACAGCCAACTGGGAAAAACCAATGTTTTTAGTGGTTCAGCCACAGGTACCGTTTACTTCATTATGCTTTTCGGTCACTGTCATCTGCCTCATTCTATACCCCGGAACCCAGGGAAGAACTCTTTTCTATAGATACCAAGTGCAACACAACTAGCAATCTTGTAAGAACTGTTCTTCTTTAAAAATAAAAATTAAATTAAAAGCTACTCATTGCCCTGGCTGTTGGCGCTGTGGATAGGCACTGGCCTGCAAACCCAAAAGTCAGGTTCGATTCCCAGCCAGGGCACGTAACCAGGTTATAAGCCAGGTCTCCAGCCAGGTCCGTAGCCGAAGGCAGGTGAAAAGCAACCATACATTGGAGTTTCTCTCTGTCTCTGCCTCTCTCTGGAAATAATAAATAAAATTAAAAACAAAAAATAAAAAAACTAGTCATTCATCTTTGATAAAAAGTACAGTTGTTAGGTCAAAGACATGACTCTGAAACCCTAGAAAGCACTTTAAAGGGTCACAGGCTTATAATTCCCAAATTGGAAAGTAAAGAATACAATCAACAGAACTTAGGAGTACCAGCAATAATGAAAGAAAACATTAAGCCTCCTATCTTTTCCCACAAGCACTGTAATAACCCTGTTGATTTTTTTTTAACTGCCACTGATCTGGTCTACCCTTCACACCGGCATTTCTATTGCTCTTACATCCCATTTTCAGTAAGGGGCAAAGACAACCACCTGAGTGAGGTCCTGGAGACCTCCTGGTTAATAGGTCTGCATATGTTGACTGACATTTACAGATCATGAAGTTCCCTATGAAGAAGGTACAACAGTGCAGTATCTTTTCCTCACCTTCAATGGATAATGCAAGACTCTTGATCAGCCAAACGCAGTGAACAGCTAATGAACCATGCCAAGTGGGAAAATGGTTCTAAATTAACCAAGCAGCAAGACTACAGGGTGAGCCTTTTCATATATAATAGCCCTGTGCCCCACCCCAGCTGCACTAAATTTTTCCTTCTCAAGACCTAGGAATCTGTATGTATTATAAGCAAAATCTGCATGTGCCCCCTCCCAGGTAATTCATACAGCTAGATGAGTCTGTGAAACACAAAGATGGGGACACTGGAAAGAATCACTGGCTTCCTGTCATCTGCAAATGGGTTCCTTGTCAAAAGCACCTAATGACAGCTGTACCTGCGAATCTTACCGTGTTAGATGGCACAGTGATACTAGGATTTCGATATTCCAGATAGGGTATAAAAATCATGTCTTTTGTTTACAGCAAGTTACTTTATAGCTCTCATATAATAATCAAGGATGCCATAAACCAGCTAAACCGAAAATGTTAACAGAAGACAATTTAATGATCGATTATAGCAAACCCTTACTTGAATTTCTGTAATAAATTTATATAAGTATTTGTTAGTCCTTGTAAGCAAACAGATACATCGCATATCGAAGAATAGTGGCCTGACTTGGGAACTTAAAAGCTTGGATTTCAATCTCAACTTTCTTTCAAAGAAGCAAATGGACAAACATCTCTGAGTTTCATTTATAAAAAGGGGTAATAATTTCTTATTTTTACCACTGCAAATAAGTGAGAAACAGAAGTGCCATTCATTTTTTAAATGAACATATTTGAACACTACTGTATACTAGACACTCTTTCAACCTATCCCGTTTTTAACCAAAAATGTACATCCACATGAATTATTTTTTGTTTATAATTTCTTCTCAGCTCTTCCCCAAGATTCTAGCCTAAAATGTAGCCATTGTCTAAAAATTCAATTATTAGATTCAATAGTTTCAAATTCGTAAGTCTCCTGGTTTAAAGGGATCATTTTCACTCCTCAAAATGTTTTATGAGTTATGTTCTTCATTATCCCCTATTTTATAACTGAGAAAGTTCAGAGAGGTTAAGTAACTAGCCCAAGTTCACGCAGCTTATAAATGAAAGCAATAATCTAACATTCTTAACCTACTAAGATAATTTAAGTATCTCCAGAATAAAACACCCGGAACAAACTTTAATCCTTTTCTCCCAACTTCCACTAAGGCAGGATCCCAGCTGACAAAGACAGACCTTAGGCTGCCAGTGAGGTGCAGGCACTTCCCCTGCTCCTTATAGGGAACTGTCTCTTCCAACCATTTATCTAGCCCATCTGTTTGGTCAAGGATATCCTGGTGCCTCTGGCCACTGTGCATTTATTGTTTTTAATTCTATGTAAGCACAAATTTCAATTCTATGTAAGCACAAGTTTCAAACATAGAATACTTTCAGCCTGTGTTATCTACCTTTTATTATTAATAATGATATTTACAGTAAATACAATCACCATCTTGGCTGGACCTAGTACTCCACTGACTTGATCTAACAGAGAAGCAATAACCTAATTATTCTGTCTACTTTTGTGTTTTTAAAATGCTTTAGAATATAATTTGAAAAGGTGGGTTTTTATGAGTTTGACGTTATTGGCAATAAGATTTGAATGATGCCTTCATTTTAGGTTAG
Organism: Noctilio leporinus; assembly: GCA_004026585.1. NCBI lineage: Eukaryota > Metazoa > Chordata > Mammalia > Chiroptera > Noctilionidae > Noctilio > Noctilio leporinus. Next base: position 895,495 of record PVIW01000021.1, read on the forward strand.
AAATCTGAGAAGAGTTGAGGCGAGCTGAACAGAAGAAATTATAAACAAGGAACAATTCAACTTGATGATATAAATTTTTGATGATGTAAATTTTTGATTGCCTGCAAAATTTTAAATTAAATTTTTTGAGGCAACAGGTAAACTTCAGGTGTACATTATAATTTGGAATCTGTGTACTCATTTGAGGACCCATCACCCAAGGGTCCTCAAATATTTTTATACTATTACCATGTATTTGACCCCCTAACCCAATATGGCCTCCCCCCAACACCCATCCCCCTCTAGTAACCACCGTTCTATCTTTGTATCTAATATTTTGCTTCTATTGATAGTTCATTTTCTATTTTTGTTTTAATTCCCCATATGGGTGAAATGATACAGTTTTTGTCCTTTCCACTGGACTTACTTCACTTAGCGTAATACTTACTCTGAAGATGCATTTATGTTGCTGTGAATGGCAATGAATCTTCATATTCTAATTAATGATACTTTTCTCAAGAATTTCAGAACAATATATGAAAACTACATTTTCCAACTAATTATTTTAGCTTGCCTACACTTAGCAACAATATGCATGACAAGTGAAGTATATGGTTTTTCAAATCAGTCATGTTGCTCTTCTAATAAGGAACTCACCTTGAAGCATAAAGATTTATTTACTAATTAAATGGCACAAGTCTGCCAAGAGACAAGAAGAGTGTTGTTTGTTGTGTTATTAGTTGAGAAAGAAAAGACACACTTGAGAACACATATTTCCCAATATCACCCACACGAATTCCAGGAGCTTCTCCTGTTCCAAACAGCGCAATTCAACTAAGGAACAATTTTTTTTTTTTTTTAATGCCCAGTAAAGGCCCTACTAGAGAAACAGATTAACATCACATATGTTTCACGAAATGGAATCTCCTCACAAAGAAGCCCATTATCCCGTTTCCATTAAATATGCTTCTTCTTGTCAAGATAAAACTGTATTATTGAACATTCCCACCTTTGTTCAAGACCAAACGGAAGAAGAAATGCCTGAACTTTTCTAATCCTCTTAGATCTTGTCAAACAAGGAAGAGGAAACTTTTTTAATGTGCCAGAGACCATTAAAATGAAAAATTAACACTGCTCAACTAGAACTCTGTACTGGCTTTAAGTGCCAAGTTTTTCTACTTTTTCCCATCCATCTACGCTTTCGGAAAACTTTAAATCCTCACTATCTCCCCACCATAGTTTAAGATTGTCTCCTCTTCTCAATTTGAGAATCACTGTAGCCACAACCAGCTGAAGGTTTCCCATGTTAATTTCCATGGCTTTTGTTACAGAAGTTACAAGATTTTCTGAATTCCAAATATCACTTTTTTATGATACTCAATTTCACCCTTGAAAATTACTGCCTCAAAGTATACCTAAGCTACTAAAAAGCAAAAGTACTATATATCCCTAATAGGTTATGCAAGTGATTGGCTTCCTAGGCAAACAGAATTGTACCTATGGAACACTGATTATCCTCATGCCAATTACTATCAAAACAGAACATCTTTCTTCACCCAGTCAGTCTAGTGTAAAATTCTTACACGACATGCAGTGACATGGAAAGGAATCTACTGAGATCTAGAATCAAAACCTGAGATTCTCGGCAAGTCACTCATTCCTTCTGGGGCTTTGGCTCCAAGTGATTTCTAAAAATGGCTAAATCAACTGTTTCTAAATTCTAAACTCTCCTGAGTCAATCGCTAACTCAGCACACCTACCTATCTCCAGAAACAGTTCACTGTACTAATCTTCAAGTACATTAACAGAGCCAAAACATCTATCACTTAATCTTTCTTATGTGCTAAATGCAGTCAGCTGCCACTCTCTAAGGCAGTATGCCTTGAAACTATAGGGGAAAGAAAAACAGAAACAAACAAAGGTAAAATGAATGGAATGAGAGATTACCTAAGAAAGTGACTGTAACCTGAGTTCTATGACCATTCTTCAAAGCACGAAGACTGCTTTATGAAGGGAAGGCTTTCAAAAGATAAAAACACATGTAAGAAAAGAATTGTTGGGCAATAATATAATGTGCCTCCTTTACTGCTTAGGCATATTCAAGAATTGTGTTAGGAGAAAATGAAACCGCATTACTGTCCTTTCCAATTCCTGGCTCCCTAGTATATTTTCTTGCCATTTCAACAACATATTGAACCTCACTTGGTTGCCTAGTTCTAATTCCAGCCAACAAGCTCCATTATAATTAGCCTGCTTAAGAACATTCTCCTCTCTGCACTTCTAGGAGAAAGTATCATTTACTTAAAATCACAATGTCATATTTCTGGTTATAAAAATCATAAAATGCTACCTAGAAAAGTCCTTAAGAAGTATCTATCCAACTCTTCATTTTAGAAGTGAACTAGAGCCTAAAGAAACGAAGCAAGAGAAGGTCAGACCCCTTATCTAACCAGCCTGCTAATCAAGGCAAAGATTCTTGCTGGCTACAGTACTCAGGGACAGAGAGGGAGAAACATGTTTAAAAATTAAAATATAGTCCTTTATTCATTCAAATATGAATTGAGCATCTACCATATACCATTCCAAGCACTGAGATTTGTATGCTGCGCTTACTTGTAATGTAAGATTAGCTAATGCAGTTTATCTTAGAAAAATCCACTACTCAAAATCTACATAGTAGCCTCCCTTGAACAGCCTATAAGAATTATATAAATAGCCCTGGCTGGTGGCACAGTGGATAAGGTGCTGGCCTGTGAACCCAAAGGTCGCTGTTTCGATTCCCAGCCAGGGCACATAACCAGGTTGCAGGCCAGGTCTCCAGCCAGGTCCGTGGTTGGAGGCATGTGAAAGGCAACTATACATTGATGTCCCTCTCCCTCTCTGCCTCTCTCCCTTCCCCTTTCTCTGGAAATAATAAGTAAAAACCTTTAAAAAAAAAAAAAAAGTATTATATAAATAAATTCCAAGGAGTGGGCATTCTCTCAAACAGCAAAGATCTAATTCAGGGACCTTTTTTAGGGGGTGAGGGGCAAGAAAGGAAGAGAAGAAAATGCTTCATACTCCAGGAAAATACAGCCACTCAAGTGCTAATATTCAAAGTTATCACCTGAGAAAACAGTGGATAGTTCAGCTGAAAGAAGGAAAGAAACTTCCATCTTTAGTTTTGCTTCTAAATTATGAATGCCATTAACATGCCTTAAAGAGTCTACTTCTTTAAGAGTCACGTTGAATGTACCAATTGTATTGATTTTGGATCCTCAAAATAGAAATTACTTAGTAAGTTTGGGTCTTATTTTATGTTATCCACAGAATGAGGACCAGTAATGGTGGCTTTTGACTGCACTTCAGTATAAGCTGAGGAAAATCCAGTGCCTAGGCCAGTCTCCAAATCAATTAAACCAGAATCTCTGGGGGTGAGACGCCAGCATGAGGACTTCGTAAATCTGTCCAGATGTTCCCAATGTACAGTCCAAAAAATCCACTGAACCAGATTGCTCTCTAATTCTCAAATTCTCATCTATTCCAGCCAATCTAGTTCTAAGCTTCTCATATAAATCAACTCCTGTCCCCTGAACTAGGTAATTTTAATGCTAATAAAGGCTATCAATGTAATTGTTAAAGACAAATTACTGAAAGGATATAGTAATTCACCACTGTGTAAGTATAAACAATCAGAGTGTGGCACAGAGCAAGTATCTGAATATTCACTAACCAACCAGATGACAGCAAAACCTAAAATGAGAAAGCTTAAAAAGCAGACAGTTCGAGCCAAGAAAACATTTAAGCTATAAAACACTTATAAAATTAATTATGACTACATGAGTCCATATGGTGATTTCTCAGTTTCCCTAGCTTTCTCTGAGTAATAAATCTCTTGCTTTAACACGGAACCGTGTGTGTGTGTGTGTGTGTATGTGTGTGTGTGTATTCCATAGAAGGCCTAAAGAGACAATAACCCCTGTAGCAACAAGCACGTACAGGAGCCCGGATCTTGGTGTCTAATATCATTTCCCATAAAAGAAAACAGGAGTGGCTCAAGAGAAATGGTTCATTCTAGAACAGGGGTGGAAAAAACACAAGATGATCCTGAAGCATTTAGTAATACTTGATTAAATACATGGGGGAGAGCAGGTAATCTTCCTACGGATTCCAAATAATTTATATAGGAGGTGAGGCTTAAATCCTCCCATTCCATCCCTTGAGTGTAGATTGGATTTAGAGCTCTGCTTCCAAAGAACGGAGTGTGGAAGTGAGGGGCGGGGGTGACACACTTCACAGCAGAGTAACGTGACAAACACTAACCACCTCAGCCATGTGATCCGGGTCAACATCGTGACAAATCACACCGATGGTGTGTATCCTTAATACTTTGTGATGAAAACAGCATTTTGTGGGCTTCCTCCCAGAAACTCATATCCTTAGTCTTATAGTGAGTAAAACATAAAACCCCAACTGAGGAACATTCTACAAAGTAACTAATCATTAGTCCACAAAACTATCAAAGTCATGAAAAACAAGGAAAGATTGAGAAACACAGGTCAGAAGAAACCAAGGAGCCATGATGACTATGCAATTTGACAGCCTGGGTGGGATTCTGGAACATACAGATATATTTGTAAAAAAAAAACTAGTAAAATATGAATAAAGTCAAGAGTTTATGCAACGGTGATGTAGTGATATTGGTTTCTTGATGTTTATACATGAATCATAGTAATGTCAGATGTTAACAATGGGAGACATTCAGCGAGATATATACAAGGACTCTCTATACTATCCTTCTGACTCTCGTGATCTAAAACTACTCTGAAATTTTTTAAAACCTTAATTGTAAAAACCTATATGCATGTAGATAGGTCAATCTTTTAAATATGCATCACAGCTAAATATATATACAAACAATGCAAAAACCTCCACAGGTTCGGGCCATGCACACGCTGCCTCTGAATCTTTGAATTTGGATTCCAGCTTGGGAGTGATTTACAGACTGGAGACCAGGAACATTCATCATTTCAAAGGACTAAAAGTTTAAACCACCAACTTTCTCCTTCCCTCCTCCCCGATCAAGAGCCTCCTCATTCCTGCTCTTCAACATGGCCTTCCCACTCACTGCACATCGACTTGAAGGCTCTCAATTCACTTCACACAATAGTTTGTCTGCCTTCCACCAATCTTCTCCTGCCCTAATTTCACACAACTATTATTTCACTGCAAGGTAAACCTTAAAAACCTCTGATGATACCCTACTTTAAACACAGACACACCACACACACACACACACGCACACACACACACAATAACTGATACTGGCTTTTACCCACCTCTTACCACCCCCTTCCTCAAGCACTCAATTTGCTAATCAAAATGATTTGTTTCCAAAAGCCCACAATACTTTCGCTTTTTGTTCCTTTGTTTTTAATATTTTTCATCCTGAATTAGACTGTGAGCTCAGACAGAAAGCAGCAGGTCTTACTCATTCCGATTCATTCTCCACAGACTAACACAAGACTTATGCAAAACAGGTGCTTAATACATGTTTCTTTAGTGTTCTGAAAATCCAAGTTCCCACATAAAATCAAGTTGAAAAAAATTTATTTTATAAAAGCCCTCCTTCAAAAATCAGTTAACAAGCTCTACTCAGAATTGATCATTCAACTGCATTTAAGTCATCTTTTTAATGTCATTCCAATTCAGATGACCAGCGCCAAACTGAACTAGACTTCTGAGATAAGTCATTATCTCTGACTGCAGCTGTGACCGACTGTGAGCCCACGCAGGGGGAAAAAGCCTTCCCACTGGATGGCAGAACTGAAAGTACTTAAAGAAGGGCAGCCTGAAGCCCTGGCTGGTGAGTGAGGCTCAGTCGGTCAGGCACTGTGCCACAAAAGCATCTTCTGATCAGGGCACAAGCCTGGGCTACAGGTTTGACGGGGCGCCTGTGCGAGACAATGGTTGATGTTTCTCTCTCACATCAACATTTCTCTCCCTCCCTTCTCGCCTAGAAATAAATAAATGAAACCCTCAAAAACTGAAAAGTGCAATTTGTATGTTACACACACGTGTGGCTCTGCTCCGGTCTACCTTTGAACCCAGAATGTATCTCATGAAGTGCACTGCAACCCAAAGTACACAGAGATCTCTGATTTCGCCAACAACTTGGGGCAAAATCAAGAGCACGATTTCTCTAGCCAAGCCCTCCTCGGGCTGCATTACTTGATTACTTCCTAAGTTTCTTGCTCTCCAGACCTTCAGCAACCTACATACCCCTCACCTGGGAGAACAGCCGGCCGCAGACAAGGAGAAAGGGCACGGGGAGTGGTCAACTGAACAAGGAGTCTGGGACCCTGAAACCTGAGCTTCTGGTGGCCTCGCGATTCCAAAACTTCCCATATGCCGTTGACTCCTCATCATGCGTGGATCCTCCTACAGGCTAAAATGTGTTTGTAACCCCAATGTTCACTACGCAAGTCACTTTCAAGGTCATTCAGGGACATGCAGAATGGTGAAAAATGTGAGTTATCCTCCAGGTGAGGTCTTCTACTTTCTGTTGGCAATTTCACTATTTACATTGGTCCCCAAGCACAATGCAGAAGTCCTGGCTCATGTTCTGAAACACAAGCAAGCTGCGATGGGCCTTGGAGAAAAGGCATGTTTTGGATAAACTTCATTCAGGTACAGGGATAGCACTGCTGGCCATGAGTTCAAAATTCATAAATAATAACATATGGAGTGGGCAAAAAGCAGGTGTACGTTGGCGCAGCTAAATAATACAATAATTAATATAATAATACAAGAATAAACCCTGGCTGGTGGCCCAGTGGATAGGCACCAGCCTGTGAACCCAAAAGTCACTGGTTCGATTCCCAGCCAGGGCACATAACCAGGTTGCAAGCTAGGTCTCCGGCCAGTGTGTAGCTGGAGGCAGGTGAAAGGCAACCACACATTGATGTTTCTCTTCCTCTCTGCCTCACTCCCTTCTGCTCTCTCTGGAAATAATAAATGAAATCTTTTTAAAAAAAGAATAAACTGTGTTTTGTATACCCACATCTGTAAACCTACGTTTGCCACCACCACCGCCTTTGTTACCCAGAAACACAAAGAAAAACAAAGTTATGTACTGCTCAGTTGACAAAACGGTTGTGACCAGAGGCTTACAGGAACCTAACCTTGTACGTCCCCCAGGAGAAATGGCTCATTATTTGCTAATTCTGTGCTCTCAGTGACTTAATAGAATATAAATACCACATAAAAAGAGATAAAATAATAACTGTAACAATGTAACTAATAAAATATAAATTAATACTACTTAATGAACCTTCTCCTAGGATCTGCAAATTTTGTGGCAAAAAATAATAGTAACAAAATTATTCTAAATATAAGAACTAAGATTACAGGGACAATTTTCTAGTTCCAAATTTTCCTGCACCCAGCCATTTTTTAGAGGATAATCTGACAAAGTTTATAAAGTTTTTAAGTTATGTTCTAAGTGACATCTCTTTGTCATAACAATATGTCTCCTATGAACTTCAGATTATTATTAGTATTAAATAAACAAGCAGCAAATCTACCCAATCCAATACTTTATAAAGTGCTTACACAAAATTGAGCAGTCTAGGTGTGTGGGGAGGGGGACAGTGGGGAGCAAAAAGGGGATGGATGTAATACAACAACAATAAAATTTAAAAGAAAAAATTGAGCAGTCTAACACTTAAAAAGCAATTTATGAGTACTCATATTACCAATACATAAAAAAATATAATAAAAATCTGAATAATTCTCTAGTTATCTTTCATCATTTACATAAAATAGTCTCTTACTTTAAAAAGAAAAAAAAAGAGGAGGTATGAACAAAGAAAAGAAGAAAAGGAAAAGACACCAGAAATTTTAACTAGACTTGCTATTTTTAAAGTGTCCACAGTATAGTTTAAGAGCCAATTTTACTTTTCTTATTCAGTGGATAGATATTTCAGACACGATGCAGATTTGATAATCAAGGTCTCCAAAAATGCTATAGTAAATAAATTTGTTTAATCCAAGTTTAATTTGGATCCAAAAAAATTTGACCACAACACCATCTTTTCAAGAAACATAGTAGCAAACATTTGTACAATGTCAACATTTCACAAAATAGACTACAGACAGAATTGCATAAAATAAAACAATCTGTTCTTAAGAATTAGGCTTATTTTCGTTTCCTCTGGATCTGTTCTCAAAAGTCCCACCAGAATGCAACCAATAAACAGGAAGATGTACATTCTACTACTGAGAAAATACAATATGAAATCCAGGTTCCCTCCTATAGCCAATGCTGAGTAAGGACAAACCTGAGAGTAGTTTACAAGAAAACCATAAAGAGAAACACAGTGAAATTCCAGTTTCAATGAAAAAAGTAGGCGTTCAATAGGTAATTGTTAAATATGAATCACTGTATGTGTTATAGACGCTCCAAAGCATTTAGAGGCAAAATAAAAACAAATCAGGAAAAATAATTGGAAACAACATCACAGGCAACCTCCTAAATTTGTAAGTCATCTGATTCTTGACTTTCTCTTTATTAAGAGATCACAACACTTTCTAATTCAAAATTAAAACTTTCCTGAAAGTAAATATAAGGAACTAGCATTGACAATTTTCAATACCTACTTATCTTTACCGAGCCTCACCTAACTACCTACCTTAAAGATAAAGAACAGCCCTAGGATTCAATAAAATCTATCTTCATAAATATCATTAAATGTTAATGTGATTGAAAGAAGCACATCAAATAAGTGATTCTCTAAATTCTCCAATTCAGTAAGCAATATAACAATTTCTGATAGGCAACTTAATGCACTATTTCATTTTACATTTTTTAGTGTGGCTACTAGAAAATTTCAAATTACATGTGTGACTTGCGTTGTGTTTCTATCAGCACTGATCGATCTATAAAGAGCCTGTATTTTGACCATTGTAAACACCAGACAAACACTGAGTCCTCAGTAGCATTTTCTGAATAGTATTGTGATAATAAGGAAATAAATAAGAAAGTAGGTTGTTTAGTAAGTCAAGCCATCAGCAAAACTTGATCAAAAGTATTTGATAGGTTACAACTTTGCTATCTCTATAAATCCTAGACGAAGCAAGATGTGATAAGCAGTTTCCTGCAATAGCAATGTTGTTACTTACAATCACCTGAAAACTGTGTAACTTGAAAAGATAATCAAGACATCCTGGGACCTGGCCAGACTATAATTACCTGGGTTATATGTATCAATCACAGTTGAACTTCACTAGGTTGAATGCTTAGAAAGATTGAATGACTAAAGGATAACTAAAACACTTTTTAATAAAATGAACTGAAATTATTTAAAAGAATAGGAGATCAAAGTAAAGTGAGCAAATCAAAACTATATCAAGAAAGTAGTTAAGTTCTTATAATCAATGACATGGAAAGGGAAAAAAAAGAAATTGAAGAGTTACACAAACATGTAACAGAACACTCTAAACATCCATCACTAAGAAACTAAATTAACTGATAAAATGAAATGCTGTATACCAACTAAAATGAACAAACCCAATATACATCAACATGAAGAGACCTCAAAAAATATAGCTGAGATACAGCAAGTTGAAGAATGACATAAGAAGCACTGCAGTATTTAGATGAACTTTCAAAACACCAAACTATGCTTCATGAAGACACAGACAATGTAAGAATAAAAACAGATTGCAAGGACATTCACCAGATGCTCAATAGTGCTCCTTCTGGGTGAGAGAAAGGAGTATGAGATTAGAGAAGGAAAAAGGGTCTTCCTCTATACTGTCCCACGGTTTCTGTCAGAAACAGACACACCGGGAAAAAAGAATATGAAAATGGGAGATGGCAAAAAGACAAATGGGCTTCTGGCTATTATAAAAATAACTTCAGTGAACAAACTGACTATACACATCCAGACTTCACTATGTTCTCACAGAAACAGCCCCCCGCCCGCCTCCCCATACACACAACCCAAAGCCATATTCTTGACTATTACTGGAGCCTACATTTACAGAACCTAAGGTCTCCATGGCAACAACATGGTCTGTCAAAAAAGAGGCGTTTGTACAGAATCAGAGAAAACACTTTCCCCAAAAAGCACCCTGCCCATCTAGAGAGGAAAAAAGCCAGAAACATGTTCTAGTCCATATAATTCACTCCCCATCAAATATCAAGTTTAAAGTAACTATGTAACATTTGATAAAAGCTCTTATCTAGAGCATTATATAAATATCCCTGCAGATATAAAAAATTTATAAAATTTAATACAAGTCCTCGGTCAAGATAAACAATTATATCATATGGTTTTTTACAAAACCTCCTTTTATGAATCAATTAGTATGGGCCCAGTGGAATATTCTGTGCCAGGAAAATACATTTCCTATGACTCTACTGTGAGATGGCGAAGAGAGACATGCCAAACACATTTGTATGTGTCTCTCATTTTTATGGGTTTCCATCTACTGTCAAGAGTTCTCACATAATCTTTGAGACTCAAATAAGGAAAGACTAAAATCTGAACCAGGATGAACATAAGTTATTTTTTATCTATAAAATGGAAAAAAATGGGTATTGGCTGTAGGAAAAACAAATTTCGTAATCCTCAAAAAAGGTTATTTTTAATGTTTTAAAATAAGCAGGTATTTATTTTAATAACTCCAATATAGAAATTACATTCATTCTTCTTGGTTCCTTAACTCCAATCTAACACTAACTTAACTAACTTAACTCCAATCTAGCACTCTTAGTACCTAAGAGTGCAAATTCTAGAACCAAAGTCCCTGAATTCTAATACCAGCTCTACCACTTAAGATTTATCAGCCCTGAAAATCAAGTCACTGCACTTCCAAAGCCTCTTTTGAAAAATGGGATACTTCATCTTTACATGATGTAGGTGAATGTATTACACACAAAAAAAGTATTCAATAAATGTTTCATTTGAGTTGTTAGTCCTTATAAGCTAGAAGACTTTTTTTTAAATTAACCATTGCTTTCAGGGATGTAAAGCAACGAAATACAAGCAGAGGCTCTTTTTAGAACTACATGTTTTAAGAACTCTTTTTTTTTATTTAGTAGCAAAAAACATGCTTGGTTTACTCTTTTGAGCTTAAATGCATTATCTTTAATGTTTGTTTAAAAAAAAAATAAGAGAAACTATGAAGTATTTTGGCAAATGAACCCTTCCTCCACAGCAGCTGTTGTGTGAAACTGACTCATGATATGTAGACACAGAAATGAAATAGCTGATCATCTGGTCCCATCCACTTGCCAACGTACCAGTAGAACTTTTCCATCCTGTAATTTATTTTCAAATACTGCAGATGAATTGCTTATTGGTTTTGTCAGAAATCAATCTGGATTTCTATTTATGAGAAAAATATTCTTTATATTGTCAAAGCTATAAATCTATTAACTTCTGATAAGAAAAAAAAAACATAAAACAAGATATGACCGTGATTTTTAATGTTCTGAATGGCATTAAATACCTCTTTTTTACTTTCAAAGTCAATAAAAAGAAAAATAAACACCCAAATCATTTTCTTTTTGTAATTTTTATTATTTTTAAAGAGAGGGGATGGGAGGGAGGAAGAAAGGGAGAGAAACATCAATGTATGGTTGCCTTTCACCTGCTTCCAACTGGGGACCTGGCTTGCAACCTGGGTATGTGCTCTGACTGGGAATCAAACCAGTGACACTTGGGTTCGCAGGTCAATGCTCAATCCACTGAGCCACACCAGCCAGGGCCCAAAATGTCTTTTTTTACATTATCCTAGATAACATTCTTTGCTATAAAGTAAGGATGAAGTTGCCATTCCTATAATCTAAGATGTACACAACATGGGGAGACATTGGGTCATACATGCTCTGAGGATACTGGGAACTATTTTCCATTCTGTACACATGCCCCAAACAACAAGGATGCACTGAGTTGGGCACTTATGTTACAGAGGTGCTGGGCTTTCCCCTATCTGTTCAGTCTGTCTCCACTCAATGGCAAGCATTTCTTATTGCTCTAGAAGTAAAACTGCTTCAAGTTGCCTTCAATACCAGCCAGTAAACATACGAAAACATGTATAGCCTCACTCAGAATCAAAGAAATGTTATCTAAACACAATATTTCACTTCCCAGATTGGCAAAATTATGAAAGTTGAATGAAAATTTACCACTGGCATGGATTTTTATACACTGGTCATAGAAGTATAAATTGGTACAGGTTTTTCAATGAGCCATTTGGCAGTATCTGTCAAAATACTAAATACACACATACATACATACACACAACACAGACATAGTAATTTCACTACTAGTGATCTAATCTATGTATCTACTATTCACAAAAATCACCCAAAAACATATATACACATGTTTAATGATATTCATCATAGCACTATTTGTAAGAAGACATGGAATCCAAAACCACCATGAATATCCACCCTTAAGGGACAACTGAGATAAATGACAGTGCATCCAGGGAACACTGTGTATCCGCTGACCTCCAGATCATCTCACAGAAATATTTAAAAGAAAAGGCAAGAACTCTTATATATAAAATTACTTCAATGGTTAAATTAATTTTTTAAGTCAAATTTACTGGTAGGATAAAAGTTTTTTTCCAAGTATGCAATATCTTATTAGATTCAGTTCTACAGTGTTCATAGTTTTTAATAAAAAATATGTATGTCTAGGGAAAAAACAGGTATAAAATAGATTCAATATCAATGCTTGTAAGATCTGCCATCAGACAGTAAATTAACATTATCAATGTTAAATTCTTGCCCTGGCTGGTGGCTCAGTGGATGAGCGCCAGCTTGTGAACCCAAAGGTTGCTGGTTCAATTCCCCAGTCAGGGCGCAAAAGCAGGTTGCAAGCCAGGTCTCCAGCCAGGTCTGTAGATGGAAGCAGGTAAAAGGCAACCATACATTGATGCTTCTCTCCCTTTCTTCCTCCTGGCCCTTCTGTCTATAATTGATGAATAAAATCTTTTTTTTTTTTTTTTTTAAGATTTTATTTATTATTTTTAGGGGGTGGGGGAGGAAGAGAGGCAGAGAGGGAGAGAGAAACATCAATGTGTGGTTTGCCTTTCACCTGCCTCCAACAACAGACCTGGCTGGAGACCTGGCTTGCAACCTGGTTATGTGCCCTGGCTGGGGAATCAAACCAGCAACCTTTGGGTTTACAGGCTGGCACCTTAGCCACTGTGCCACCAGCCAGGGCAAATCTTTTTTTTTTTTTTTTTCTTTTTTTGTTTTTTTTTTTTTAATGGTAAATTCTCTCCTCCCAACACCTATCTGCTAACTAACACACTGGTCATCTTGATCTTGTTTTCTACTTCTTTGTGTACTAGAGAATTATCACTGGAACCCCTTCCACATACCAATCCCACCCCTCTCCGTAATTAGACGAGTCTTCTAGAACACTCATGGTTTTTCCATTCTCCATTTTCTCAGACTACAGAAAAGCCTGAATTCTCTGATAGTTTTAACACTTAAAGCAGTCACTTTACAAATGAACGTTTGGCATTACAGAAAAAAAATCCTCAAAAATACTCTAAGAAACAGTAATGTTACCAAGTGTAATATATAGCTGCCAAAAACAACTGCTTTAAAATAGAAAGGTAAGTTGTGGTTTATCTTCTGTTCCACCTGCTAAATTTCCAGGGAAGGTTATGCTTTTTAAATATAATACCTGGATAAATATCTAATTTGTATACCTGAAGCTAACTGTACGTCAACTTTAACTGAAAAATAAAATTTTTTTAATTTAAATAAATGCTTGGCATTTCCCCCAATTTCTTGTACACGTAAATGTAAAAACACATTGCTATATTAAATATTCTAAATTATACTAAAACTATCTCCACCTAACATGAAAATATATACATCCTTAAGAATGTAAAACACTAAAAAGCCTGAGGCTAAATACCACAATGGATCAATCTGTGAAAATACCACTGAATTAGCTTTCAAATCTTTAATTACAATATGCAATCCTGGTAAAGATCACAGATCATCCACAGCACTTAGCACTCTGTTGGCTTCAACTTGCCGAAAAAGGGATTCATAATGGTGAAATATTCCAGTGACATTCTTACATCATGGGCCTCCATTTCCCTTTCAGAAAGTCTCTCTTAGCTCAAAATTCCTGTTTACTGGATGTCCTTCTTCCCGTTTAATGACTCCACCCCTGGGGTGACCAAACCGAAAAATCTGAAGGGATCTATTTTTAGCAGACATTTACTTAGGTATTTTCTATTTTTAATCAACAGGATGCAAAGCTGTTTGTGCCTGACCAAAAAATCTGCCTGCTTTGGCCACTGTCCACTTGCTCATAATATAGAACAAAGAAAAATCTTTTACAAATCTTAGTTAACAAAAAATTACTTTAGAATAATTTGGAGCTTAATATCCCTCCAACAATTGTATGACAGGATTTAAAATGAGCAGCATGATCTTTAAGAAAAAAATTTAAAGTGGTCTGTGTATTTTGAGTACACACAGGAAAAAATGCCTTAGAACCTTCTGCTGTCATTCCGTGCTTACCTCAAGCCCTAAGTGAACTGAAACATGAAATGAGATTGAACAAATATGAAATGAGAAGAGGATGCTAGGAAACCAACAACCCTTTCAAGAGAAGCCGTTGTAGCGTCTTTGACACCTGCATTTAGGCTCCGTTCACTTATCGCAACACTTCCACTGCACTAAGATAGGAATTGTTCTCATTTGACTATTGCCCTTCTGGACTGTGAAATCCATGCACTATGTCTTTCTCACCCATGCACTTGAGCAGCATGGTGTCAAAAATGTGTGACATGTGACAGAGTGCCTCCAACGTGCAGGCCTGAGACTCCTAGAACTGCACGCTGCATGGCTTAAGCTGCACTTCCCCATGCACTCAAAATGTTACTCCACCAGATGCACCAAATTGCTTGAGGCTCAGGTTCATGAGAAAGGGACTTCTGCAGTCCTGTTTCCATTCGTGAGTGTCTGGAAATGCCCTGCAGGTGGAGGTTATGCTGGGTGCTCTTTCAGTGGGGATCTTACTCTAATCTAGGACTACAGGGCTGAAACCCTAATCCTGTCCTTTTTTTGTTTCAATGGTCTCAGAGGTCAGTTTTATTCTCCAAACAGTGAAACAGCATATAGACAAAAAGTTGGTATAAAATTATTACACAACTTTTTCTGATCCTTTCAATCAGCCAAACTCAAAATATAAATTCAAAATTCTCTTGTCTTCATCATTTAAAAATAATCTGGGGATGGGAAGAATTCCTCCCACATTATTCCTTCAGATGAATCTTTCTACTTCTCAAATATGACATTAATTAACTTACCACAAGAAGAATCACTCTTATTTTTTTTTTTTTAAGATTTTTATTTCATCATTTTTAGAAAGAGGGAAAGAGAGAGAGGCAGAGAGGGAGAGAGACATCAATGTATGGTTGCCTTTCACCTGCCTCCAGCCACAGACCTGACTGGAGACCTGGTTTGCAACCTTGTTATGTGCCCTGGCTGGGGAATCGAACCTGTGACCTTTGGGTTTGCAGGCCGGTGCCTTATCCACTGTGCTACCAGCCAGGGCTCAATCACTCTTATTAGTGTATCAAAATCTATTCATTAGAATAAAGTGAAATTCTGACAAGGTTGGTTCTACATCCTAAAGTCTGAAATTACTTTTACTTCTACCCATACCTGACTAAAGTTCAAAAGTTGAAAGAGATAAGATTTTATTCAGCATGAAAGTGGAACTATAACCAAACTATTTGTATCAGTCTTTGTTGCTTTAACATAAAGACGCAAAAATATAAATGCTATTCCCTTCTACTTTTTATCAAAAAGCAAGAATACTCTACATCAATGCTTTTTGAAGTTTTGTGTATGCAGAGCCATTCTGTGCATGTGTGTGCGTATCCATCTATTCCCAGATCACAGGTCCTTTCCGGATTATCAGGGTCAGGTGACACAGACACCAATGTAAAATCTCCACGGAAGTACCTCTTAGTCCAATGTCACCCCAGGGAAAGCTTATGGATGATGTCTCAGGCCACATTATGTGGTAAAATTAAAACATATTCATTAAGGTTCCACTAATCAGTAATTCAGTCTGTGCAAAAGTCAATTACATCATGAGAGTGTTAAGCAAATTAATAATGTAATTAAATCTGTATGTGGGCACATTTAGCCTACTTAAGAGAAGAATTTAAGAACCCTAGTTCTCTATTTGAATGCTGATTATAATTGAAATATTTGTTAATTTACTATATCAATTCCATCAGACTGTGGAAACATGTTAAGTATTATTGTTACTCTTTGTGCTTGCAGGCAGTAAGTTACGGGTTTTTAAAAATTCTACAATGTAGGGATTTCAGGAACTTAAACTACCTTTCTCAGTAAACTTAAATCTTTGTATTATTTTTCCATTTATTGTTCACAAACTCACTCTCATTTCCTAGAATGATTTCTCAGGGATAATTACCTAGAGATGTGTTCTTTCTTATATTCTCACTCAACAGAAATGTAAAATAATTCTAGTATTTAAAGATGCCACCATGAAAAGTGTTACAGAAAGACTCTGCCCCACCCAATTAACAGGCCCCACCAGGCTGCTTTTCCATATGAATGGAAGGTCCTGGCTCTGCTGCACAACTTCCTAAATCTTATCAAACAAGGAACAGCTAGCTGCCTCAGTGACCCCAGGCCAGGCACTAGCAGCAGCAAGTTTAGATTCACAGCTTGGCTTCACCTGGGAATCTCCAAGCCCAGCACAAGTAGCAGCATCTCCAATCACTTTACAGCTCAAGCTGGGTGGTCCCAGGCAAAACACAGGTGGGAGCTGATCTTGGCCTGCACCACCTGGGAAAGCCAACGGTGAGCACACCCAGTGGGCAGCTACAGACCACAGTGGAGCACCACCACCCTGCCCCTGCACAGATGACCCTCCATGGAAGGTGGAGGTTGGTGGTGAGTGGTCATAGCCAGTCCTTGCAGCTGACTGGCCTGGGTAAATCCCTCCCATTGATCTGCCAACAGCAACCAAGGCTCAACCACAAGAGGAGATTGTACTCAGCTCACAGGAAGGGTGCACCTCAAGTACCCAGCTTGGGTGATAGAGGAGGCTGTGCCACTGGACCCTACAGGACACCTACTACATTAGGTCACACTACCAAGACAGGCAGTCAAAGCAGCTCTACCTACTACATAGAAACAAACACAGGACACCGCCAAAACCAGAGTACAAAAAAACACAGCCAAAATTAAAGAACAGGTCAAAACTTCCGAAAAAGAGCTAAACAGGATGGAGATAAGCAACCTATCAGATGCAAAGTTCAAAACACTGATTGTAAGGATGCTCAAGGAACTTAGTGGGGACCTCAACAGTATAAAAAAATCCACTCAGAAACAAAGGCTACACTAACTGAAATAAACAATAATGTACAGGGAATCAAGAGTAGAATGGATGAGGCCAAGAATCAATTCAGTGATTTGGGACATTAGAAACCAAAACACAACCAATCAGAACAGTAAGAAAAATTAATCCAAAAATATGAGGATAGTATAAGGAGCCTCTGGGACAACTTCAAGAGGTCCAACAGTCGCATCACAGGGGTGCCAGCAGAAAAAGAGAAAGAACAAGAAATTGAAAATCTGTTTGAAAAAACAATGAAAAGAAAAACTCCTTAATTTGGTGAAGGAAATGGACATACAAGTCCAAGAAGCATAGAGAGTCCCAACAAGATTGATGTAAAGAGGACCACTCCAAGACACATCATAATTAAAATGCCAAAAGTTAAAGAGAGAATTTTTAAAGCAGCAAGAGACAAGAAGTTAGTTGCCTACAGAGGAGTACCCATGGAACTGCCAGCTGATTTCTCAAAAGAAGTTTTACAGGCTAGAAGGGATTGGCTAGAAATAGTCAGTCATGAAGAGCAGGGACCTACTGCCAAGATTGCTCTACCCAGCAAAGCTATCATTTAGAATTGAAGGGCAGGTAAAGAGCTACCAAGATAAAGAAAAACCTAAAGGAGTCCATCATCACCGAACCATTATTACATAAAATGCTAAAGGGATTTATTTAAGAAAAAAATCAAAACTATGAACAATAAAATGTCAAAAAATACAAATCTATCAACAATTGAATCTAAAAATCTTAGTAAGCAAGAACAGCAACAGAATCATGGAAATAGAAAATGTTTTGATGTTGCCAGAGTGAGGGAGGGTAGAGAAGAAAGGGTAAGGAGGTGAAGGGATTAAAAAGTACAAATAAGGCCCTGGCTGGTAGCACAGTGGGTAAGGTGCCGGCCTGCGAACCCAAAGGTCGCAGGTTCGATTCCCCAGCCAGGGCACATAACCAGGTTGCAAACCAGGTCTCCAGTCAGGTCTGTGGCTGAAGGCAGGTGAAACGCAACCATACATTGATGTCTCTCTGCCTCTCTCCCTTCCCCTCTTTCTAAAAATAATGAAATACAATTTTTAAAAAAGTACAAATAGGTAGTTACAGGATACCCATGGGATGTAAAGTACAGAATAGGAAATGGAGTAGCCAAAGAACTTAAGAGCATGACCCATGGACATGAACTATGGTGGGAGGATTGCCTGTGCAAATTGGGGGTGCTGGGTGAAGGGGGGCAAAGGGAGAAAAGTCACGACAACTGTAATAGCATCATCAGTAATATATAATTTTTTTTAATGTGTTACAAAGAAAACTACTCGTATGGTGAAGTCCTAAGCTCCATTGTGATGATATTTGAAGATGGAGCCATTAGGAGGTAGTCAGAGTCAAATAAGGTCATGAGGGCAGGGTCATAGTCCAACAGAATAGGTGTTTTTATAAATGAGGGCAGGACACCTCACTCTACATTTGTGAGAACATCGGAGAAAGATGGTTTTCAGCAAGCCAGGAAGATAGTCCTCACCAGAAAAAGGATCAGTAAGAACTGATCTTAAACTTGTAGCCTCTAGAACTATGAGAAAATAAATTCCTACCATTTAAGCCATTCAATCTACGTTCTTTTGTTATGGGAGCCTGAGCAGACAAATACAGTTAAGTTTCTGTAAGTTAAGTCAAGTTAGGCCAAAGTAACTTTCAAAAATACATCAAATAATATACTCAACTGGAACTCTAAGCCCACTGAACAGAACCAAATACAGTTACTATGAACCCCCTTTTTCTGATTAAAAATAACCTATGGTGCACAGAAGTTTAACAACTTCTACTGTCTACACATTAGAAATCAGTGTCATTAAGGACAAGGATGGCAGTTTTGATGATGGGCAAGAACAGAGGTTATGAGAAGGCAGTGTCAACAGCTCCAGCAGAGCCATGCTCTACTTTTTAACGTCTACATATTTCTCAAAATTGTTGCTTTTAAAGGGTGTACTACTTCATAAAGCTACATTTTACCATAGGTCATTTGAAAGAAAATAATCAGCACATCAAATACCAGAAACGATTAGAATAAAGTGTCACTACAGAAAACAGTCCTGAGATTTCCACTTCAAGTTTATTCAACAAATATTTGTTAAATATGTCCTGCATGTTAAGTACTGTAGTAGGCACTCCTTTCACTAAGAATGATTCCTAATAATAAAGAGATGTCAGACACGATTCTAAAAGCACCGCAGCCTGAAATCTCTAGCCCAGTGAACTTTGAACTATTTATTTGACAACTCGTTAGATGACAAAGAGGTGTCCCAAACTCCACTTGTTCGAAACTGCACTTCTGATCACCCCTGCTGACCCCTGGTAGAAACACCTCCGTCTGCCACCACCTAACTCCTCCAGCCCCGCGGCTTCCATTACCCAGCAAGCCGAGACCACACCCACCTACAAAGTCTGGGATGTTTTCTCTTCTATTCACCGTAAAGCCAGCTCCCTTGTTCAGCCCTTCAATACCGCTGCATTATCACTGAAGCCTCCATATGGGGTGGCCCTCACTTAATATTTTCCTACAGTATTTATCACCATCTGCCATGGTATTGATTTTGTGTGGCGACTTCCCTCATCACTAGAATGTAAACTTCACGTACTAAGCGAGCGCTTTGTTGTGTACAGCTGGCTCCTCAATGCCTACAACAGCGAGAGGTACACTGGAGAGCCTTGTAAGCACGTGTTGAACTATTTAAGTCATCCCTTGGTGCCCTTTGGCTTCAGAACTCATCAAACCCTGTACTTGTCACAGTTTTGCCCGGTGCTCATGGCTTACTTGGTACTCGCCATTTTCGACGCTGGTCACCAGTTCTGGAACGAACTAACAGGGGCCGAGGTACCAC
The DNA here is from genome assembly GCA_004026585.1 of Noctilio leporinus. NCBI lineage: Eukaryota > Metazoa > Chordata > Mammalia > Chiroptera > Noctilionidae > Noctilio > Noctilio leporinus. The sequence continues at coordinate 915,755 of PVIW01000021.1, forward strand.
TGTAACTACAAGGACCCACAGAAGCAATGAACACTTACTGATGTGTGCTAAATTACAAACATTTCTGCGGTGAGGTTTACTGCAACAGAAAAATGAAATTAAAAAATCATCTGCTTCAGTGCAAAAGGTTTCTAGGTCAGCCTCCTTGGCCCTAAAATGCTTTCTATGTAGCTACGTCCAACGGGTCTTTTCCTGTGATTGTCAAAGAGTTATTGACATCACAAAGGAACTGTTTCAGCAATAAAAAATATGTTTTTCTGAGAACATATCTATAAAGTATAGTGGTATCTGAAAAAAATATATTTTTTCACAATTTTTAGAACATAACTATTTATTCTAAAAACATCTAATGTTACATAAATTAAATCAGCATTGAAAATAGATACAAATATGATTTGCATTAAGCCAAATATTAGAATGTATAATGATCCTACTACAAATAAAGTTTTCATGTAGAACCTTGCCAGTGCAAGATGGCATTCAATCTAATAAAAAGACTTGTATCCAGAATACATAAAGAACTCTCACAACTCAAGGAAAAAGCCCACAACTTTTCAAAATGCTAAATGCAATGTAGTACCCTAGATTGTATCCTGAGCAGGAAAAAAAGACATTACTGGAAAAACTGGTAAGATGTAAATAAAGTCTCTAGTTTAGTAAGTGATAATTGTTCCAATATTTACTTCTTCGTTTTGACAAATAGACCATGGTTCTGTAAGTGACAGGTACACAAAAGAGAGTGCACTACCTGACTTTATGTAAAAGGCCACTCTGTAAAAGATAAAAACTATAGGAATGAAAATCCTATCAATAGTTGCCAGAGGCAGGGCTGATCAGAAGGGCTGGGCTACAAGAAGGGACAAGGGAACCTTTCAGGATGATGAAAACGTTTTTATTTTGATTGTGGGGATGATGGTGACATGACCACAGGACATTTTACACTGTTTGTAAAAGGTTAAATCTTACTCTGCATAAATATATATGACTTCTGAAAAAGTTGTACACAATTTACTTGCAACCTGATTTTTTCTTAATTACTAAGATAGCACTGTTAGTAGTACAAACTGCTACTGCAATAATTATTAAATTTAGAGATTCAAATATCCTTCGGCCCAACAGAAATTTACCAGATGACACATGTAAGAATTACTACTGTGTGTAGCACTGTGAATACTCTGTAATGGGTAAACACACATGCACACACACATTCCACATCACACAAAAGAGCTCTCCATGTTCTGTACTAGAAAGACCCGCAAATTATATCTTATGTTACATAAATAAGCAAGGGATAGTAGGTATACAGATAGAATTTTGAAGGTATGGAAATATATTTTCTATGGGTATACAAGTGGATTTTTAAAAATCTTTGAAAGAATAAAAAAGCCAAAATCACCCACTATCGTTAGGGGATTGGGAATTGGGCAGATGTGGAACAGAGGAGGAAATAAGGCTCCCTCCCCATTGTTTACTCTTTTTATACTTTCTGATATGTAAACCATGCCAAAAAAAAAAACCCTAAGTAAATAATATTTAAAACACTAATTTTAAAAATATACAGTTGAGGTACAAATTATGAACATTTTTGGAACACTGGAAACAGTCCAGAGATAAAAACATTATTATGTACACTTACAATGCAAGTTAACTTTCAATTACCAGAAGAAAATGAGCAATCCACATAGAAGACTATGTACTTAACCTTTCTTTCTGACCCCAGTACCCCGCAAAAATAGAAGAAAATAAGGAGTCTAAGAAATAGAAAACAAAGAATGTTTGGAAAGGAAAAGGCATAATTTTTTTGAAAGGGAGTGTAAACAAGAAAACCCAGGTTTAAAGAGCCAAGAAGTATTACACCTTTAAAAACCCTCTGCCTTTCTGTCCAGGAGTGCAATGATCTTCTATCTCTAAAGTCTGGATAATATTTTTATGTCTTGTAAGGTCCAAAGGGAGACGGATAAGACTTCTTGCCATAAACATAAAGTGACTGGTCCTCTGCAACCTAACTTAAAGACACCATTTAAACACAAATACCGACCCAGACAACCAGAATACCTGGATGGATTATTTCAGGATTTCAAAAGCACTTTAAGACTCCTTACGATCTCACATTCCAAAATCTAGCAAGCTGCCTTTCATTCTGCAGTTGAGACTGTGAAGTACTGTACAATCACAAAATGGCATCAGAGCTGGCTAGATAGGTTCAGATAACTTAAATAGCTAGCTCTGTGCAAGATATAAATGAACTCTTAGCATATTTGAATAAATGTTTCTGAAGTCTGGTCCAAACCGTCTCTTGTTGAATAGTGTAGCCAGACAAAAAAGTTCACTTAAGAAGCTAAGATATCTTCCTGGCCACACTTACTAAAGCAGAAGTGGCAGGAATGCTTCACTCTCCCACCTGCCAGTTTTAAAGGTTATATAACCCATTTAAATCTGATCCCTGGTAGCAATTCCCCAACCCTTTCCACTGGCTTTTTCAGTCAGGACTGAAAACCAAGTATCTCATCTATGTTCCTACATAGGAAGGCTGAATATTAAAGTAACTCCATGTTGAACTTCATACACAATTCAAGTAAGAAGAATGATAATTCCATTTCTGACAAACCAGCAGATGTCTGGTTGTGCTACCACTGAGAAAAACTGGTTACTTTCCCAAACACAGGATAATTTAAAAGGTATCAAGTTAGTCCATTACAAAAGAGAAAAATAAAAAGAATTCTAACTGAATTCCTCCAGCAAAAATCTCTACTACTATCGTTGATATTTTTAAACCCACAAAAACAAAAAAACTACAAACCAAAAACCAATGGCAAATAACAAAAAGATATCGTAAGATATCAATATAATTTATTGATATTAATATATTAACATCCTTAACAAAGTGTCTGGTGATAAAATAACCATTCTATTATTATTAGATGTTATTAAAACCATTATGTGAAACCATTATTTTCAGATAAACCTGGAGGTCAAGGCAGGCTATTTAAAATACACAGTTAACAGTAGCTAACATTTATTGAGAGTAACTTACCTGCTAAGCACCTGGATCTAATTAAAAGTAGATGTTCCAGCCCCACTCCACTAACTCCAATTGTTTAAAAAGTTAAATTTTAATAATATTAGACTTGAGACCTGAAGCTCATCTCTCAAGTGTAAGCAACATACTGAGATGTTTTAAATAAAGAATAACACCTTAAGCCAGACATTCATTTCGTAAAAATCCTTTTAACAGCAATACAAATATTTACACCCAATCTTACTATAGAGGAAATATAGTGGAAAAAAACACTTACTACTTAACCTCTCTGTATCTTAGTTTCTTGCTGGTAAATTGAAGACAGCACCCTCCTGCTTAACTGGGTTGATTGAAAAACTAACTTCAAAAATACAGGGAATAACCTTGTTGACTTTCTGGCACATAACAGACACAGTAACTGCCAATTGCTTTTCCATATCTTTTCTTTCTGAGTTATATTCTCCCTAAACATAAAATGAGCAACAAACAACACAAAGTGCTACATATTACACTGGCAAGCAACTTATTCATTAAGAGGCATATTATAAAAGTTCATTTAATGCTGCACCTTTCAAAGTGGGACATTTATTATGAAATTCAAATTCCTCTTCATATTCTTCAAACACCATCTTGAAGTTTCTATTTTGCATTCTTATTCCTATTAACACTCATATGCAAGTCTCTGGTTATATGTCTAAGTTTACATATAACATCCAAATTTAAGTACAGAATGACAGATTTCAATAATCAAAAAAGGAAATGGTATCATAGTATATAATTACAGAGCTTTTATTCTAAAAATATAGATTCTGATAAAGAGTAGAACATATACACATGTGACACATATGGAAAGACATTGTCACTTTGAGCACTTTTGAAAGTGGAGAATTTGGGATACAACATTTTTATCAAAACTATTAGAATACATTGGTGTAGATGAGTTTTTATGCAATGATTCTTTGAAGTCTGAATAAAAAAGCTTTTTATAAAACTCAACATGCTTCTAAAGTGATCCAAGTCAATATTAACATGGATAATCAAATAAAGAAATAATTTGAAGACATGGTTTTACTGCCTTAAACCAAAAAGAGACATACTTCTACAAATGCTACCTACCAAATATTAAAAATATCTTAGTTTGTTATTTTTATAAATGACTCACAATTTCTACTGGCACTAATAGTTCAGATGTGTCCATTAAAGTAATGCCTTACATTAGAGTCTTCTATTTGTGATATGCTTTCTCATGTACTATGCTCATTTAAGCCTTACAATGACCCTGAAAAACAGGTCAGACAGGGTGCTCTATCTAACAGACCAGAAAAATAAGACCAATGAAAGATGCCAAGGTCACACAGAAAGAGAATAAAAGGAATAATAATAGTCCTTCTTCTCCAGCTACTCTTCGCCATTAAAATTACAGACCCCAAAATATAGGACATCATTACTGACATTGATATAAAAAATCTTAAGACATTATTAGTCTCAACTTTTTCTTTGTGGATCTTACAAAAGATTGACTATACAACTGAAAATCGTGACCTAACTTTTAAAAGGTTACAAGGTAAATGTATAAAACAAAAAGTTCAGAATCCAGGGAAAGTAAATGTACACATACCCAAATACAATCCAAGGCAGCAAACTGAAGTCCAGAGCTTAGGAATTTATAATGCCATGCCTAGAATTCAGGTTTGTACTTCTGACTTGCTTCTGTGACTGAGGCAAGTCATGGTGACTAGGTAAAATTTGAATCACTAACGCCTAGCTAGGCAATTCTAAGAATCAATTTGGGGCTCAGTCTTAAAATCATCACAAGTCCAAGTTATGTTACAATCAAATAATGAAAACTTTTTCCTAAGAGTAAAATTGTAAAGTGGAAACTGAGTTGTCCCCCATCAGTACCACTTATTTAATTACTGTCAAAATGTCTGAGCCGCACTTCATACATTGGTTACCGGGTACAAAGATATTAAGACACAAATGTCAGTGAGAGTTTCACCTTCAAGGACTTCTGCAGTTTAAACTAAGAGATAAGATACGAACACCCTAACAGAACAATAAATTAATTTTTAATAAGATGAACACCCAATAATTATGAAATAGTTACCAGGGGATAAATGCCTTCAAGAGTTGTACAACCTAAAAACAGTAAAAATCCCATAAAGAAAAATTCAAACCTCCTGCTCAAATGACCAGAAAAATCTTCATGAACACTTAAATTAGCCCTTAGAAGATGAGCAGAAGCCCTGGCTTGTGTGGCTCAGTAAGTTGAGTGCTGGCCTGTGAACGGAAGGGTTGCTGGTTCAATTCCCAGTTGGGGCACATGCCTGGGTTGCAGGCCAGGTTCCCCAGCTGGGGGTGTGTGAGAGACAACCACACATTGATGCTTCCCTCCCTTTCCTTCTCCCTCCCTCCCCACCCCTCTAAAAATAATTTTTAAAAAAATTTTTTAATGAGCAGGATAGACATGAGAAAGGAATTGAATTATGAGTTACTGCCATGGATAAAGAGGGAGAAGAAAAGGTTTGCTTATGAGACACTGACAAAGGCCCAGCAACGATGTCAGGTGGAATGGAAAGAACTACAGTGAAAATGAACTTGTGTTTTGTCTCTCAAATTCCGAGGTTAGCTTTTTATAACATCAACGCAAACACAGGAGCAGTTTACCAGGAAGATAATGCAAGATTATTGTCTTTGTGGTTACAAGTATGATTCTTGACAATTACCATCCAGATGAATGGGTTCATGTGACTATGAGAAAGGACGCCTTAACTATTTTTCTCTAAAATGCCATCCTGAATGAAGAGGCCCACATTTCTCTTCTTGTGCCTTTCATTTTATAATCAACTAGGAAAAGTAAAAATGAAGGCAAATGGAAATTGGGATCTACCCGAACAGCAGAAATGAATAAGCATGAGTTTCTGTAAACTTTTTATTTTTAATATTTTATTTATTTACTTTTTTAGAGAAAGGGGAAGGGAAGGAGACAGAGAAGGAAAGAAACAGCTATGGGTGGTTGTCTCTCACACCCCCTAACTGGGGACCTGGCCCACAACTAGACATGTGCCCTGACTGGGGATCAAACACGAGACCTTTCAGTTCCCAGGATGGTGCTCCACCCACTGAGCCACACCAGCCAGGGCTCCATTCAACAGCTCAGTTGGTAGAGCCCAGGACTGTAGTAACTTTCTGTAAACATTTTTTTTTTTAAGATTTTATTTATTATTTCCAGAGGAAGAGGAAGGAAGAGAGGGAGAGAGACATCAATGTATGGTTGCCTTTCACCTGCCTCCAGCTACAGACCTGGCGGGAGACCTGGCTTGCAACCTGTTTATGTGCCCTGGCTGGGGAATAGACCAGCAACCTTTGGGTTCACAGGCCTGCACCTTATTCACTGTGCTACCAGCCAGGGCTCTGTAAACATTTTTAATGTATTCACTTTCACAAGCAGCAGAGGAGAACATTTATCTAACATGTCAAGAAGAAAATTCTTACAGTCTTCTGAAAACTATGATAGAAAGGGATTAGACTTTTTTTAAAAAAAAGACCTTTGGACAACAGATGAGTAAATGACATTTTACAATAAAAGTTGTTGTATAAAGAAAATTGCATGTATAAAGAATTTTAACCTATTCCATGTATAAAGAAAACTATAATATACAAAAGGCCAGGCTTTAAGTTATGAACGAAATCTCTTTTTTTTCCTAAAAATGTTTCACCTAGTTTGATGAAAATTACAGGTTGCACTCTACCAGACCTTCAAAGATTTATAGATGCTAATTCTTTGGGTTCTGCTTTCTTCCACGTTGTTTGTATTTTGTTTCAACCAATTTGAAGGTAAATATTGTTTTCCTGAAAATTGATTCAGTATGTTAAACATCTACTCCCTTCCAATACACACAAAGAAGTGCACCAAATGTTGTATAACATGCTTCAAGTTTTAAATTTGTTTTTCATCATTTTCAGGAGGAATGAGATGACATCTGAAAGTATTAAAACTGATTTCCTCTAAAGATAAGTAGCTGAAGGAAAGTAAACACTAGGGCAATTTCCATTTGGGAGTAAGGAGTTCTGATACTACATACATTGTAATAAGGTTTTGATTAGCATTTTCTACAGTTTCACTTAACACTGGTGAGACATTATTGCATGTTTGGAGTAGTTTGTGTCTCTCCTAAACTAGGATGAATGAAAATTCTCTCATTTCCGTTATTTCATTTCTAACCTAACGATTATAATAGTTTCTTTTCTTTACACATATTAATATAATTAATTATCACAGATGTGCAAGTTCTGATGTGTTATTTAAAAGTTGTCTTTGCGGTTGCCAAGAAGTAACAGCTACTGAAGACAACTCCACAGCACACTAAAAAGAGAAAAGATAAACTCATGCAAGTTTCTGTTTGGATGTAAGATAAACCACCAAAAAAAAAATGCAAACAGTTTTATCTCTGAATCCAATTTCAAGTTTTAGATAATACAACCACTGTGAATGAGATAAAGTGGCAGTAAAATAACTCTTGATTGCAAACTAAATTGAAATTAGAGAATTTTTCAGGACAACACAAGGTTGGTTGATTGAGCACAGCACCCAGCAACGTGCCAGGTGCTGGACCCAGTGTGTCTGACGGGCTTAAAGACTCGGTTCTGTCTCTTAGGAATGAAAGCCTAATTCAGAAAGAAAATTCCATTACAACTTCTCCTGTAACTCCAGATTTCTTGAAACCACTGCCCCACTCCACCCCCCAAAAGAGACCAGAGCCCTCATTTCAAGAAAGTCTGACTGAAAAACTGAAGACAACAACCTAAACAAAAACACACCCTTCCTAGAAGCAAAACTCTATGACACAGAAAAACTACATTGAATGAGCATTAACAGATCACCTGTCATAATTAGTATATATTGTATCCAGTCTCTTTAAGATGTTTCACATACTCCTTTCAGAGTATAATTTCACCAAGAGATACTTTACTAGAATGCCTAAAAGTCCTAGTCCTTGTTTGGCTGTACCTAGAAAGAAACAATAATCGAGACTGACAAAACAGCTTTGGTTTTGCTCTTTTTAACTAAGAGGGAACCGAGGCTGGGGTGAGTCCCCTCCTCTTCAATCCTCGCTACTTCAAGATACTTATTTAGCAAAAGCATTACAGGCTTGCAATTATTAGAAGGCGTTAGATCTGTGAGCCCTAAAATCAACTGGAAGTTCTCACTGAGAGCCCAGACAACCCAGGGGTTGGCGGGGAATAGCTTTATGTGTTTAATGTCTCCTTCCCAAAAGGAGGTAAATGATAAGAATCCATACCTCCTTCAAACTTCCCTTTGATTTTCCTGAGAAAGCAATGCCCTCATTAACATGATCCTCCCAGTCTTTAGCCAATGGAAACTTATGGTAAGACCTTGTTCTTAACAAACATACTACTCCGAACAGAAACTATGTAAATGGCCATGAATTCTGCTTTCACACCATAACTGATGATTGACAATATTCACAATGAAGAAAATAATACAGAGTCACTAATTTTAGGTACAGTCCTGAGCCATTGCTCCTCCCTCCTCCTCCCAAGTCAGTCTTCTTCAATTCCAAGGGAGGCAGGCCTGTTTCTCACCCATTGCTACATAATCGCTCACCCAGTGTGCCCAGTCTAGTGGGGTGAGGGAGGGGGTATGGTCCAAGCATCCCAAAGTCTCCCCGACCTTCCTGTCCATCCTACTTCCCAAATTATTTGTCTTCAACACTATCCTGACTTTTAATGCCTGGATCCAAAAGCACATTAAATAAACTAGAAAGTCTTAAACTGGCATGATTAAACTTTTCAAGCCCGTAAACCAAGCAGAAGGCAGTGAAACACACATTTTTGGAACCACTGGAGCAGACAGCAAGATACTTCTTAGGAACGTATGCAAAATGAGTGAATTAGCATTTCCGCATAACAAGAGAAATAGCTAATTAAGCATTCCATCACAAAAGCAGAAACTGTCTTGCTAAGATCAGTGAATAAATTTACCCCAAGTAACTTTCTGCATATTTAGTTTCAATGTTTCCTAAGCTTTTAATGTTATTATTGGCAAAATCAGAGGCTAAAGTAATTATTTACAAAGGTATTTGAGAACACAAAACTCATGATTAGTAGAACTGAAAATCAATGTTTTCATTTCCTATTATTATTAAATATATCTACTTAATTAGCTAATAACACAGTGTTTACTTCTAAAGTAACAAATTTGTTTTCTGTGGAACCAAAAAACAAAACAAAACACAACTTTCAACAAGTTAGCTGGCCTTGAAATAAACAAGAATTAAAAACATGTGCTATGTGCCAAGAAAACTAATTTACAATAGGGAAGCTTATTCCTCAAAAAACTCAAGTTTTCATTTGTAAATTGGCTAGTAATAGCAACTGTAATATTCCTAATTATAAATACTCAAAAGTTTAAGCAACTTCTGATATTTCCTAAAAATAATTTTATACACAAATAAAACCTGAGAATAATACTGAGTGTGAAAGGAAAAAAATGGTTGGGTAATTTAATGTTTTGACCAATTTGATATCTGTTTCCCAACTCTTTTGTCTTTGAAGTTTCCTAAATTGTAGAGCAAACCATTCAAGAAACTTTAATCAAATCTGTTCAGAACTGTAAAGACAACTCCAAAATAGTTCTGCGTAACTATCTAATACCTGACTGAGAAAAACCTAACATGCCCTGGCAGGTGGCACAGTGGATAAGGTGCCGGCCTGTGAACCCACAGGCAGCTGGTTCGATTCCCAGCCAGGGCACATAACCAGGTTGCAAGCCAGGTCTCCAGCCAGGAGCATAGCTGGATGCAGGTGAAAGGCAACCATACATTGATGTCTCTCTCCCTCTCTATCTCCCTTCCCATCTCTCTGAAAAATAATAAATAAAATATTTTTAAAAAAAAGAAAGAAAAAGAAATTTAAGAAACAGTATTAAAATTTTTCTCATGGCAATGATGTATTATTAACAGAATCAGTTCCTCAAAATAATAAAATATGCAGCCCTGGCTGGTGTGGCTCAGTTGGTTGGAGCATCATCCCATAAATTAAAAGGTCTAGGGTTCCATTCCCAGTCAGGGCACATGTCCGGGTTTCAGGTTCTTTCCCTCCCTTCCCCTCTCTCTAAAATCAATGAGCATGTACTCAGGTGAGAATTAAAAAATAATAATATGCTTTCAGGGCAAAATTGGGTCACTCCTTGCCCTGTCAAATACTAGAAAGAAACTCTCTACTTATCTGAGGTATAACTGGTAACAGCACTAAATAATTACCCTGCACCCACACCCTTCCAGGGGTTATTTGCATTTTTACAAAGATGAAAGTCTAAGGAAAGAACAAACTTGTTCTGTAAACAACCAGACAGCAACTGTTTTAGGCTTTGCTGGCCATACCGCCTCTTGTCAACTCTTCAGCTCAGCCTCTGTAGCATAAAAGCCGTCACCAACAATATTCAACCACGAGGTTGGCTGTGTTCCAATAAAACTTTATACAGAAAAGCAGGCTGCGGGCCAAGTATGCTCACCTCTGTGTAGGTAGGTGATTAAATTTCAAGTTTGCTGGCTTCATCTCTGTGACATAGACATATTCACTTAACTACTTTTGGTATTTATTTCCTGTACTCAGGAGTTTGAATTAGATCAGGGATTTTCAACATGTTTTAGTGGTAAATCTCCTTATTCTAATAAAAATAAAAGTGTGTAGGGCAAGCCAGCTGTCCACACCTCCCTGACAGGCCCTGACTAGCTTCTGGGGCCACGTGCTGGTCAGTGGGACAGCATGAAAACCACTGGCCAGCTGATACCTAAGGTCCATTCAATACCAAGAACCACAGGGCTACCTCTGCTGTCCTCAGTGTCTGCCTTTCAGGCATCAGCAAACAGGGGCAGGGCAAGCACCCTGCAAATGATGTACTCTAGAAATCCTGCTATCTCCTTCAATCAGGAGGAACAGCTACATGTCCAAATTAAAAATAAAACACGTGAAAAGTAGAAGACAATGAAGTTAAATGCTGACTTATGTATTTAATTAAGATGTTTCTTGCTAAAAATCTGTAAAGAAAGTACCATGAAAAGGTTCCATTACAGCTTACATTCTTCTGAAGTTTTATATAGAATCAATAAGTAAGAATTCAATGGAGCATATGTAATCTATTTCTGACACATCCTTTAGAAGTGAATATTTTTGCCCTGGCTAGGTGACTTGGATGGTTGCTGCGCTGTCTGTACATCAAACCGTTACAAATTCAATCCCTGGCCAAGGCACGTGCCTAGGTATCTAGCTTGCAAGTCTGATCCCCAGTCAGGGTCCTTACCAATGTATATCTCTGTCTCTGTCTCTGTCTCTGTCTCTCTCTCTCACATGCTCCCTCCCTCCATTCCTCGATCTGAAATTAGTAAGCATATCCTTAGGTGAACATTTAAACAAATAATTTACATGTTAATCATTCTGCAATAGAAATACAGTGGTCATATCTATTAAAATACGTCAAGGCCAAGACCTCTACTTAGTAAATTTTATCAGCAAATTAGTTCTATATTCTAGCATTGAATTTAATTTTATAATTCAGTATAATTTAAATTACTGCTCTTGAAGATAGTCAAAAATCTCAATGTGATAAAAATCTGCAAAACAGAATGAAAGTGTCACAAGGAACCCAGGGGAAGAATTTATACACTCTGAAAGCCCAGTGGAAATACCAATGTAAATGACAGCTCAAAATATTAGCACCACCCCACTAAGTTCCGTATTTCTCTAAAGGAGGGGGCCTTTTGTGTCACGGAAACTTAACAGAAAATTACTGCTCCTTTTCAGCTTTTATTCGATTTGCTATTGACATGAAAGGGTACTTCTAATTACTCCACCCCACCCCACCCCCACCCCACCCCCGCTTGCTGTATCTCAAACCCTCAGGCGAGAAACATCAAGTCATCAAAGAACATTTTTAGCTCCAATTCTGTGCTAAGGAGTGTCCTGACATAGGGTTCTAACTTAATAACTTAAGACTCCAAACTCAGGCATTTAGTATACACACACACACCCCAACCAAAACAAACAACTCTGGAAAACAAAGCATTTTTTTCAATGACAAATACCTTCGACTTTTTCCAGTAATATTTCTAGCCATTAACTTCTGACAGCAAATTGTTTAACTGACCCCACTACACATTAAGAGCAGTTTACATACGTATAAATCTTGAAAGCTATCATTAAAAGCCCAAACTAAACATAACTGCTCTAAGGCTGAACACAGTACATACTTAAAGTTTTATTAGCATTGCAGCTAGTCTTTTATAACATTCAATATGAAACCATTTTTCTTGAAGACATAAATTTATGATATAAGTTACAAATTCACCAAACTGCAGAAGACTATTTAAACAGCTATCTTTCATAAATACTGGACATACAAGTGTACATTTATTTATAAAAAGTAATGATTCTGTTTGGAGAGGGATGACAAATTGAAACTTGAAAGTCCCAGGACAATGACAAAGTGCTACTACAAGTAGAAATATGAGCATACACAAAGGGAACACATTTTTAAAATGAAAGAAAACATCTAGGATTTTTTAAATAGAATACACTCAAAGCCAAATAAATTAAGAAAAAGGAAGACTACATTTTATTTTCAATTAATATTTCAATCAATAGTTACCATTTAAAAATAATTCTATGTAAAATCGAAATTCAGTATTTCACTTATTTCATAATAATGCTCACCACTGGTATTTCTACCAAATTTCCAAATAAGACTGCATGCAGTTCAGAAAATTAATAACTATACACCTAATAAGTGAACCAAGAAGTTGAATATGACTATGTGATTCCATAACTGTAGCTACAGTAATATAGATCTATAAGACTTTCAAAGAGATCTCCTGAGAATCACTGCATGAACTTATTACAATCATGCAAAGTAAGTTGGACAAACACTATCAGCTCACACCACTCATTAACCTTAACCTCTTTCTTTCCTGCCTTTCTGTAATAAATATACAAGCTTAAAACCAAAATACTCCTATTTCCAGCTCTTCTGCAACTAGGAGTAGCCATGTGACACAGCTCTGACCAATAACAAGTACCCAGTGAGGGCTTGCCTTCAAAATTAAAGAGAAAATTTTACAAAGAGGGTTTTCAACATCCTTCTTCCTGATTTGTGGTGCAGCCACTATCTTTTGACTCTGAAACTGAGCCAGTTTCCTTAATGACAATCTTGAGTATCTATGCCAACCTTACATTGAATTTGTTAGGGTGACACTGGTTAATAAAATTATGTAAGTTTCGGGTGTACCATCCTATAAATACATCTACTGTACATGTATAGTGTGGTGTCCACCAATCCAAGTCAAGTGTCCTTCCATCACCATTTATGTATTTCCCATTAACCCTCTTCTACCTCTCCTCTGGTAATCACCATGGGTGGTCCATGTCTATAAGGTTGTTTTGATTGTTTGTTTTTTGCTTAATCCCTTCTTGTGTGAGAAAAAATAAGCCCTGTAGTTAAGCCTCTGTGTGCAGTTTTTGGTAACCAATAAAGTAATGCAATTCTAATACAATGTATGCTATGAATCAAGCCTATCGAATTGAATTGTTAGATATCACCTGGGTGAATTAGTCATGCTAAATAATGATGAAAAATTATCTAAGGGAACAAGTAAGAGCAGGGAGCAAATGAACAGCAACCATTAATAGTAAGACCAATATTAATAATATTGTAACAAATAATAGTATATACTACATAAAAGGTAATAGTAATTTATTAGACACGTCATGCCAGAGACTACTGAAGAACTTTAACATACATGAATGTATTTCATCTTCAAACTATATGATGTTGCTAATGTTACCATACAAACTCACAGTAAATTGTCATCAATCCTGACAAAAATAGAATAGTATGGTAAACAAAGCTAATTTATTGAAAACATGACCTTTCTACTTTTCTTATATTAAAATGTACTTTCTTTTATGAAATGAGAATAGCAGAGATCAAGTTTACATTCACTTTAACATGCTTACTTGGCAAAACAAGTAAGTGACAAATCAAGAGCTGTGCCCGGTGTTTTATGAAATGTTAACAGTTCATGAAATCCAAGTTACCTGCCCAGGGCCACAAAGCACTTCCTTGACACCAAAGTCCAGGATCATAAACACTAGGTTATAGGAAGGCAATACAGTAAATTAACTCAAAACAACTATTCTGTGAATACAATTAAAGATATAAATGTGTAAGTACAAAGGAAAACAGCCATCCCAGGATACATAGTGGAAACAAGGACTTGTAAAAGGAAAGTGATTTTACCATGTTGCCTCCTGCAGAGTTTTCTCTGTGTGACATAGATTTAGGCCAAAACAGAGAAAGGGGACTCAGGAGACAGTCCCACCCATTTCAACCTAAGTTTCAGAGGACGATTAGGTTTGGAGTTCTCATTGGGGAAGAAAAGGTTTCCAGGCCCCTAATACACTGTGACTAAAAGAAGTTTGTGGTATCCCGAAAACGAGGAGCTGATCAGGCATGCAGATAATATTTGCCCATAAGCCTTGCTCCTCAATTTCTTCCAGCTCTATAAAAGTAGGGGGACCAGACAGGAATGAAGATGGGAAACAAAACTGAAATGCAGTCCAATTCTTCCTTAACGTCAGTTCTTCGTGTTTTATGCTATCACATTTCAATTTTTTTTAACTTGTCAGTTTTTTCTCTCTAGATGTTTGGAAATGAATGTTTGATCAAGCAGTTTCTTCAAAAATGTAACTCAGCCAAATATTTCTAACAATTTGACCAGGGTTTTTCTAACAAATTTGAGTGTGCTTAAAAGAAAATGGAGTTTGCAAGACTACATAATGTAAGGATTATGCACAGGAAGAAATCAGAAACTTACTGCCTTGAAGAATTGAAATAGTTACTTATATAAAGAACTGGATGAATGTTAAATAAGTTTAGTCAACACCTGGCCATTTTCATCTTCTTATATTTTATAAGATTTTAGTTTCTTCAAAGCCTGGCCAGGTCTTTTCTCTTCCACATGTTTATTTAAATGCAATTTATTGTTGAAAATAACAAACGGGAGAAAAAGTTCTCTTAAAATATAGAAAGTCCTGGCTGGTAGTACAGTGGATAAGGCTCTGGCCTGCGAACCCAAAGGTCGCAAGTTCGATTCCCCAGCCAGGGTACATAACTAGGTTGCAAACCAGGTCTCCAGTCAGGTCTGTGGCTGGAGGCAGGTGAAAAGCAACCATACATTGATGTTTCTCTCCCCCTCTCCCTCTCTCCCTTCCCCTCTTTCTAAAAAATAATGAAATAAAATCTTTAAAAAAAATATATATATATAAATATATATAAAGTGGTTTATATCTTTATTATTGAAAACAGTAAATACCTTCCTATTTACAGTTTTATTGGTAGTTATCTCAAATATTAGGTTCCATATATTTTAATCCAATCTTAAAGCACCAAATTCAGTCACATCAAACAGTACATAGTATACCAAAAAAGCATGCATTCTCCGGTGTTGACCACAAGAAAAGGTGGGTGGCTAATTGGGGAGTAGGGGGTCCGGAGGAGGGGGAGGTGCTCCAGGACTGGCTTTATCATTGAAATGCAAAGGGATATACATGGGGGAGGGGGGATTTGTGAAGCTATTTCTACTTTGAGCTGATTTTAAAAGATATTGTTCCCCTCTCCATTTTGAATCCTAATAGAAAAAGTCCTAAAATGTCTAAATGAAAGCATTGGACACACTCAGCTTAGATAACAGGACCATCTATGGCTACATATATATATATGTATATATATATATATATAGTAGGGCCTCTGACTAGACTTTGTAAGCATACCTTTGCCACTCCCTTCCTTCCCTCCCATTCTCCTGCTAAAAGTTACAATTTCAAGAATTTTTAAATTCCCAGGAAAGGAAAATGGGGAAGGGAGGCTACCACCTTAATTTCACCTAGACTGACTTCTTCAAGCTACTGCCACAATTTCTTTTCTGTTTTTCTTAATACACACGAGTTTATTTTCTACACTTTTTCTTCTACCAAGTCTTCTAATTTACTTAAATTCAGGACCATAAAGCATTCAAAACTGGTAAAACACACTGTATCTTGTAAAAATTCAGGTGGAAATAAAGATGAATAAATACTTAAAATTACTGTCTTAGCTTTACTTATCCTTTTATTTTTTTATTAACTTGCTTACATGGGTATGTCAAATTTCACCAGTTGTTCTAATCATTTTTCTCCTGGTCTTGGATCCAATCCAGCTTCATACATCTCATTTGGTTATCACGTTCCCTTAAGTTCTTCAAACCTGTGACAGTTCTTCAGTATTTCACCCTTTCATACCCTGGACACTTGAGTACTAGACAGTTACTTTGGTTTTCTTTATTGATTTAACCTGTATTGTAATTTTTTCCATCACCATTTAGTCCCCTTATACCCCACCCCCAACAATCGCCACACTGGCGGCCATGTCCATAAGTCCGTCTTCCGTTTGGCTCAATTTCTCCACTACGTAACTTCAACTTCCACACCACCACTAGCTGTCATCCTGCTCCCTATCTATGAGTCTGTTTTGCTTGTTAGTTCACTTTGCTCATTAGATTCCACATATGAGTAAAATCATACGGTATTTGTTTTTCTCTGGCTTATTTTACTTAGCATAATGTTCTCCAGGTCCATCCATTCTGCTGCAAAGGGTAAACTTTTTTACTTTTTTAAGACCAAGTCAAATTCCATTGTGCAAGTGTCCCATAGTTGTTTCATCCATTTATCTATTGATGGACGCTTAGGCTGCTTGCAAATTTTGGCGACTATAAACAATG
Organism: Noctilio leporinus; assembly: GCA_004026585.1. NCBI lineage: Eukaryota > Metazoa > Chordata > Mammalia > Chiroptera > Noctilionidae > Noctilio > Noctilio leporinus. Next base: position 932,609 of record PVIW01000021.1, read on the forward strand.
CTGCAATGAACCTATGTTCTTTCGGATTAGTGTTTGGGTTTCTTCAGAAATATCCCCAGAAGTGGGATCACTGGATCAAAAGGCAGATCCATTTTTAATTTGGGGGTTATCTCCACATTGCTTTCCACAGTGGCTGTACCAGTCTAGATTCCCACCAATAGTGCAAAAGAGTTCCCCTTTCTCCACATCCTCACCAGAACTTGTTGTTTGCCGGTTTATTGATAACAGCCATTCTGCCAGGTGTGAGGTGATATCTCATTGTAATTTTAATGTGCCTTTCTCTGACCATTAGTGACATTCAGCATCTTTTTATATGTCTATTGGCCATATGTCCTCTTTGGAGAAGTGTCTATTCAGGTCCCTAGTCCATTTTTTGATTGAGTTGTTCGTTTCTTTGGTGTTGAGTTCGTAAGCACTTTATAAATTTTGGATAATTAACTTCTTAGCAGATATATCAGCAACAAGGTTCACCCGTTCTGTGTGTTCTTTTTATTGTGTTGATGTTTTCCTTTGCTGCACAAAAACTTTTTAGCTTGATGCAGTCCCATTTGTTTATTTCTTCTTTTGTTTCCCTTGCCTGTGAGATACATCTGATAAAAAATGTCTATATGCAATTAGGCTATTACTTTGTATAATGTCCTTACATTTGAATTTGTCTATTGTTTTCTGACACTTAGATTGAAATTTTTTTTTTTTAAGATTTTATTTCATCGTTTCTAGAAAGAAGAGAAGGGAGAGAGGCAGAGAGGGAGAGAGACATCAATGTATGGTTGCCTTTCACCTGACTCCAGCCACAGATCTGACTGGAGACCTGGTTTGCAACCTTGTCATGTGCCCTGGCTGGAGAATCGAACCTGCGACCCTTGGGTTCGCAGGCCAGCACCTTACCCACTGTGCTACCAGCCAGGCAGGGCTAGATTGAAATTTTTTAGTAAGAATCTAACCATAGGTGTGCCCTTCTCAGTGAATTACAGTGTTTTTATGTCTCATTATCAGTGATACAACATTGACCACATGGTTAATTTGGTACCTGGCAGTTTTCTTCACTATGAAAGTACTGACATCCCTTTATAATTAATTAATCTTGTGACAATGATACTTTGAGATTATGCAAATACTTGATATATGATATTTTCCCCATACTTTCATCTATAATTGTGGCATCCACTGATGATTCTTGTTCACAACAATTATTACTTGATGTTTACCTACTAGTGATTTCCTATTTCCATCATTCCTTCTGCGTTTTTATCAGAATTCTACAATAACGAAGAGCTGTCTCTTCTCCCCCAATTAATTATTTATTCAATTATTTACTTATATTAATATGAGCTCATAGGAATGTTTCTTCTCTAGGGGTTATATTCTATTATTTACCTTGTTGCTCAAATTGTCCCCAATTTGGCTATTGGGATACCTTTGTACACACATTCATCAGACTTCCCTATAAATTACAAAAAACACCACTTCAATTGGGGAAGGGCAAGTAATTCCTCTGAATGAGGAATTATTGAGAGCTAAGACTAACCTTACCACTTCCATTATGACCAAAGATAGATAAATAGACAGACAGATAGGTAAATATAGATGTATACATAGAGAGGTAGAAACTTTATATACTGAAATATCCCAAATATATTATACTATTAACACCTCTTGCTTACAGCCAAGACTTCATGATCTTTGGTCTTTATTTTACACACATTATTATATAACTTACCACTGCCACTATTTTAAATCCATCTCACTTTGACACTACCCCTTCAATTCACAATCCCCATATATTATTAGTATTTTGGGAACGTAAACCCAAACCACTCAGTGACACCAGTAGAAATTCATTTTAGCCAAAAGGTAAAGAGTCTTACTTACACTGAGTAAAAAAAAATAAAAATAAAAAAGCCAATCCTTAAAGGTCAAATACTATATGATTCCAATTATGTAACATTCCTGAGATGACAAAATTATAGTCGTGAAGAACACATTAATCTTTGCCAGAGGTGGGGTGGGGAGTAACTGGCTATCAAGGGGCAACAAGAGGCACTTTTGTGGTGCTGGAACTATTGTATATCTTGACTATCAATGTCAATTTCCTGATGGTGACACTCTATTCCAGTTTTGCATGATATGAGTAATGGGAAAATCTGGGTTGGGAGTGCACAGAATCTATCTGCATCTTTCTTGACACTGTATGTGAATCTACAATTATCTCAACCTAAAAAAAAATTATCTTAAAAAATGGGTAATGAATGTTAACTCTGGAGTGAACACTCAGGAGAAAGGAGATAAACACCACAGATCCACTGATTGCAAGTTTAACTTCTAGGAAAGTTATTATCAGGCCTCACCAGAAAAACCATCTAACGGCTAAATCTTCTTTAGGGTCTTTTGTTATTAGTTTTTAGGTTAGGTAGGAACAAATCCCACCAGCTTAGAGAATGGAGACCAGAATGCTGCCAAGGGCCAGATATGATGGCCGGTCAACTAAACTATCAACAGTTAAGGATCAAAAATGTAAACTTTCACTTCTATTAATTTAGCTCGTATTAAATATTTGAGAAATTCTGAACCTCCACAGAGATTTTCAACTTGCACAAGCAAGTAATGAGAAATTACAGCAAGAGGAAGAGGGGTTTTAGTTCAAAGGACAAAGCAAAGTTCCCCTTCCAGTCACTGGGACACCTTCTCCTCCCAAAACTTTTTATGATTAATGAATGTGAAAGCACAGAAATGATGGAGCCAAGATCATTTAAAATGCAAAAACCAAACTTTTCCGCTCCACAAAAACTAATCCCATCACAGATAAATCCTTTCACAGACTTAAGAAGAAAAGTAAATACTTGAATACAGCAAGAAACACACACCTCCTACAGGTGGGTAGGTAGTGGCCTATTAGCATGCAAGAACAAAGGGGTTTTTTTCCTGAACCGATAAAAATCCTAAAGCACAATAATGTGGCAATCAGCTTATTTTCTCCCCACAAAGGCTGACATTATAACCACTAAATAAATATATCTTTACTAACTATAAATATTCAAAAACTCTGAGAAAGCTACAATTATAAGTACTACAAACTGCTCCTGATTTTAACAACTTATCCAAAAAATTTTTAAGTGTAGGAGAGAATAAGAAACTATTCTCAAAGACTCACTACAATCATAACATCACAAGTCAATTGTGAATTTTTATATAAATAAATTCACTTTTGCCTGCTTAAATTCAGATATTCCTGGACTCTCCCAAAGGATAGAATACTTCGAAATCACATTATCATTTCAGGTTAAGAAATACTTATGTATTTAGCATAATAATATGATAAATCAGACATTTCATACGAGGTTCCAGAGTGTACGTACATATAGAAAACACCAAAGTTTAAGGAAGAAACATTATGAGTAAAAAAAATTGTATTCAATAACCTGGGTTTTTTCAGGTTATGAAAATGGGCGTCATTGTCACCTGCCATGCTTCTATTGTACTGGCATAATGTGGGCAGTTCAGTGCCCTGAGTGGCGGGTACCAACATGCACTCATTCAGCCAGCCAGCCCAGGGGCTACTCCTGCACATCTCTAGTCCATCTCCACTGCGTAACTCAGGCTCCCAACCATCACTGATGTCTTCCCAAACCCAAAGAACAGACATCAGCCTTTAACAGAACTCTCAGGTTCTCACTCTCCTCCAAACCACAAGGTTCCACACTCCAGCAGGGTCACTCCCCATCCCTTACCCATTCCCTTTGCTATATTTTCTTACAATCACGTGTGTTACTTATATGACAGTGTCAGTCTGGAATATCCTTCATGTCTCCTAATCCACTGGTAGGTGAATTCCTACTCACCCAAGACTCAATACATGTATGTACTCACACAGGAAGACCACAGCCTCTTCAGTGTTGGCACAGAAGAGCTGTTATAGCACTAAGGAATCACATCCGACTTGCAAGATACAACAGATTGGTGAATTACTTGAGGGACGTGTCTCATTTCATCTTTGAATTCCCAAGGCTTAGAAAATAATAGGTATTTCATTAAAACGTGCTGCAATAAGAACTATCATTAGACATCGCACTAACCAGTAAACAGTAAATGCACTGTCACTTAACTCAGCCAACAACCTCAGGGAGCTTTTTACAGATGAGAAAACTGCAACCAAATGTGGGGTGAGAAGAGAAGATAGCCCATAAAATACAGCGATCACGAGATACATTTCCATATCTCTTTAGTCTAGATCAAAGTCACTTCAGGTAATTACAACTCCTTGGAAAGTAAGTCTTGAAATGACTCAAAAAACACTGTCTTTCTCTTTTATTAGAAGGTTTTTATTTCAGACTTAATTTATATTTGAGGTATATGCCACTATTACTTTATGTCATACTACTTTACATGAATTGAACTTCAAATATCACCAAAGACGGATCTTACTGTTATCATGTAACTCACCCCAAAATCTACCCATGTGAACTTTTTTCAGGCTAACAGTAAATTTCTTATAAAAATGTGTTTCCTTCGGAAGCACCTGATTTTAGAAACTGAGCTTTGAGGTGACAGTGGATCTTATCTTTCTTACTAAATGGCAGGACTGTTAATAAAATGATATTGCTCAGAGGTTAGAGCTGTAATGACCTTTCTGGAGAGAAAAATATGCCAACAAGTTGGCAACCAGGCAGTCCTCTTCCTTTTTCAATTTTATTTTTTAATTGTTCTGTGAAAGCCCAAGGTCTGGGAAGGACTGTGTTCACCCAGTCTCTGTATACAACACTGGAGTTGGAGATTCATTTTGAACCTCCGCCAAGATATGTGAAGCTAATTATGGAACTGTTAATTACTAAATGTGTTAAAGGTTATTTGAAGGCAACTAATATTGCAAAAAAAAAAAAAAAAAAAAAGCCAGTAATGTTTTTACCATAATGTTAAGCTCTCAGTTGCTCAAAATGATACTCTATTACAGCTTAAATTTAGTTATAATTGTAAGTTATAAATGCATAGTTTTTTAACCTACAAATTCAAGTATTGTTATGGAATCTAAATGCTTGAGACTAAACAGGCATATTACTTTGTGAAAAGTGCTTTTCAAAAATTGCACACAGATAAGTTAGTTGTGTTTTATGAACAAAAACTACTTAAGAAGCAAATATCTGTTGCTAGAACCCACCCATAATGAAGCTATAAATATAATCAAAGGATAAGTTATCAAATGAAAATATGAAACTGCTCATAAACAATGATAAAAGAAACACAAATGGAAATTTTAACTATAAGAGACACAATCCTTCCACTAGACTGAAAAGTTAAATATTTATCACAGAAACTCTTTTGTGCAGGTTCTTATAATTCAAAGTTCTCTGGGGTAGAGGTATTTTTTCAGCCCTCTCATTATGACTCAAGATGTATTCTACTAAGTGACTTTGCAAAGAATTAAGTGTTGTACACTGTTAGGAATTCTCAGGTCACAAATTCATTGGTTAGCAACTAAATCAAAAGGGACAAGAGCCAAAAGAAAAATGATTTTCAATAAGGAAAAATAAAGTAGTATGATTAACTGGAAGGAAATAAGGGGGATGATTTTATTTTAAAAGTAACTTTTACAATTAGCTAAAAACACAATAAATTAGTTCTTTAAAGTAGAGGAAACAATTCTGCAATAGATGTTTCACCTGAACAACTAAAAGCATTAAGTATTTAAATGCTTTACAGAAGCAATTTCAAGGAGTCTGAACTCAACAACTTAATAAAATGATTTAGAAAAATCACTTTATTGTTTAAAGCCTTGGGGGATAAAGCTGTTTGTAATTTATTTACATCTTTTACTTCGGTAAATTGCTCTGGTGACCAAACTTCCTATGTAAGTGATTAAAGACAGAAACCCAAATACTTTAATAAAACCATTACTTAAAGAGTCCTGTTTTTCAACAGGGGTACATTGAAAAATATCAATAGAACATTTAGTGTTCATTATTTTCCAGAGGGTTTGTTACTCAGAACACAGTGCCCCATTGACTAGAACTTAGCCAGGTTTCCAGACATACAATATGGGACACACATTGGATTAAAGATGACTTTTCCTCCTCTAGGAATATCAAATGAAACACGGTCAGCCCCTTAAATCTGAATATTCATGGTCTGGCTAAAAGGTCAGGTGACAATTTTTTTATTTCTCCTTCCCATTCTTCCTCTCCAGTGTCATACCTAAATAAAATGGGTTCCCATTTTCCAGATGGGCCTAAAAAACTCCCTAACTTTCAAAGTTTCAGTGTTTACATTGGGGTTCTCCCTACACCCAGATCCTCTTCTAGCTGGCTACTAAAGTTACACTAGCAACATCACAATTACTTCTAGGCAATTGACTGACCTAAATACAAAACTATATCTTCACAGAAGTATGGGAGGAAAACTGGACAGCCAGAGTTAAAAGAGAGAGAGAAAGACAGAGAGAAAGAAAGGAAAAAAAACTGAATTTAACAAAAAACATTTCTATATTTTCTCTTCTTTTAAAGCACCTTCCTTTTGCTTGTAATGAGAATCATACAAACTCCTTTACAAAGTCTATCAGAGAAACAGAAGGAAGCATGACCACAAAACTTTCCTAGTTCATATCCTTCTGTGCACGATATCTAGCTTATTTCATCCTCGCTTTTCTTACAAACTTCTACCTCTCGAGCATTCATGGAAAAAGAGAGTACAGGAAAACTTCCCAACCTTGGCATAATAAGGCACTCCATATAAAAAGTACCTTCTACCAAAACATTATTTTTCACTTTTACTTGGCGGCAACTTCAAACATTCAATCATTTCTGACAAAGCCAGGTAAAGATGGAAAACATGCACATTCAAACCTACTTTCTCTTTAAAAGCAATAATAAGTAAACGTGATGAGTAATAACCAAATGACCATCAAAGCTAATAGGGCTGACAGTTAAGAATGCACAAAACATTTGGTAGCTGTCTGTTTACTTTCCCTATGAACATTTGGTGGGGGAAATGCAGAGCTTTCAGCCTGTCAATGAAACTTGTAGCAAGAAGTGTAAGTAGTCACTGCCCACTTGTGACTGGGTCCGTTTTTATTCTACACAACTGGCACAGAAGCAGGAATGTTTAACAGTTCATTTACTTGGTACAATCCACATGCTGTCACAGTGAAGGTTTTGTCTCTCACACTCTTGTTTGGTGAAACAAGCCCCCTCCATAGTAGGGTTCCAACAACTGCTGTTCTAATTAATCTACCAAAGACACACCAACTTTACCCCTCTCTAATTTCCACTAAAGGCCTCTGACCATCTTTTGACCAGGCTTGCTAGGGTCTACTATTCTCAGCCTGTGCGATTTCGCTTGGCACTTCAAAGCTGAATTATGTCACTGAAATTCACTTTTCCATCCCACTGACTGGGAATGAGGGTTTTCAGATGCAGAAGACTGATTTAACAATTTTGAAAACAAATACTGGATAAGGGAGGCAGGCACAGGAGAGGCCGTGCAATGATGCCCAAGGACATGATCCGAGTACGGCATTCCTTGTTTTGGATAAAATAATCCTTTAGAATAAAAACTTTCTGGAGATACTTTGAAATGAGTTGTCATGTAAAATCATCACCCATCTTCTGTGCATTTTGTAAATACATGCAATCTGTGATCCCCCCCAGATGTGACGGCTCCATCAAGAAAAATGAAAAAACAGTACCAGGTGCCATTCTTGGGCCTTGTCCAAAGGCAGCTAGTGGAAGATTCTATTTTATTCTGCTCTCCCCACATTAAATAATAATAATCAACATCAGAGGAGAACATTTGGATTTGAACAGATGGCATCTAACACTTAACAAGCGCAGTAACTCTTTCAGGCAACAGATCCTAAATGACTGATGGTCCCAAGGATCAGAAGGGCTTATTTGTCTTAAGAGGGTTGGCAGGGAGATGGAGAGCCTGTAGTCACCATCCTAACGCTTAGGAATATGCGTCATTATCCAGTCAGCAACTAAAGGCAAAAAATAAAAAATCCAACCACCAAATTTTTAAAAATATTTCCCCCTCTCTAGTCCAATGTGAAACAACCAAACTCCACATCAGCAGCAATTCCTCCAGTTAAAGGAAGAGAAAAATAAGCCTGAAGGTAAACGAACATATAAAGATTAACAAAGTTATCTAATTTTGATATGGTTGTGCAACACCGAAGGAATCTGCTGGGTGCCCTTCCCGGGGGTGTACTTGAATATGCCTGTTGTGCATTTATGTCTGCAATTTAAACTAAAAGCACTAACCTACCTATTCAACTTTTTCCTCCTTTCATTGGAATGCTGCATCCCTTTTTCAAAAGAACCAGATAAATATACAAACATCTCAGTGTTTACTTGGAAGGTCAATGTGGATTTGCCTTTCACCGACCCATACAAGTTTCCTGCAATACATCGAAGTCTAAAGACAGAAGGGGTCACATGCTTGGGAAGGAGGGGGCCTGCGTCCAAGGAGGCTTGAGTAGTCGAAAGGAGGTGACACCCACCCCACCCCGAGATTTAGGGGCCCGAAGTGCAGCTGGGGAGTTGGGGAGTTCATTACAGAATTCCCTCCTCTGGGCTCACGTAGGAGAAAGGTCAGGAATCGGGAGGGCAGCAATAAGAGGTAGACTATCCGGGAGATGGAAAAATAAACTCAGATGACCGAGAAGAAAGACTCGGAGATGGGGTGGGATTGGAAGTTGGGGGTCCTGTTGGGAGAGGTGGGGTGCGCAGAATGAGCTGCATCAGGAAGGGGGGGGGGGCAGGAGGGCGCAACCTAAGAGACAAATGCAGCCAAGTCCCCACGGGTCTCACCTGAGAGGTCCTCTCCGCGGGGTTCTTCATCACCGCTTGGCGGAAGCTGTTATCCACGTAGGACGCCATCTCCTCCCGCGCGCCCGGCCGGGGCAGCTCGGCACCCTCGCCGGCCTCCTCCCGGCCCAGCGCTGCCGCTGCCTCCGCCCTGTGCGCAGCGCCGGCCCGCCGGGAGCTAAGAAGCCAAACAGCGGCGGCGGCCGGCCGGCCGGGCGACCCGAGTGCAGGACCCGCGCGCAGAAAACCTGGCGGGAGAGCGGGGCCGCTCGAGGGGCACTGGCGGCGCGCAGCTCCGGAGACTCGCCGCCCCGAGGGTCCCTGCGGCGCGTCGGCAGCTGGGAACTCCCCTTCCTCCTCCTCTTCTTCCTCGCCGCCGGGCCGGGCGAGGCTTCCTGGCGCGCCCGGCTCCCTCCTGGCCCTGGCTTGACACGCCTCCCGGCTTCACTCCGGGGACAGTGGCGGCTCCTCCTGGCCCCGGCGGGCCTGAGTTATTTTTAGGGAGGTACTAGCGACAGTGGGGAGGGGTGCCGCGAGCGGGCGGGGCCTCCGCTGCCCTCCCACGCCGAGGGTCGCCGCCTCCGCTCTGGGGCGCACGCCGCTGCCCGACCGCCGCGTCCCCAATCCTGGGGCACCAGTACGCGCGGCCGCCGGAGGGAACACTGGCTCAGCTCCGGTCGCTGCGAAGCCGAAACGGGATCGATTCACCCGCTGTCCCTGCTGCTCCTGATCGTCTACTGGGCTCGGCCGTTCCTCCCGACTGCTGCTGCATCCCCTCGGGCCGCCCCGCCGCCACTGCCGCCGCCTCGGTGGCTCCCGCCGCCGTGGGCTCCGCCGTCGCCGCCTCCCCCCATCAGCGCGCCCGGAGCAGAGCTTTCCGGGCGCCGGCGCCGCGGCCAGAGCCCCCGACCCGGGCTGCAGCCCACCGGCCCGGTCGCTCTCGGCAACTTTGTTCCAGGTCTGTGTGGGGCGGGGGAGGGGAAGAGGGCCCCGGGCTGCCCAGATCCGGACTCCGCAGCGGCTCCGAGGGCCGGGAGCCGAGAGTCGCGCTCAGACACCTCGGAGCGCGTTTGGGAAACGGCGATTCCCCTCCTCTTCCTCCGCCTCTTCCTCCTCCTGCGCCTTCTCCAGCCGCCCCAGCGGCTCCTTAGGGAGGAAGCGGCCTCCCGGGCTTGTTGCTTTGTGCTGCAACCATGGTGAGGCGTGAGTGACAGGAGCCCGGCCAGTCGGCGCGCGCCGCATCATCACGGGGCGGGGCGGCAGGCGCGGGTCCCGCCCCCCGCGGCACTGGCGCCCGCCTGCCGGCCGCGCCCTCTCGCGGGGGCCTCACCTTTGGCGGCCGCCAGGTGAGCGCACAGCTCCGGCGCGGGGTCACGGGCCCTCGGGCCAGCTGGCCAGCGCCCCGCACAACCTGGCTCCCAGGGGCTGGCGCGAGTCCCCGTGTCGTGCCCCGCACTAGGCGATCCTTTGAGCCAGAGGGTTGGCTCCAGGCTGCTTCGGAGGCGACAAATCCTCTAAGGATTTATTTTGCTTCGTTGTAACTTACTGCGGGGAAAGCGTTCCTGTCCTGCCTTTTGTGCTCGCGCTGGCACCATCAGACACTCATTTGCCCATGAAATTAAGGCGATGGAAACATGCCAGTATCAACACTAGACCCAGTACCACCCCGGACAGGCAGACACGCCAGATTTAAAGGGGTGTGCGAGACCCGGACGATTTTGTGACAGAATCTGAGACATGGACGGATCTGGCTTTGCATTAGGCAGAGCAAACGTCCTGATCCAGGTCCCATAGTTCCAAGCCAGACTCCCTTGGTGCAGAGAACACGAAAACAGCTCTGTAAGATGTTACCACTCCCGCTGCTTCCTTTCCCCTCCTCCCTCTCCCTTTGTGAGCCAGGTCAAGGTGTGTAAGGTCAGCCAAGCACCAGGAACAGATCTGCTGTTCTGGTCCTATGGTTTTATTTTTATCTGCCTCCCTCCTCCCTCTTTCCCAACAAGTTCATGTTTTGATGTCTCTGTGGAGACTATACTTAGAGGAGGATTGTTACTTTTATGACCTAGCATATTGAACTTTTTCAGATTTTCAAACACACTTCTTAAACATCTAGTTTATTTTAAACACTTGGAATAGGTTGTGAGCAAACATTTTGAGGTCCTTGGGTGACCTGTGTGGCAGTAAACAGATTGGGTGGCTTCTAATTAGAGAAGAGCCGGTGCAACCCTGTGAAACTGGATCCACGTTATAAGTTGTATCCTTGGATCCTTTTATATTACTCTCGCTGAAAGAGCACTGCCAGATTTCTCTTTCACCCCTTAGTGGAACCCCAGAATCAAACTCTGTATAGCAATGACCGCCACCTTGAAAGCAAAGAACATGAGTAAGTGCCATTACAGACCTGTAAAGAGAGAAGAAGAAAATCAAATCCAATGAAGTGAAAAAATACACCTGACATCTCCATCTGGTGTCTAGTAGACATCTCAGGACTAACATGCGTGAATGGGGCTCCAGATCACCTGTCCCAAATGAGCCCCACCCACAGCCTTTGCGATTCCAGTTACTGCCACCTGCCCCCTTCCAATTGCCTGGAATCTTTCTTGACTCCTTTCTGTCTCTCACATCCCACAAGGGTAAGCCTGTCAGCTCAACCTTCCAAGTACCATAGCTGGAATCGGACCTCCGAGCCAGCATCACCCTTTGCCTAATCACCTACCCAGTCTTCCTCTTTCTGCCCTTGCTTTTTGTCAGTCCAGCTCAAGTCGCTCCTCTGCTAAAAAATAAAAACAACTGTAAACATCCATTAGCTCCCCCTCTCATTTAAGCTGAAGGTCCCTATCATGGCCTAAATACCTACAGGCCTGGTGCCCACAACCCCCTTCTCTCTCGGACCTCATCTCCTCCTACTCTGTCCCTTACTTTTCTCCCAGCCTCACTGGCCTCCAGGCTGTCTCTGGGCCCAAAGCAAGTTCCACACCCAGGGCCTTTCCACCCGCTGGAGCCAAATGAATTCTCGCCCCGCAACTCCCCACCCACTTCGAACATAAGACAAAACCTAGAATGTTCTTTCCTCACCTCCTTCCTATCTGTATTCAAATGTCATTTCCCCCACAACTGCACATGCTTTTTAGTTCTCATCCTTTCCTTACTACCATCTAACATATTATCCTTTTAGCTATGCTATTTATTATTTGTCTCCCTCCACTATAAATGTATGCTGCTGAAGTCAGTGTTTCCAAAGACACAATGCAAATGAATTAATGACTATAGTGTTACATTGTACATATGTGTATAAGATTGTTACATATATTATCTCACTTGTGTCCCTGGGTGTATGTGGGGAGTGGGCGGAGCTGGGAGAGAAATTTACCCTCTCTGAGTCTGTTTTCCGTTCTATTAAAAATGAATAGAAACTATATGCCCTGAAGATTCTTAAGGACCTATCATAACATATGCAAAATGCTCTGCATACTGCTTGAACCCATTGTATGGACTGAACAAATGAGTTATTTTAAAGATCGTTCTCATCATCCTACTCCTTTGAGGTATTGTGGAACAGTTATTAACCTGTTTGCAGATGAGGAAACTGAGACTAAAATAGGTCACCTAACTTGCCCTAGTTCCAGGCCTGCCTTTAACTTTGGAAGGGCCTGGGACAAGCTAACAAATGGAGACCCACATACCCTATCATAACTACCGGAAGCCATGCATCAACTGGAACATGGCACTGCAGGGAGTACTGCCTTCTGGCCTGGAACTTGCACCCCATTTGATTTCCATCTCAACTCCATCCCGTACCACAAAAAGGCTCACACACACATGAGGGCACTCCAGCCAGCCCATCAAAACTGCATCATTACCCTCACGAGATCTACCCCTTAGCTATTCCTCCAGCTGTGGTCCAGCCTCAGAAGATCAGGCCTTGAAGTGGCAGGACAGAAGGTTCTAGGGTCTGGGGTACTCAGAGAGTATGGAACACATTGTCCCATTGGACAAGGTAAAGCTAGAGCAGGGCCCTCAAAGCATGGGCAGGACGCTGGGATCCCAGACCTCAAAGCTGGGAAGTTACGAATTCCACATGCAAACCCAGCTTTTCTCTTCTGAACACTCTGCTGTGACATTGAATTGCACCAATGACCTCAGGTAAGGCATAATAGTATGTCTTACCCTCCAACAAAATGACTAACTCCCTTGGAAGCTACCGTTTAACTTCAATTAAAGCTAATTTTCCTACTATTTATAATCTACTTATCTACATATGTCAATAATGCTAATCACCATTTAACATCTAGGACATCTAGATTATAAAGCAGACATTGCTGCTTTATTAACACTTGAGCACCAACAGGGTCCATGGTATAACATGGATGACAGAACCAGGCACAGAATTTGCCACTTACTCTAAACTAAACTGTGTCAACCAAACATAATCAAGGTAAGCCATCTATAGTGCCGTATTATAAAGGCGAGTTTTAAAATGAATGCTTCTTTGTTCTATCTCTACAACCATCATATTATCTAGAGCATTGTTAAAGGATAGGCAGAACGCAGGATTTTAAATCTAGAAATCTATTTTGACTTCTAGCCTTAATACCACTCTACTTGTAACTTAAAAAGCCTTGATCTCTCCAACTATAAAATCTAATACATCTCTAAATATATCATGGAAATTAGGTGCTGAGAGTCATCTTTAAAATTAAGTAAAAGTGATTTTGTTTTAATTCCTGTGAATCCAACTCTTAACACAAATTTAGGGATTACGCTATCCTTCTATCTATCTATCTATCTATATATATATCTATATTATCTATCAGAGAGAGAATCATTTTGTTAAAAATCACATTGATTGTATACTGTTCGACCAGTCAATACCTACTTTTTTATGTGCTATGTGCCAGGTACTGATCTTGATGCTTGGAATATCAATGGTAAATGAGACAAACATGGTCTCTTCCCTGGCCTTCTGGGCACTTGGTCCATGTGCCAGCCACTTGCTTAATTTACTCACATCTCCTAGGACAACAACAAAGGTGACAGAAAGGACCCAGGAAGCTGCCCTTCTCTGCTAAGACAAGAGCTTCCTCTGGTTACCATTTTCTCAGGTTGTTACAACCCTTCGCAGACAAGTTCTAGAACAGGTGAGGTTGATTTCTATTAAAAACATTCCTCACATACTTTCCCCTCTCCACAGAATATGTTTTTCTATTGCTTTGCAGTAACCTCTACCCTTGCACTCAAGCTGGGAGAGTAGAAGGCTGTAGTGTAGACACTGTAGCATTCTCAGTGAGCACATCTGCTAGGAAATATTGTATTCACCAGCAAAGAGCATTCCAGACTGTCCCCGGCAGAGAGTACAGTTACAGACACCCAGGGAGAAAGGTACGATGTGTTCAGAGCCTAGAGCTCATGGCACCGGTTAGATGCAATATATCAAAAGCACAATGCAAGTCAGACTTCTGGATTTGATTTTGCGGGAATCACAATAAATTCAGTTTTAAGGATGCTGCCACATAAGTAAGGACACTAATGTAGATGTCATGTATGTGCTTAGGTATTTTGGATCTAGTTCAAAGACCCACTTTTTTATTAATTTATCAAAATTATTAACCTTCAACATAAAATTAAAAGTACATAAATCAAGCAATATTTAAAGTAACAAAACTTTTATCTAACTATCCTATTGTATCCCTCACACTGACGTAACTCCTTTCTTTCATTGGTTTGTTCACATTTGAAATATGGACTAGGAGGCTAGAACAGCCTTCTTTATTTGTTTATTGTGAGAAAGCTGGTGCTGACATTTCTAAAAGGAAATCCATTGTTAAACTTTTGACCACTGTCAATTCCTTCTATTGTTGCCTAGTGTCTGGCGCTTACTTTTATGAATTGCCCTGTGGAACAGTACTCCACAATCAGTCTGTCCATTTAAAACGGTTTAGAAAAAGATATACACACTTAATTTTTTTTAAACCTGAAAAAAGGATAAAATTAAGGACTTCACTTTAAAACTTAACCATGTCAATGCCACTACACAGTCAATGAATACTTAATGCAAAGATTTTAAAAGCCCATACTGGATATCATGAATGCTCAAACTAACAAACTAACAATTTCAAGATTAAATATATGTATGTATATATATATATATATATATATATATATATATACCCTTATATATATATACCCTTCAATTTCCAACATACAAAGTTAACCCAGTGAGATCATTGGGTCATAACGGAGCATTGTATAGAATTGTATCTGGTTTTCTCCAGTTTTGTTAAGGTCATTAACACAACTGAAATTCCATCCGTGAGCAAAGTGGTAGGCCGTGCGGAATTTGTCACTGTGTTCCAACGAAGCAGAGTGGCTACACTTGTTCCCAGCTCTGGTGTCCACATGGTCTTCAAGGGTAAATGCACATGTGCTATAATACAGCTGTCCATTGCAGGAGTGTCAAAACCAGACAAGGTCATTTGAGCAAAAAAGGCTGTATTCTGGGCCAGCTGTGATTTTTTTTTTTTTTTAATGTCAATATGGATACTCACTCTGAAGTCATGATTATTTAATATTTGTTAAACACAAGACTAGTGCTAGGCACCATATGTACATAAACAAAGACAAAGTGCCTGTGTGTTGAGCTTACAAATCTAAATCGGGCAAAGGAAGTGAAGGGCAAACCAGGGCGTGAGAAACGTCCATTGAGGGCCTGTTTTAAAACTGAGACTACTTTGTTGTATTGTTATTTTAGTTTTAACTACCAGAAGGTCCATTACATTGTCGCTTAAACATTTAAAGGAGAGGACTCAAAGGAGAAGGAAAACATTGCCTTCATAAGAGTTGAAAAAGCAAAGTTTAACTATGAGAGGGCAAAAAATATCCAGTTAGCAACCTAAAAGGAGAAAAGCACAAGAAAATGGCAAATCCGTTTTCCAGAATGCTGCATGTAAGGACAATACCTGAGACATGGCTCAGGAAACAGCAGAGCTGTCCAAGCCCTTGAGGAGAATATCACAATTGGCCTTGGGCATCTTCAGCTTTTTTCTCTCAGGAACATCTCACTTATCACATAACATAAACATGATCAGTGCTAAGTGCTGGTAAGACATTCAAAA
The DNA here is from genome assembly GCA_004026585.1 of Noctilio leporinus. Classification (NCBI taxonomy): domain Eukaryota; kingdom Metazoa; phylum Chordata; class Mammalia; order Chiroptera; family Noctilionidae; genus Noctilio; species Noctilio leporinus. Next base: position 948,513 of record PVIW01000021.1, read on the forward strand.
CAGCTCAGTTCCACCTTATGCTCATCTCACCTGCCAGGAATGAGCCTGTGTCGTCATATTGTCTGGAAGAATCCAGAGGTGATTAAATCAAGTTAAAGACCAACAGAAACCCACACTACTCCACCCTGACCTGGCCGGGTGCCTCATAGGCAACTCAAAGGAAACAGGGTAGAAGTCGTTGGATAAACAGCAATTTTATCACGTTGCTGCACAGGGGGAGCAAATATAATCAATATTCTCTGCAGAGTCAATAAACGCAGCTTTTAAGGGAGTGGTGGAATATATGATAGAGTGGGAAAATCTTGGCAGCTCTGGTCAGACAGCCCTGAATTTGAAAATCTGCTGTGGTATACCTGAGCTTTGTGCCCTCTAGGCAAGAAGGGAACATCTCTGAGCCTTAGTTTCTCTCTTTCTAAAATGTGGTTCCTATTATCTTTCTTGCTCGCTTGGCATGACCGTGACTCAAAACAGGATTTTGAAAAGGAAATACTCTCTCATCTCGTTCTCCCTAAAAGGAATAACATTAAACAATATGTATATGACCCTTCAAGTCTCTACAGGGAAAAAAAAAAGATTTTAGCTTAAAAATATATTGGCCCAATTAACTTTATATGAAGAAATTTTTGAACTTAGAGGGCTAAAATAAAATTCCATTGTTTTTATTGTAAACAACCCAGAGACTCAAAGGTAAAGGATTTTCTGTCTGGACCAGTGGTTCCCAGGTGTGGATGATAGGGTGTTTCACCATGCAAGAGAGCTGTCACAGCTGGACAGAGTGGCCCAGGTCCGGAAGAGGACTGTGCCCCAGGGCAGAACAGGACATGCTTGTCTGTCTGTGTCACACCTGGGCCTGAGGGGCTCTCTGCCTTTTATCAAGCGAATGAAAAGCTAGAATTTACTCTTACAAACATTGACTCTATTGCCAGGTTTATATCCATTTCAAAAGCCAAGTGATCGTTAATAACCATGTACTGATTGTTGTGCTGTTGCCCCACTTTTAAGTGTCAGAAATGTTGATTCCAAATATAAATATGCGTAAATCTACTCATCAGTACTGAAAAGACTAAAAGTAAAAAATGTAACATGAAATCAAATGAATCAGAGAGATCCAATTTCATTGCATTTGTAGTTAATATCCACCATGGTATGTTGGTGACATTTGTAATGCCCAGATTTGTATTGGATTTTAAAACCAAATCAATCTGTGCTACATTCACCCTGGCTGGCCATGGGCCAAAGAATGACACCCCAGGTGCCTCTCCATGCCCTCCCTGCCCAGGGAGGTGCCTCTCCATGCCCTCCCTGCCCAGGGTAGCTGCAGGGTCACAATATGAATAACCAGGTGGGACCTGTGCAAAATCACCTGAAGCATTTCTTCCACCCATTTACCTCTGTGGTGATTAAACCAACAACAACAAATGTTCAAGACCTGCTTTCTTCAGCATTATACAGCTTCTACCAAAAATTATGGAAACTGCCCTGGCTGGAGTAACTCAGTAGATTGCGTGCCAGCCTGCAAACTAAACTGTCACCAGTTCAATTCCTGGTCAGAGCACATGCCTGGGTTACAAGCCAGGTTGGAGGCACATTGGGGACATACAAATGGCAACCAACCACACATTGATGTTTCTCTGCCTCTCTTTCTCCCTCCCTCCTCCTCTCTCTAAAAATAAATAAATAAAATCTTAAAAAAAAAACCAACAACAAAAAACTATGGAAACCTGTGGATACAAAAGCACAGCAGACTTTCCAGAAGGAACAGTAGCAGCAGCATGGGCATTGGATCCTAGACCAATTGGTTTTCTCCCAAGAATACGCAAGGGATTTCAAAAAGGTATCTGAGTGTCTGTGCTGCCTGATTAAAGTGCCTGCAGTCCTTGTTACTACGTCAGATGGGAAGTTCTCTGATCTCTTTTCTGGTACCAGCCAATGTTAGGCAGTGCTTCTCCTTAGAGCCAAAACACTTCTTTGCCCCCTCTTTTAAACACAATGAGGTGGAAATGGAAGAAAAGAAAGACTTTCTGGAAGCGTTTCAATTCTTTCTTCCTCTCCCAGCCACACGAAACAAAGCACCAAACCATGTCCCCACCGTCTAGGCGCGTCACTGCCAACTTGCTCTGGAGTGGCATTCTTTTGAATGACGCTGGGCCAGGATTGGGCCACATCATGCAAAACTGAAGAGAGACTAAATCTCTGTGAACAGGGCCAGGCAACCATTGGTGGAAGGAAAGGATGGAAAGGGAGGATGGAAGTTCTGACCACTTCTCTTGCTTCTGCTACAGAAAAAAATGGTGTGTCCAAAGTGTGATCTAGCCACTATTCTTAAACTCTCATTTGGGAGATGGTTTGAAATACATATGAAAAATTGCAAGTAGGTATGGTTTCTGAAGGAAGAGCTTTCAGCAGGGAATTTCCAATACACAAATTCTTTCTTGTATGCACTTTACGTTTGGAAGTGGGCACTAAGACCTGGGCATATCTTATGCAAGAAAAATGATCACACTCAGGGAATACTGTATTTTCTTGGGAAAAGTAAGTCATTACCAAACCGTGGTAGGCCTCAAAAAAAAAAAATTAGAAAAAAGTTTTTTTCTAAAGCATTCCCATAATAGACTCCTGGCAATTTATTTATGTAACTAATAAAAATGGTTAAAAGGGGCTGAGTATTCACTAATGCCAAGTACTGTTCCTTGCCCTCTAGTTGCATGGTGTTAATCTTTCAACAAACCTATGAAATGCATACTATATCATACTATACTGCACATGTTTTACAAGTAGGGAGAACAGAGACTTAGTGAGGTCCCAAAGCCATGATCCCAACACATATTCTGTGATGCCAAAATATATCTTTTAAACCCTCATTGTGGGAGGTTTCGGGTCTTCCTTGACTTATTTATTTATTTATTGAAATATTTTATTTATTATTTTTAGAGAGAAAGGTAGGGAGAGAGGCAGAGAGAGAGAGAGAGAGAGATCAATGTATGGTTGCCTTTCACCTGCCTCCAGCTACGGACCTGGCTGGAGACCTGGCTTGCAACCTGGTTATGTGCCCTGGCTGGGAATCGAACCAGTCACCTTTGGGTTTGTAGGTCTGCACCTTATCCACTGTATGTTTTTCTTTATACACTTTTTATTTGAAAAATAAAATTGTAAAGGAAATAGAGAAAAATATTGACACCTGTGACAATAATCACAAAAAATATAACTCTTAATCTTCAGGGCAGTTTGTTATGCTGGAAAAGCAAAATCATGAGTTTTATAAAGAAATTTTATTGTGGAAAGGAGGAATGTACTTTTTAAGTTTCACTTATCACAGGTATTTGGCATTAACAGAAAAAGTATTCCTATGTATACATTCAACATTTTGCATCTCCAAATTCTATGCCAACTAGAGTCTAACTCACATCTTTTAAAACCTTCTCAAATAGTTCCATATTTTTGGAAAATGACATCACCAGCCACCCAGCTGCTCAGGCCAAAAAAAAAAAAAAAAAAAACAGGAGTTATCTTAGATTTACTTTCTCACTTTGTCCCTGGGTTCAATCATTACTAAATTATGTGGAATTGTACAATGCTCTCCGCCTCCCCTGCTGCCATTGGCCTAGTTTATGTCCGCACTCTTTCTCTTTCCCCTGAACTTGATTTCCTGTCTCCAGTCTCCTCCAAGTGCCTCCTAAGGAAAAGCCTTAGGAATGGGAATTTCAGAGTATTTCCATGGAAGTAGCGAAGGGAACCAGCGCTTCCCTGAGTACCATTTGCAAAAGTGGTACCTTTTCAAGATATTTTTTAAAAACATGTTGATGTGGTGGTTTTTATGATTAGGATAAAAAGATGTCACATTTAGTCCTGTTGAAAGAACCCCTGACAGCTGTCTCACCCTCACCCCTGGCCAGCTCCTCTCCTATTAGAAGCCGCCAAAGCCTTTGCACACAGTGATCTTTTGAACAAGCAAATCTATCATTTAATTCCAAAGCTCAAAGCCTTTCAGTGGCTTTCCAACACTCTATAAAGTACAGGTTCTTTTGCTATATATCCAGGAGTCCCAGGTATTCTGGCCCAGATATGCCTATCTAGTTTTTTCTGTTACCACTTTCCACCCACATCACTTCTACTCCAATCATCTGTAACAACCAGGACAGAGGATTTGCAGAACTACCTAATTCCTTAATGTTTTGCATAGGCACCTCTTGCCTAGGCTTCTCTTCTCCATGTGATTTGCCTGGCAAACTCCTACTTCTCCTTTAAGACCTTAGGCCAAGGTCTGTGGGCAGATGAAGCTACATAACTAGATGAAATAAGAGATTCCTGAGTTGTGACCTTGATTCTATCTGGTCACATACCAGCTGCTTGTCCCGAGGCCGCTGGAGTACCTCTGCGAGCCTCTGGGCCACTGAAAATGGAGGCAATCTTATCCAGAGAACTTAGGGAAAGCATGTGAGAAGGGAGTTAGTGGCAATGTCAAAAAACGTTCTCCGCAGGGAGACCTGCTAAAATGTTTCATGGAAGATTTATAATGATATGCCCTGTACTTTCCCTACGGGTCCTTTGGGATGGCCTCTGCCAACTGTCCACCCTCAGCTATTATATTTAGGATTTGCCTGGCACAGGACCACTAGTATTATTGTTACCATTATTACTTCTTACTTGATCATTATTCCCCAATTCCTCGCCTCCTCCCTCCCCTACCAGGTAGAGAAGGCTTCTTACTGAATGCTCCCATAGCGGCTTCCTCTACCATTTTTATAATCCATTTTACCTTATACTCTAATCGGGTCTCAAATGTCTGCTTTCTCCAATGACTCCAAACTCTTTGAGGAACACGGTTGTCTTTTCATTTGTTTTCATCCCAAGATTAACACCAGCCCTGGCTCAAAACAGACAGTCACTAAATGTTTTGGTCCTCGGATAAATAAAGGTAGAAAATGCATTGTATTGATTAGGAGAGTATCATAACTATTGCTAGTTAATTCCTAACAAACAGGTTCTAAGCTGCTAGAAAACTGATGCGGTCAAAAAAGTTCATCAAAAGAAATCAGTTGGGTCGCCCAGAGCTTGCCGTTGCTCCTGGCTCCCCGCCTCCCCACTTGCTCCCTCTGACCAAGGAAAAAGGGTCCCTCGCTACTGGCCGCGTCCCCCGCAGCTGCGGTTGGAGGGGCGCCGAGTGCCTGGTGGCTGCGGTCGGAGGCGCGCCACGGGGACAGCAACAGCTCCACTGGCTCCCAGACTGGGCTCCCAGCCTTCAGGGAAATGGGACTGACCGCCATCGCCAAGAGCCAGAAGGACCCCGGGGGACGTGAGCACGTGGTGAAGAAATTGGACCTCAACTGCAATGGGCAGCTAGATTTCCAAGAATGTCTTAGTATTATTAGCAGCCTGGCATTAGCTTGCCATGAGCCCTTTCCCCTTCCTGGAAGTGCACCTGAGGAGGCCTTGGAGCCAGTCTTCAGACACCCCTTTCCCCCTGCTTCCCAGTCACTCTCACCCCGCAGACCACGCACGCCCTGCGCCCAGCTGCCCACCACCCCATGCGGGTCCCTCATGCTGGGTGTCATAAAACATATTGGTTAAAACACATAGACAAAACAAAACAAATAATAGAAACCACTTGGCTTTTAAAGCTCTGGACTTTCTCAGTAAGCAATTGACATGTGGCCAATGACAACTTGGGTCTTTGTATGTTTGTGTGTGTGTGTTTAAATCCATTTATCTAAAATATGAGGCTAAAAATGATCTTTAAAAACTCAGCTTTGATAAAAGTAATAAATCAATATTACGTAGTCTCCCCCAGATCTTACAGACCATGAAAAAATCCAGCAACGGTAGCTCTATATAATAGCAATATTTTTTCCTTTTGATACTTGGTATTATAGTTTTGATAATTTTGTGGGGTTTTTCCCTACAGAAAGTTAAAAAACTAGTACAAGCCCTGGCTGGTGGCACAGTGGATAGGAGCTGATCTGCGAACCCAAAGGTCGCTGGTTGGATTCCCAGCCAGGACACATAACCAGGTTGCAAGCCAGATCTCCAGCCAGGACCCTAGCTGGAGGCAAGTGTAAAGCAACCATACATGGATGTCTCTCTCCCTCTCTGCCTCCCTCCTTTCCCCTTTCTCTAAAAATAATAAATAAAATTTTTAAAAAAACTAGTATATATATCAATATATTTTTGTCACATTTATGATCTCTCCTTATGTCTGCTTCCGTTCTTTCTCTTTGTCTATCCATATATTTACACACATAGCACACACATTTTTTCTTTTTGGTGGAACAATTTCTAAGTTAGAAACATCATGAAACTAATCCCCTAAATGTTTCAGCATGCAATTCCTACTGATGAGAACATTTCCTACATAATCACAATACCAGAAATTCTTAAGAAATGTAATGCAATATATCTAAAATTCAGCCCTCTCTGGTGTGGCTCAGTAGATTAAGCACTGGCCTGTGAACTGAAAAGTCACTGGTTCAATTCCCAGACAGGGCACATGCCTGGGTTGTGGGCCAGGTGCCCAGCTGGGAACATGCAAGAGGCAACCACACATTGATATTTCTCTCCCTCTCCTTCTCGCTCCCTTCCCCTCTCTCTAAAAATAAATAGAGTCTTTTAAAAAAAGAAAATTCAGTCTACGTGTGTATTCAAAAGAAAGAAAAAAGTAAGGAAGGGAGAGAGAATGGAGAGAGGAAAGAATGAGGATAAAAATGAAACAACATTAAAGGAAAAAATCTGATTTTTTAAGGCTCTATCTTGCACATTAGTATTGTTTTAATTGAGAATCTTATATAGAGCTAGGACACCATGATGTTTTTTTAATGTTTAGGGGTTCTAAGGTTCTGTAGCCAGGCTTGGTTGGTTGTGATAGGGACCTATGGAAAGATAGTTGAGCATGAGGTAGGGGTCCCTGACCTACCCAGGAGCAACTATGTGATGTGCCTGTGATGTGAGTCACCTTTGTTCCAAAGGCCACAATAGGAGGCTAATACCAGCCAAAAAAATATTGTAAGTGTCTAAATTAAAATATATGCTTTAAAAAAACTGAATATAATTTTTATGTAACAGTAAAGTGGTGGGTTGTTTCCCACTAGTACATACAGGGTGATCTCAGCCCTGTTTAACATTCAGGTGTCAAGCATTGTTCTGGTTTCTGTGAGGAAGTTTTGTAACACAGAATACACTTGGTAGCTTTGTCCTACATAGATTTTCAAACTAAACGATTGCTCTACGCTTTATAGAGAGATAGTTCCCTAACTTTCGTAAATGTACCATTGCTCTCAGTACAGCTCCTTATTCCACACAAAACACAATTCATACCTGTTGGTATTCTGACATTTGTAGATAGCTAACTAACTCATAGCACACATGTACATAGGACCAAATCCGTAGTTTTTCACCCAAGCAGCTCTGAGCCACTCCAACTTTTCCTTAAATTAAAAAACCATGCTAACATTTACTGCACTTACTTGTAACTAAGTAGTTAAACTGGGGAACGTTGTCCCCTGTGGTTCCAGAAACACCTTAAAATTAATAGAAATTACAATGCACTCTGGAGAGATTTATGAGAAAATTAATTAAAATCAACTTGCCCTAGTTTTCAGAGTTTGAGGATAGTGTGTATGGCAGACTGACATGTTTCCTATGGTTTTAAACAAAGCCTAAAGAATCCTCAGAAAAGATGATTTCTAGTAGAACATATCATTTTTACCTCGACAAGCTTACAATAGTTTATGCTTAAGATGCATGAGGGACTCAGCTAAATTAATGCAATATGACAGGAATGGGCAATTGCCGACAGTGTCCAAGAAATCTGTCGGGTTTTATCTCCCTGTTCATAGTTTTACTTTGATGTGCAAACACAATATGATTAACCTTGACAAGAGTTAAGCACACAATTTAAAAGAGAAAAATCGCACCATTTTTAATCTATCTCCCAGATGATTAATAAACACTAAAAATCTACATTTATATGTGTAGCTTAAACTATAAAGACAAAATAAAGCGGGTAGGATATCCTTGTAAATTCAGGTTTAGAGTCTATTTTTTCTCACTAAATATAATGTGAGCACATACTTATTTTACTAAATAATCTTAAATATGTGATTGTAATTGTTGCAAATCCTGATCTAGTAACTAAGTCATGTTTGTGTATTGTTATGACCAGCTCCATCCTCATAGGGAAAGTGAGAAAGTTAGCCATTTCCCTTCTGGTCTTTCCCTTGGCGTCCTACCAGTACAATCTTCAAGTTTTCTTTGCCTCCTCCTTAGCCAATCTCTGCTAAGTACCACCAGGCTTAGGAAATGTTTTCAAAAATTCGTTCAGTCTAAGAGGAAAAGTGCAGCCAGCTTAATTAAGTACTTCCACCACAGGTATTTGCATTTCATAGGGTATAAATCATAAAATCCCCAAAACTTATTAATGGGTGCCCTATTTGAATCTGGGACAAAGCAATTCCAGTACCAGGGGGAACTCCCTGGTCCCATCACCCTGAAAATCCAATAGTTGACTTAGAGCCAATGTCATCATGTTCTAATCTGGACTCCTGCCAATTGCTCAGGATAATGCATTCATTTAGTGATGGATAGTTTGGAGGACCTACTACGGGCCAGGCACTGTTACGGGATTTCAGAGCAGCTTGGTGCTCTTGGCTACACAGGAATTATGGAACAAAATATTTAATACGTTGAAAACTTCATTAACAAAGATTATTCCTATGCTGTTTATTTAGTTCCCCTCTCCTCTACTTACTGGATGAATTTTGAAACAAAATAAAATAAAATGTTAGGTTTAACTTGAAAATACCTGTCTCATTAGGTCTCTGCTTACCCATAGCCCACTGTCCCTAATCCCTGGTTCAAATACTATTTTTATTTTACAATTATTTTTAAATTTATGTATTTATTTATTTAAAGATTTTATTTATTATTTTTAGAGAGGGGTAGGGAGAGAGGCAGAAAGGGAGAGAAACATCAATGTATGGTTGCCCTTCACCTGTCTCCACCTACAAAGTTTGGCTGGAGACCTGGCTTGCAACCTGGTTATGTGCCCTGGCTGGGAATCGAACCAGTGACCTTCGGGCCAGCGCCCTGTCCACTGTGTGACCAGCCAGGGCTATTATTTTAAAATTTAAATTATATTTTATTATTTATGTTATTGCAGTTGTCCCAATTTTCCCCCTTGCCTCTCTCCACACAGCCCCCCACTCCCTCAGGCAATCTCCCCGCCATTATCCATGTCCATTGGTCATGCACATACATTCTCTGGCTATTCCCTCAACTGTACTTCCCTAAACTATACTTTTCATTCTTATGACTACTCTATGCCTACCAATTTATACATCTTAATTCCTTCACCTTTTCCCCCATCCCCCCTCCTATCTCTTACCATCAAAGCATTCTCTGTGTCTGTGATTTTTCTGTTCTGCTTGTTTATTTGGGGTTTTTTTTAAAGATTCAATTGTTGATAGATATGTATTTATTATCATTTTACTGTTATTATTTTTCTTCTTTTCTTCTTCTTCTTTAAGAAGTTCCTTCCACATTTCATATAATACTGGTTTGGTGATGATGAACTCTTAGTTTTCTCTTGTCTGGGAAGCACTTTATCTGGCCTTCCAAACTAAATGATTTCTTTGCCGGGTAGGGTAATCTTGGTTGTATGTCCTTGCTTTTCATCATTTTGACTGTTTCTTGCCAATCTATCCTAGCCTGCAAAGTTTCTTTTGATAAGCCAACTGACCATCTTATGGGAACTCCCTTATAGGTAACTAACTGCCTTTTTCTCTTGCTGCTTGTAAGAATATTTGTATTTAATGTTTGGCACTTTATGATGCATCAAAATACTTTTTAGAGGTACCTTGACTTTTTTCTTTGTCATTTATTACAGACTTGAGACTCCTGATTACATCTCCTCTTTAATAAGTGAATAAGAAAATGAAACTGCTATCTGCTTGCTACCACAATAGCACTGTTTTTGCACACCCAAGTTTCATTAGTTTATTTGAGAAGATGATGCTTTGTTCAATTAAATTGGAGCCTTTGGGTTTTTCCCCCAGATGTTATTCACCATCGCTCTGTTATTTAAGAGGTTTTATCTAGGTAATTAAAGATTTCTTCATACCATGCTTGATATAAAGCCTTAAATGAGTCATGCAGTGAGTGAACTTTGTCTCCTGAGTGTAATGAAGTCTATTTTGACATAAATTATATTTAGGTAAATTTTAAAACTAGAAAATAGTCAAACTTTGGGTCACAGAACCAAGAAGCAACTCCACATGCACACACATACACATGCATGCACGTACACACAAAATATTCTCCTAATAGAAAAATTCATTTAAAAAACTGTTTAAAGTGGCTATGATTATTTATATGACATCACTTTTTAATGGAAATCTGAATTTTACCCCAATTTTTCCTATGTTTTAAGTAATGAAAGATATTCAATTCTTGAGGTAAACTAATGTTCATTCTTAAAAGAAACTTCTTTTAAAATATACTATTGTCCCATTAATATTCTAGTAATCAGACATTATATATATTTCAACTAATAAACATTGAACAATTATAAAAATAATCAAAAATAACTGTGAAGTGAACTATAACTTGCTGTTCATAATAATATAAAGTAAATGTATTCACCCAGAATTAAAACAACAGGTTAGGAGAGCCATCTCTTGGGAACCAATAGTCTATAGCCATCAAGACAAGAACTGGAACCAGACAGACCAGAATTTGAAAATGGGTTTTAATGCTTATTAGCAGTATGACTGTGTTTTATTAACCCTCTCTGAGCTGCAGGTCATTTACCTGTAAATAGAGATCATAGTAACTGAGTCATAGTGTTGGAAAAATTGAAATGTGTGAAGGCATAGTACCTAGTGTTCCATAAATGACATCACCATCATGCCTTCCTTTAAAGAAACTAGAAGACAACTATTGATCTAAAAGGCATAATTAATAGCAAAAATTACTGACTACATGTAAAAGTAAGCCCCAATAACCAGTTTGCTGTTGTTGTTATCAATAATTAAGCATAATTTTCAGCATTTTCCAGTGATCATGGATATCTATAACTGCAAACCCAAAACACTCACTCCAAAACACTGTTAAGATTTTAGAACTTCAAAACTAAATGAGTTAAATTACATTCCACTTGATAGCCATACCACTATTTTAATTGGACCTACTCATCTGAATGTGGATGATTCAGGAATAGTAGAAGCTGTAGAACACTGGGCTTTGACATATCTAGTCTGCAGGCATAACTACTCTGGCCTAGCCAGTGTTGGCATGTACAAAGATGAAGTGACCAAGATGAGAACACAGATTTAAATTCAAGTTAACTTGCCTCTAGAAGCTTTCATTACACCACACTGACTCTTTGAATTTCTTTTAGGCAATATATGCAATATATAATTATATATATATAATATATTATGCAATATATTATAATTAGTATGTATTACATAATATATAATCATGTTTATTAGATATTCAATCACCTGATTGCTTCTGTCATATTGAGTATGTGTGTATGTGCATGTGTGTGTGTGTGCGTGCGTGTGTGTGTGTGGCCTGTGCCGGAAATTTTCTATGTCCCTCTAGATCGACACCCTTTTCCACTCTGGTCACTGCACAGGTCAGCTGAGCAGTAAGGACTACATCAATGGCTCCCTTGTTCATCCAATAGGGTACATCTGCAGGAGATGGGAGCTATGGGACAACAATGTGTTGGAGTATTTATCCCCCATGTTCCTCCATGAAATGGTCACTGTGAGAGGAAATTGGCTGCATCCTTTGACCAGGTGTAAGATGGGTAAGGCGCTTGCTTTAGACCCAGAAAATTGCATCACTGGGGCTCCCCAGCATCCTCCTCTTTGTAAATACTCCTGTTATTAAGATCTGTTCAAATTACTTAATATGAGTGTCTTATGTTACCTGTCCTGACCCTCTAATTGATACAAACTTTTTTATTAATTTAATCTTTTTTTTTTTAATTTATTATTTTCAGGGAGAGGGGAAGAGAGAGAGGCAGAGAGGGAGAGAGACATCAATGTACGGTTGCTTTTCACCTGCCTCCAGCCACAGATCTGGCTGGAGACCTGGCTTGCAACCTGGTTATGTTGCCCTGGCTAGGAATCAAACCAGCGACCTTTGGGTCCGCAGGCCGGTGCCTTATCCACTGTGCCACCAGCCAGGGCTAATTTAATCTTTATTGTCTTTTTTCTATTACCATTTACTTCCCTTATACTCCCCTCCCCCAGCAACAACCACACTGCTGTCCATGTCCATAAGTCCTTTTTCCTTTCAGCTCAATCCCTCCAACCCCTAACTGCCCGCCCCCACCCCACCTAGCTGTCATCTGCTCTCCCTCTGAGTCTGTCTCTGTTTTGCTTGTTAGTTCAGTTTGTTCATTAGATTCCACATATCAGTGAAATTATATAGCATTTGGCTTCCTCTAACAGGCTTATTTTACTTAACATAATGCTCTCCGGGTCCATCCATACTCTCGCAAATGGTAAAATTTTCTGATTTTTTACAGCCAAGCAGTATTCTACTGTATAAATGTCTCATAGTTGTTTTATCTACTCATCTATTGATGGACACTTGGGTTGCATCTATATCTTGGCAATTTTAAATAATGCTAAAATGAACATAGGGGTGCTTAATATTCTTTCGGATTAGTGTTTTGGATTTCTTCAGACATATTCCCAGAAGTTGGATCACTGGGTCAATAGGCAGGTCTATTTTTAATTTTTTGAGGTATCTCCACATTGCTTTCCACAGTGGCTGCCCCAGTCTGCATTCCCACCAACAGTGCAAAAGGGTTCCTCTTTCTCCGCATCCTTGTCACCCCTTGTTTATAGTCATTCATTCTGACAGGTGTGAGGTGGTATCTCACTGTGGTTTTCACTTGCATCTCTCTGATAATTAGCAATGTTGAGCATTTTTTCATATATCTTTTGGCTAACTGCATGTCCTCTTTGGACAAGTGTCTATTCAGGTCCTTTGCCCATTTTTCAATTCTTGTTTTTTTGTTTTGTTTTTTTTTTTTTTTTGGTATTGAGTTTTGTAAGTTCTTTATAACTTTTGCATTTTAACACCTAATCAGGTGTATCAGCAAATATATTTTCCCATTATGTGGGTTATTTTTATTTTGTTGATGCTTTCCTTTGCTGTGCAAAACTTTTTAGTTTGATATAGTCCCATTTGTTTATCTTTTCTTTTGTTTCCCTAGCCTGGGAAGATGTATCTGACAAAAAAATTTCTGAGATCAATGTTCAAGATTTTTCTGTCTATATTTTCTTCCAGGATTTTATGATTTGGGGTCTAATTTTTAAGTCTTTGATCTATTTTGAATGTATTCTTGTATGTGGTGCAAGAAGGTAGTCTAGTTTGATTTTCCTGCATATATCTATACAATTTTCCCAACACCATTTATTGAATAAATTATCTTTAGCCCATTGAATGAGCTTGCTTTCTCTGTTGAATATTAATTGACTATAAACATGTGAGTTTATTTCTGGGTTCTCTATTCTGTTCCATTGATGTATGTATCTCTTTTTGTGCCAGTACCAGGCTGTTTTGATTACTATGGCCTTATAGTATAGTTTGATATTAGGTAGCATGATTTCTCCAACTTTGTTCTTCTTTCTCAGTATTGCTATTGCTATATGGTACCTTTTGTAGTTCCAAATAAAATTTTGGAAATATTTGTTCTAGTTCTATGAAACACATCATTGGAATCTTGATAGGAATTATGTTGAATCTATAGATTGCCTTGGGTAGTATGGATAGTTTAATGATGTTAATTCTTCCTATCCATGAACACGGTATGTGCTCCCACTTATTTGTATCATCTTCAATTTCTCTATTCAGTGTCTTATAATTTTCCATATATATAGGTCTTTTACATACTTGGTTAGGTTTATTCCTAAATATTTCTTTCTCACTCGGGTACTATAGGCTGGGAAACCCTACTTGGGGTTTACATCTCATAGTCCTCAAGGGGAACCTCCAGCTGCTGAAATATCCCTCTGGAAGGAACTTTAGCTGCCACCCATGGGAGCCCAGCCAGCCTTCTGGCACCTCCTCTGCACTCTCTATAAGGCTTCTCTCCAGCTGGAGTTCAGTTGGTCATTCCAGATGATTTCTCTACAATTTAGTTGCAATTTTAGACTGCTCCTGGGAAGAGGTTAGTGTAGCTTCCACTTATTCCTCCATCAGTTGGATCCAAGATTCCAAATTTTTAATCGTAATAATCTGATACACTGTGTACATAACATTTCCATCTGCCTCCCAGCATTAATAGTCTCCTTTTTTTAAAGATTTTATTTATTATTTTTAGAGAGAGGGGTAGGGAGAGAGGCAGAGAGGGAGAGAGACATCGATGTGTTGCCTTTTGCCTGCCTCCAGCTACAGATCTGGCTGGAAACCTGGCTTGCAACCTGATTATGTGCCCTGGCTGGGGAATTGAACCAGCGAATTTTGGGTTTGCAGGCCAGCTCCTTATCCACTGTGCTACCAGCCAGGGCTGGACATATTCTTATCCCAGGTTATTACCCAGAGAGGAATGACTGAATGGGGAGATGACACATTGGGGTGCATAATGAGGTGAGAGCTTTCATGTCCTTTCATTTTCAAATTTTGAAGTATAATTATGTATGAATGATTAATGGTGGTATTTTGGTTTTACTACTCTTGGTGGAATATTTATTTATTTATTTATTGTTGAAGAAAGCCTGAAGGAATGTTAGTATAAAAGAAAAAATGTGTTTTTCCTAAACCAAGTACTTTCTCCCCATAAATGTGACATTGTGTGGATTCCAGCCGAGCACAAAGGCAGCACAAATGACAAATGGGGAATGTCATCCATTACAGTAATTTGCTATGTATTAACAATACTTGTCACCCACTCCCCTGGCAGCACCACTCTGAGCCTAACGAACACAACCCTTGAAAATATAGGAAATGGCCCGTAAATATTAACAATAGTGTACCTACCTACATTTAGAAGTAGCAAGCCAACACAACTCACCATGTTTTGTTGTACTTAGCAAAGCACATCTTTTCACTAAAATTCCAACCTTGGGGTTAGAACTTTTATACCATTACTGGTACAGTGGTTCCCTGAAGAACTTGGGACACTGATATAAGAACTTATAAGATGAATGATGAGTGTATTTAAAACACCATAAAAGAAAAGATCAACAAATACCCACTACGGAGGGTTGAGCAAGGGAGATGTCCAAATTCAAGTTGTCCCTCAGTCTAACAACTGCTGTTTTTCACTCTCAAAACAAATATTTGTGAGTTGATTTAGAACTTAGAAGGAAATATTTCTAGGGGACCAATGTTAAAAATGGTGGATTTAAAAACTTTAAGAGTCCTGGCTGGTGGCACAGTGGATAAGGCACTGGCCTGTGAACCCAAAGGTCACTAGTTTGATCCCCAGCCAGGGCACATAACCAGGCTGCAAGACAGATCTCCAGCCAGGTCCCCAGCTGCAGGCAAGCTAAAGGCAACCATAAATTGATGTTTCTCTCCATCTCTGCCTCTCTCCCTCCTCCTCTCTTTGAAAATAATAAGTAAAATATTTTAAAAACAAAACAAAAAAAACATTAAGAAAACTAAAAAGTACAAACTGCAAGTTATGAAAATAGTCAAGAGATGTACAGTATGGCATAGAGAATATAGTCAATAATATTATAATAACTATGTATGGTGTCAGGCAGGAACTAGATTTATTGTGGTGATCACATTATAAGTTATATAAATATCTAATCACTATGTTATAACCTAATATAATATTGTATGTCAACTATAACTGAAAAATACATTTAAAAAATTTTAAATGATGGTTGGGTTTCTAGCAGGTCTTGCAAGTCTATAACCCTCACATCCTACAACTCCCTACTGTTCCTGTGGTAAAACAGAAGCAAAACTTGTAACCCAGGATGCTGGAATATCCGCCCAGTGTCCAAATCACCATCTACCACAACCCACAGTTTGGAAAGTAGGAATCTTCCAGTCTTCTCTCCTATTGGGCCTGCAAAGAAAAAGAATTCCATCCCTCATGGTGACAAAAGAGAGAAAAATTCTTAGGTGGCTAATGTTAACAGGAATGCAGTGACTCACATTTTCAGGATCTTCCTAAGTTAGTTTTTCAGGGCTTGGGAAGGGCCCACGTGCAGATACTTGCTTCATTTTTCTTTCACAGTAAGTTTGTCACTGCTGTCCTATGTTTGGTTTTGTTTGATAGAAGTAGCCATGTTGTTTTTTGGTAATGAGACATAATGGGTGTTTTTAATCTTCTTTCCTGTGGACAAATAAAAGAATCTATAAATCCCAGGCTACTCCCCTTGCCTTGCCTGATGTTGACCTTAGGGCTTCCGGGAAAGGTCTCTCTGGGCAACTGGAACTGAGATTCCAGAAGCCACCTCACAGGATGGTCTAAGGATGTCATCTAAGCACAATCTCCTTTACATGATCCCAACAACAACTAAAGCTGGAAATGGTTCTCACGTTAAAAAATTATTAAGCCTCAACGCCTTTCTTTCCCCCCCCCAAAGAAAAACATTAGCATGCCAATCAGTTAGTAAGCAGACACTAATAACTTCTTTTGCTGAAAAATTATTGGCTAATTATATCAATTATTGCATTCAAAGTCTATCAGGCCATGCTTTGATCATCCACAGACAAAAATGTTTCTTGGAACCAGTCCACAGGACAACACACAGAGTGATTTCATTGTTCTTTCTGAAAACCACATAACCAGCAGTGCTCATCATCCCTGCTGACCCCGAGGCATGACGTGGGCCCAGAGTGAATGGTTGCTACACACCAGGGATGAGCCCTCACTTGGCATCCTTCCTGTCTAAAACATTCATAAAAAGCAATAATTGCCACATAAATGTGTACTCTCTAATGCACAGAGTTATTACTCTATCTCTCAAGTACTGGAAATTCTCCCCTGGCTGGGTGGCTCAATTTATTAGAAAGTCATCCCAAGCACCAAAGGGATGCAGGTTTGATTCCCAATCAGGACACATACTAGGTTGTGGGTTTGATTCCTGTTCAACAGCATAATGGAGGCAACTGGTTGATGTTTCTCTCTCTCTACCCATCCCCTTCCTCTCTGTCTAAAATCAATAAACATATCCTCAGGTGAGGATTAAAAAAAATACTGGAAATTCTGATTATGTGACTATGCACACTTAACTGACAAAAAGCCTGTCTCAGTTTTAGAGCACCCTTTCTTATACGCTGCATTACATGACATAGCACCTTACTGACAACTATCGAAAGTTGGCAAGATATTCACATATCAATTATTTGGTTGATATTAATAATTTCAGATTCTTCTAACCCCTATGTGTATCTTTATGTTTGAAAATGTCCAAGGACCATGTAGCGTTAAAACTTAATCATCAGGCCTGGCTGGTGTGGCTCAGTGGATTAAATTCTGGCCTGAAAACCAAAAGGTCACTGGTTGGATTCCCATACACCTGGGTTGCCGGCCCGGTCCCTAGCTGGGGGTAGACATTGATGTTTCTCTCCCTCTTTTTACCTCCCTTCCCCTCTCTCTAACAATAAGTAAGTAAAATACTTTTTTAAAACCTTATTCATCACTCAAAAACATTTTTTCCATGTAGGTCAAGGCTTAATGAACTGTTTAAGCCACCTAAGATTAGAATGGACTGACTGATCATTATACCAGACAACATAATGGTAACAGTAGAGTGCACCTTAAAAAATAACTTAAAACATTTTTACATTTGATTCCTTGCCAGTGTCTTTATTATACTTGACTCAATTAAATACTTCAGGACTGTTGATGTTTATTACACCACAAGGTTTTCTGACTTCACAATATTCACTGTTGTCTAAATGTATTCATCATCACACTATAGTTTTAAACAATTTGAGGGCACAAATAACTATTGCAGTTTTTAAAAATCTCTGATGATTTTTTCTCTCTCGGTTATCATACAAGCATTCTATTTATGGTAGGGCAAGGTAATTCAGGATGGGGTAGTTTGTAACAGGAACCATCTGTCCTTTGCTTTCTCTGAGTCCTTCTGTCATGATAAATTGTTTTTTTTTTTTTAAAAAAAAAGATCCATCTTTTTACTGGTACTTTAAAGAGGTTAACAATCCTTCCCTTTTTGAGAGTAATGGTGCTTAAAACATTGCATGCTTTTTCCTCCAGGCACTGAATGGGTAATCTCTGCCATTGTAGTTCCAGAGCTCCCAGCAGACTGGGAGACAGGTGAAGACCACACCTGCCAATAGCAGAGAAGAAAAAACCAGAGACAATACTTAAAAGGCTAATCGGGGATGTTACATTTTTCAGGCCTTTCAGGTATTCGTTTCATAGACACTTTTTTAAAAATTGAAGAAAAATATACCTGTCATGTTTACACGGATAAAAAGGAGCTTGTAAAGAGTATGAGAAAAAGGCGGATAACGCTTCAAGGTACGTACATCAGTGGGTGATAGAAAATAAGTTAAAAACATAAATCCGTATTTCCTAAAGACTTCTGCTATGGCCTGATCTCAAAAGCATCTCAAAAGACAGTGAAAGGGGCCTGAGAATTTAGATTTGTATCAGAAGGACTTACATTGCAGGAGAGGCCAACAGAGGAGGGAACAGAGGAAACAAAAGATCTGCCTAGAGGTACTACATTGTTAACCCTGAACAGGCAGCTCCTTCTGTCACCATGTGTTTGACCCCTTGACCCTTTTCATCCTCCCCACCTCCTATAAATAAAGTTTTATTGAAACACAAACAAGTCCATTTGTTTATATATCGTCTATAGCCGTTTTTGTTCTACAATGGCAGAGGCGAACAGCTGCAACTGAGACTGCCCCTTAAAGGTGATAATATCTACATTTCCATTAAGGAAAATGGTTCCAAACCCTCGTATAAATTCAAATCCTAAACCAGAGTGAGAGTTTGAATAAGCTTATAGATACTCATGGGAGAGACTATTTCCTTCCACTTGGAATCCAAGCTGACAAGCTTCTTTGTTGACTTCATGTGCTACAGGGAGGTGGCTTTTTTTTTTTTTTTGCTTTAGAAGAGGTTGCTTTTATAGGGAGGTGGCTTTTTAAAAAATAAATAGCTCATACTTTCACTAAGAACGTAGCTTTGTGAGGGTCCTGAATTCATTCAGGTTTTTTTATTCTACTCTGTATGTTTCATGAGCCCAGAGCCAAAAGTATCACACATTAAGGGTGTTTAAAACCAAACTCCTGGATCTCTGAAAGCCCATTTTCCTGCCACACCTGCCTCCCCACCCCAAGATTGTGGCTTCCACACCTCCTGAATTAACTATTTATTTTGTCCCCTGTAGATGTCACTTGTGAATCAGCTACGTATTAACTATTTCTTTTCATCAATAATAGGTGTTTATAGCAAAAGTTTCTTAATGTACGTAATAGGTCATTTTCTGAGTATTGAAAGTTGTGTAAGATGTAACTTGAATCTTGGAGGACTGAAAATTTTTTAAATTGCTAAGATAATTTTAGGATTTTAAGTAAGACAGTTTCTGTGAAATCCAAAATGTGGTAGCCATTTAGGAATACGGAGAAAGAAGTGGGCCAAAAGGGAAGTAAAGATGTACATATAGGGCCACATAGCAGGCAGGACTCTGATATCAGACTTGTCCTAACTTGAATCTTACCTATGTGACCCTTAGAAAAGTGATTTCCTTGTCTTGAAAATGAAGATCGGCCCTGGCTGGTAGCACAGTAGATAAGGCGCCAGCCTGCGAACCCAAAGGTCACAGGTTCGATTCCCCAGCCGGGGCACATGACCAGGTTGTAAACCAGGTCTCCAGTCAGGTCTGTGGCTGGAGGCAGGTGAAACGCAACCATACATTGATGTCTCTTTCCCTCTCTGCCTCTCTCTCTTCCCCTCTTTCTAAAAATAATTAAATAAAATCTTTTTTAAAAAAAAGAAGAAGAAAATGAAGATCATAAGGCCCAACATAGAGCAAGATCTCAAACATGACCCTTATAATGAACATGAATGCATCACAGTGTCTATAGAATGTTACTCTTCAGACTACCTCCCTCTTGCCTTGAAGAAAGGAAAGAACCATACGTGACATGTGGCATATCTAACAGCAAATACTTCTGGCTGAATTTAGCCATTGTCATCGTTGCCATGGCAACTGCACTGCAAAACACATAAAGATGCTGTAAAAGATTTATAGTCACTTGTTTGTTATGATCTTCATGACTCTCGGGGTTACAGAAGAAGGAGTTATCCCAAATGTGGGGCAATAAAACTTAAAGTAGTTATCAACACTTTCCCTTGGGGAACTATTTAGTGATTTTTAATTGTTTTGTAACCTGGTCTCATTTTTAACCCTGCCTTTACAGCTGCCCTAGAAGGTCATTAGATTGACATAAATAATTTGTCTGAGTATATGCATCTGGTAGACAGTAAGAAGGGACGAATTAGATGTTCCCGTTCCGGGAAAAGTAAGATGCTATTTCTGATTGTGGAGGTTGGGAGGTGTGGTGGAGCCACAACTACAAGGAAGGGGTGAAAAGACAATAGTCATACGAATAACCCAGCTCACTGTTATTCTGATATACAACCACTGTGAAGGCCTTGTCTGCATTGTGTTTCTTCAGATGAGTCACTTTTCTCTCCTCTAATGAGGGCAATGACTTATCTCTCCAATAAATTTCTTTACATTACCTTTTTTTCAAATCCAGCATTTTCAAGCCAACTTTCTCATATGATTTTTTTCTAAGGTCCGATGGAACTCACAGAAGACAACATAGATTTACTTCCCAATGAGTTTTCTATACCTTACAGTGTTTGTTTATTGGGTTTTTAAAAAAGATTTTATTATTTTTAAAGAGAGAGGAAGGGAGAGAGGCAGAAAGGGAGAGAGACATCAATATATGGCTGCCTTTCACCTGCTTCCAGCTATGGACCTGGCTGGAGACCTGGCTTGCAACCTGGTTATGTTGCCCTGGCTGGGAATTGAACCAGCAACCTTTGGGTTTGTAGGCCAGTGCCTTGTCTACTGTGCCACCAGCAAGGGCCCTTACAGTGTTTTAATCAATCTGTAGTTTCCTTTCTTAAAATATTAAACTCATTTTCAGTTAGAACCTATTTGGCTGTGATGAATATAGGGATACACATTCCCTTTAGTTATGTATTTTAAATGACTTCCAAACACATAATAATTAATGTGGTATAATATCACTTCCAACCATTCCAGAAGAGAAAAGCAATATAGTGCTTGATTAGATTACATTTAGTCTCTAAAATACACACACCCTCAATGGTGAAGCTTATACACTATAGAGAAAAATAGCTTTAAAAAAATTAACCAAAGAAATAAATGCAATGAAAATCTCCATTTTATTTACTATGAAAAGATATGCTTTCTCATGGTAGGACACTTGGTTAGATGAACCTGTCTAGAAATATCCAGGTCATTTACTTCAAAGGTAGAGAGTAGATTCCACCCCACCCCTCCTTCTCCAAAACAGGTGCTGCAATTGGGTCTCTATTTGTTGTCAAATCAGCTATCAGTCTGCTATAGATTGAATGTTTGTGCACCCCCGCCACCAAAAGTTTATACATTGAAACCTAATTCCCAATGTGAGGTAGCCCCTTGGGAGGTGACTGTATTATGAAATTGGAGCCTTTGTGAATGGGATTTTTAGTGCCCTTTCAACAGACCCCAGAGATCCCTGGCCCCTTCCACCATGTGAAGACACAGTGAAAAGATGACCCACTATGAACAAAGAACAACACCTTAATCTTGGACTTCCCAGCTTCCAGAGAAACAAATGTCTATTGTTTATAAGATACATGATCTATGAGATTTGGTATAGTCGTCTGGCATGGCTAAGACAGAGTTTTAACTGAAAATCTGCTTCAAGAGGAACTAGCAAGACACCTTTGCTGACAGGCCTTCCAGAATAAAAATGCAAATGCTCAGAGCTATGTATTGGTGAGTGTATTAGTACAGAGGTAGCCTTAAAGTCCCCTAACCAAATACATTTTCCTAGGAATGTCAAATTCTGTTTGCAAATAATTGCATTCATTATCAATGCTAAGGTATAGAACCAAATAAAAAACCCAATGTTGTGTAATATTAATGTAATCTGAGAGCTAATCAATGCCGTAGAGAGGTGAAACCCTAAACATAAATGTTAGAGAAGAAATTAACATGAAAGCTGACAATGCTTTTTTTAAAATAATTCTGCCAGAATTAGCTTTGAGTCAGATAAAAGAAAGAAAGCAATATTATTCATCTGCATTTCTTTCAAACAAGACGATCAAGAATTTCAAGAAGGCCAATGACATCAACACTATGATTTCCCTTAGTAATTATTTTCTTGCCTACCTGACTTGTCATTTTGCAAATTAAAATAGAATCAGTAGGAAGAAAATTTCTCTGAAATACTAAAATGATTGAGAGAGAATAGCAGTGAAGCTACTTATAGATCACTTTTATTTCCCCACAAGTTTCTTTTGTTTGTTTGTTTGTTTTACCAGAAAGACTTTACAGAAATTTATTTGAAATGTTTTGAAATTTCCAGATGCATTTTTCAGGTTTTACATGACCCTTTGACCTTGGTAAAATTTGAAGAATGCAACCTATGGCACACCAAGCATCTACTCTGCTCTAACCACTGCTGAAATCAATTTTGTTGATTCAAAAATATTCATTGTTCATCTTGCTATTCATGATTTATTCATCAACTCTTATTAATAATACATTTCAAATATCAAAGTTAACACTCTTCTGGCTGTCTTTTGATATTACCCCTGCAAGTGCATACCTAAATAAACAAATAAAAATGAAAGCTTAAGGAATAAAGTTTAATGAAAAAGAGCAAGGAAAATACCACTATCTTCAAGATGTTTATTTTTAGGACCAAAGAAGCTAAATACGCAATTGAGTCAGTCCAGCTTTTAGTACATGTTGCAGACCCCCTATTTTTGCTCCATATTTTTGCCTTTGGTTGATCTTTAAAACAAAAGCACTGAAACTTGGCTTTGACAAGCCTGTCTAACATTTTATTCTGCAATTATCTTTGTAGGGTTGAGTCATAAATAGATAAACCCAATGGTAATTCTGCCATACATTTTTATCAATTTGCTTTGCTATAGGCCACTTAGAAATGAAATCAGTCTGAATGAACTAAAGATAACTGGATTGGCAACACAGTGAATGAAGGAGCAGTTTTCAAGACTAGTAAAGATAGTTGAGACATCATGTTTTACAGGGTAACCATGAAAGAAAAGGGTGGGGGAATAGTGGGGAAAATCTGGTTTTCAGGCTCACCTAATCTTTCTGAGTGTCAATTTCCTTGCCTCAAAAAGGACAATAGTGAAGTCTTTCATATATGTGCAAATTCCTTATTCTATCATAATGATGAGCATGTAATAGTTGTAAAATAGTGGCCTATTAATAAGGAAAAATATTAAACAACATAAATTAATGTGGCAACAAAAGCCCATTATTTTAGTTTTAAATCCATGTAACCCATGCTTCAAGGCCTTAGCAGATGGGCCAGGGACAATCAATGGAGAACCAAAGATAATGTTAAAAACAGCCTCTGGTCTGTAGTTCCTCACAGTGGAATCATTGAGCCTCTTTCTCTCCTCTGGAAGAATCCCTGGGTGGTCCTGTCACCTCCTGGCAGCAAGGGAGATTCTGCAGAGGTCCACCTCTTTTCACATACACCTGGCCTTCAGGCCACCACTCATCCCTGCAGACATGTTTCCCCACCCTCCTTGGGTTCCCTGGGCACCATCAGCCTCTGTGCCACCATTCCTTCCAGCCGCTGATATGGACAACCTCACTCAGGAAGCCTGGCTACCCTTGTCACCAGTGGCAGGACATCTGCAGCCTCACCAGAGGGAGGCCCTTCCTTGCCACAGTGCTGCTCCTGTTTGAGCTCTGTCATTGTCCTGTTCTCTTACACGCCTGTCATTTGGGTTCAAAGGATTCATGGAGGACCCTGTATGACATCTCTTTCTACCCACCACCACCAGCAAGTGACCATGGACACCTTTTGAGGCTGAGCTGCATTTAGTTCCTGATTTGGGCAGCAAGTACAGAGACCCTCAAAGGGACATCGGTGTGAATGTCCTTATTGGACAGATCAGGAAGCGGTGCCCCTGCACTCACCACGCAGCCTCTGAATTGGTTGGTGGCCGTCCTTGCCCCCATCCCGGTCATTGGACTCCTTGTTCAAGTTCCAGTTCCTGCGTTTATTCCCTTATCTGGTAAAATTACATAAATCTGTCTTGGTCCCGGTCCTGGCAACTTCAGCACACACTATATTTTTACCGGATATGTACTTGGCCCAGGCAAAGCTGATGCCCTGACCTCAAGCAGAGCCCTGCCGCCTCCCCTCAGACCTGCACTGGGCCTCAGCCTGAATGCAGAACACCCCCATGCTTGCCTCGGTGCTTCCTCGCGCCCCACGGAGCCCCTGAGGTCAGCTTACCGCCAGCCAGCGGGGAGAGCCCCGCCACGTAAGCCACTGCCCCATTATTTGAGGACGAGTCAGCTGCATCTTATTGAAACCTGTGCCTGTTTCCCCTCCCTGCAAATGCATTAGCCACCTCCCCGGGCTTGCCCGCTTCCCCAAAACCTATCTGCATTTTAAAGCCAACTCTTATCAACTTCTACAGCATGTTAAACATATTTGGCCCCATATTTTCTCACTCTTAGATTCCCATTTGTGTTTTAGGACATGGAAGCCCAGGAAAAGTTGCTTTCAGGAGTTTGTGACAAGGAATACCCTTTCCTACGAGCCTCTTACAGAATTGTACTGCCTAGGGAAGTGCGACCCATACTGTGTTTGCAATTCGTATGAGATCTATCATGGAAGTATCGGCCGCACAAACTTTTAATGAGATTGATGTTGATGCTCGATACGTTCGGGACAGGCCTTCGTTTCGTCTACTGACAGTGTTCCCCAAGTTATGCAATTGCCTTTCCTCTCTTTGTTCCTTATCTTACTGAGCTCTCTGTCCCATGATGCATGTCTACTTCCCTGCTATCCATTTTAGAATATACCCTCTCGCAACTCAGGTTTACGATCCAGACATGGGGGTCTGTCCCAAAAGTATCAAGGCAATGTCAATGTTAATTATATAGACATTGGCTCGATACTTTCTGGACAGACCTTATAGGTTTCTGTAGAGTACCGGTCCCAATGACATCTGCACTTAGCTCTTTTTTAACTGTTGTAGTTTTTAAATTTTTGATTGTTGTTAATTATTGTAATTTTATAATAATGATTATCATAAAATTAAAGGGGAGAGGCAAATAAAAGGTATTGTAGCCACTTGTGCATCAGTTTCATACTTTATGTAAAACTGTAAAGATAATGATGATGCAAGTGCTTTGTAAATTATTTAAGTTATTTTAGTTCTTCTATTATTCATTTTCAATAATGTGTCTTAAAATAAAAAGTTATGTTTTCCTCTGTATTATAATTATGTTTTTAACCAGAAATAATGCTTCCATTATTTTCTTTATAGATACTTATGTTCTTTATCCTGTAATAGCTGTGAAATTCTAGAATGGTAGTCACAGACCTGTACACCTAAAGGAGACTTTACAGCTTTTATCCATTTCTTTGCCTTTAGGCACAGCTGCCCTTAATAAAACTATTCATATAGATGAAGAAATATGCAATAGAAAAAAATAAAGTGAATGTTTTCCTGATTATAGATATAAGACCTGCATTTTAAACAAGAAGTTCTATATCTACCCTTCATTCAGTATTAAACAACTGCATTTTCACTGCTAGGACTTAGTATCAAAAGCATCAATTGTGGTTTGTTTTACTCTTAGTGATGGGTTTTCTCTCCCCTTTCTCCCTAGTTGCTTCTGTCTACAACCATGACATTTAGAAAATAACACCACTAGAAAAGGTTCAAAACAACAGAGCCAGAATTTTAAAGAAAAAACAAGTCAGCACAATTATCGTTTTTATATTTTCTCCTGTAGTTATTAATACATATACTGATATTTTTTAAATTATAATCATATATGCATTTTAAGTATATTTTGTTGATTATGCTGTTACAGTTTTTCCCATTTCTTTTCCCTTTGCTCCCCTCAGCCCAGTACCCCTTTCCCTCCAGCAGTTCCACCCTTCCTTAGTACATGTCTATAGGTCATGCATATAAGTTCTTTGGCTTCATCCTTTCCTATACTATTCTTAACATCTGCCTGTCTCTTTTGCACATGTCAATTATCCCTGCACCATTTCCCCATTTCTCCTCCTTCTCCCTTCCAGCTAATACCTTTAAATGGTCCCCATACCTATGATTCTGTTCCTATTCTGGTCATTTGCTTAGTCTATTTTTGTTTTTATTTTTTAAGGTTCTCTTTTTGACAGTTGTGAGTTTGTTGTCATTTTAATGTTCATAGGTTTGACCTTCTTCATTTTCTTAAATAAGTCCCCTTAACATTTCATTTAATAAAGGCTTAGTGATGATGAACTCCTTTGGCTTTACATTGTCTGGGAAACACTTTATCTGTCCTTCCATTCTAAGTGATAACTGTGCTGGGTAGAGTAATCTTGGTTGTAGGTCCTTGTTTTTCATCACTTTGAATACTTCTTCCCAGTCCTTTCTTGCCTGAAAAGTTTTTATTGAGAAATCCACTGATAGTCTTATGGGAACCCCTTTGTAGGTAACTCTGATCTTTCTCTTATTGCTTTTAAGATTCTCTCTTTATCTTAAACCTTTGGCATTTTAATTATGATGTGTTATGGTGTGGTCTTCTTTAGGTCTAGCTTATTTGGATCTCTCTGGACTTCCTGGACTTGCTGGACTTCCTGGGCTGCTATTTTCTTTGCCAAATTTGGGAAGTTTTCCTTCATTATCTTTTCACGTAAGTTTCAAATGTTGGCACATTTAAAGGTGTCCCAAAGGTTCCTAAATCTCTTCTTCTTGTTTTCAATTCTGTTTCTTCATCCTCTACTGGTTAACTGTTTATTTTTTCCTTATGTTCCAAATCATCAATTTGAACCCTGGCTTTCTTCCCTTCACCATTGATTTTTTTGTGGATTTTCCTTCACTTCACTTAGCATAACCTTCATGATTTCCCTTATGCATTTGTAATACTCAAATGTATCTATCTGTTGGGTCTCTGAGCATCTTTATCATCAGTTTTGAACTTTGTCTACTAGGCTGGCTACCTCCTTGTTGCTTAGTTCTCCCACTGGAACCTTGATCTGTTCCCTCTGTCTCCTCAACTTGAAGGATCCTTTGTTTGCCTCTGTGTCCTTGGTGGAGCTGTCACAACTATCTGGATGAGTGTTTCTTCTTTATTTCTTTGTTTGTTGGACTTCCATGAAACTCAGTTTTCTCAAAATTTTGGTTGTTTCCAGTTTTGAGGTAGTTGTACTCCTTCTTAGTTGTGGAAGGACATATGGCATGTCTACCTAGACCTTCATTTTTGAATAATAGAATATTTCATATTCTGCCATGGTGTTATATCTTTTATTATAATAAATGTATAATACTTTATGAAGTAAATGCACTATTATTCTTGATTTTTATTATTATATAGTGAGAAAATTAAATTGCTAGGTCACATAGTTTTCTTGAACTGATATAGTGTCTTAATCTAAATTTCCCAAAATTAACATTTTCAGGGTTTCATCTCTAACTTCAAATTACTTTTCCAAATCATCCTCCTAATTCTCCTATCTTCAGCCACATGTGAGTCCTCTAGCACTGAATGTTTCAGTGATTTTAATTTGCACTAAATTTGGAATACATGCTTTTAACATAATTAATCTTTTGGGACCCAACTAAAGAGGAAAAAAGTCACCTCAGCTGATGTACAATCAGATTATTAAAAAGCTTAGGTTAATTCAGATTATTGTAGAATGATGGAGAATCTTATATCTGATGAGTTATTAGATGTATTAGAAGAGCAATTAGGAAATGAGAACTATGCTCCTTGCCTGCTTGCTCCCTCATCGGGGCCCCTCAAACTAGGGGCCCTTTCATAAGTGTGGAAAATGAATATGTTGAAAGATGATTCTCTGCCCTGGCTGGTGTGGCTCAGTGGATTGAACACCAGCCTGCAAAGCCAAGGGTCGCTGGTTTGATTCCCAGCCACGGCACATAACCAGGTTGCAAGCCAGGTCTCCAGCCAGGTCCATAAGCTGGAGGCAGGTGAAAGGCGACCATACATTGATGTTCCTCTTCCTTTCTTCCTCCCTCCCTGCCCTTCTCTCTAAAAATAATGAATAAAATCTTTAAATATATATATATGTTTAAAAAAAAAGATGATTCTCTTTTCTGGCATGATTATATTCCTCCGTTGCTGAAAGAATCTTCGGTGGCTTCAACTGTCCATTCATATGCTCCAAACCCTAAGTCTTGGATCCAAGGCAGCTGGAAGGGCATGTGGACTGCAGTCCCTAAGTTCAGGCTGCAGATTCGGAGGACTTGGTTTCAGGTCCCATCCCTGTGCGAACACTTAACCCTCCAGTTTGCTTACCTGCGCACTGAGACTAATAGGATCTATTTTACACGGCTAGTCAAAAGATTAGATGAGAATTCATTGGAAAGTATCTAGAATGAATGCCCTCAACTGAATTCCTTTCTTTCATTCCTCTTGAATCTGGACTTAGCCTTCTTTACCCCACCTACCATAGATTACCCATACTTGCTATTGCTCTTCTATTTCTATACCTCTGCTTATTCTATTTTCTCCTTCAAATGTTTGTTCTCCACAGCCCCCAAATCCAATCTTAGACCCAAGTAGAAAACCTTCTCCTCCTTCCCAACTGCAATGTGCCGGTCTTCCTCCAAGCATTTATCATACTTTGCTGTATGTGGTAACTGCACACCGGGCAGAACTTGTCTTTTGGAGATGGAGCCCTGGTCTCAACACTCTTTGTATCCCTAGCACAATGCCTGGTACAGAATAAGCACCTGTTTATTGTTGGTTCTGTTTCATTCCATCCTATTACACTCCATGCATTTTTCTCTTGCTCTCGCTCCCCTGCCTTTACTCCTTGTATTTCACAGGGAAATTCCACACTGAACACATCCACCGTGAACAAAAGAGATGGAAGGCTGTGAACTTCCCCTAACCTCCAAACAGGCACACAAAAACCCCAATAAGTAAATGAAGTGACAGTTTTAAGAAAGGGAGAAGAAGAAGAAGAAAAAAAAAAAACACAAAAAAAACAAAACTCTAGCCTGTCAAAGAAGCAGCTTTTGCATGTCTAAATCTGTCTGTTTTGGGATGTAAGCCAAAGTCAGGGGTCTAAGACTTTTCCAATTCTATTGCATTCCATTTATTATTTATATAGCACATATTGCTGCAGTCTCTAAGCACTTTAGAATGAAATACAACATACCTCTGGGAGCGAAGAAGGAAATGAGGAATGGGGAAGAGGGGGAGGTGCTGGATCTTTGGTTATCATTGTGAGCAGGGGAGGTCTAAACGGAAACTCCGCGCTCCTCCCGCGTCTGACTTAGGTGTGAATAACATATTGTTCAATGTCAGGGGCATAAATTTACAATGGGAGCTGGAAGCCAACCTTTAAAAAAAAAAAGCTTTCTTTGTTCTTTGCTTGAGAAATGCAGTCCTGGGGACAGAGGGTAGGAGAGAGTAAGTTGGACCCTCTTCCTCCACATTCCACCTGGAAATTCAGAACCTGATCAGAACATAATTGATATCCACACTCACTCATTATGTAAACTCAATATTTTTTTAACATTCCTTGCAGCAATTAATACTACAAATGCTAAAGCTCCTCAATGCTGCACGTCACTCATGTGGCTCAGGTTCCTATGTCATTTGGAGATTCCCAAAAGGGAGAAGAAATAGGAAGAGCCAAGTAGTGTCATCGGGGCATTATGGAGCACCCCATGCTCTGTCATTGGTCCCAAAGGTGACGCCACAGGTGCACATACAATGCGGGTGCAGAGGATGGCCAATGTGTGATTTTCTTTTCACTGAATTTTTCTGATATTTCTTGATAATGTGCCCTTTCATTAAGGAGGTCTGAGGAACCCTCCTGATCTCTCCTGAAATAGAAAAAGCATCCAGATGCTTTGACCCTCGCTCGACCGCAACGTTTTTGACGGCTTTAAAGGTGGCCTGAACTCCAACTTTACTGGGGGGAGGGGCTTTGACATGCCTTTTTAGGCACGCAGGCCTAGTGACAGCCTTGCACCAGAGTTTCCCGTGGAATAAGCTAAATAAGATGCCTTAGCCCCGGTTTCTAACCGTTCTCTTTAATGAATAAAAACGCAGCCTCCGTTGGGAGCCAAGCGAGCTCATGCTGTTGAGACCATTAGGGTCTGAGGCGCATTCTGTGTGAGTGGTGAGGGCCGCCTGGGAGGGGTCGGGGATAAGACCCTGAAAGACGCAGGCCTGCAGGGGGAGGCAAGCGGGCCTCCGCTGGGCTGGGGGCAGAGGCAGGTAGGAGGGGGCGTTAGGGGGCCGGCCCCTGTCTTCTACAAGCAAGTTCTTTAAAACTGGAGTCTCAAGCGGTTTTCCGTTATGTGTAAAATGTCCCTCGGCAACTGCCTCCCCTTCAAAACGCTACACAGCAGCTTTCTGTGAGCACCGAGGAATAGGTGGGAAGCTCACGATTTGGGATGGAAGTGGATTGGAGAGAGGTGCTTGCACAAGAGGGGCTGAGGGAAAGTCTGAGTGTGGTGTAAAGGGACAGGGGACAGTGGCAGCCACTGAAGGAGGGATGGGCATGGGAGTCAGCCCATTATTATACGAATTTTAAAGAAAGCGTGGAGCTGGAATAAGAACTGCTAAAGCATAGGTTCATTTCTAAGTGAAAAGAAGGGAGGGAGGGAGGAAGGGAGGAAGGAAGGAAGGGAAAACCTGGCCTGGCCTGTGCCACCTATGGCATCTGCTATGAGTGAATCCTGGGAAAAATAGCAGTATGCTCCATATCTTACAGGAATGGCTTTAAACATGGGGAATGGAACTCAAAAGACACTTGGAGCTTTCAAGAACCATGCTAGGTCCTAGAGGAAGATGTGGGCTAGGGGAACCCAAGACTGTGAGGTGCTGGGTCCTGTGCCTAAGAGTTCCTAATGGGTTCACAGCCATCCTCATGTTCTTCCAGGTATAATTATGCATTCCTAATTCAATATATTACCTATTTGTATTTTAAAAGATTTCACATAGAGTATACAACAAAACCCAACAGCATGACCAGCAAAAATACGCAATGGAGTAGGTAATGGGTTCACTTAAATTGGTTTTTTAAAGAAAATTTTATAAAATTTCTATTGAACTTAATGGGGTGATATTGGTTAATAAAATTATATAGGTTTCAAGTGTGCAGTTCTACATACGTCATCTGAACATTGTATTGTGTGTTCACCACCCCAAGTCAAGTCTTCTTCCATCACCATTTATCCCCCTTTACCTTCATCTACCTTCTACCTTCTCCCACCCCACTTTCCCTCTGGTTACCACCATGCTATTGTCTGTGTCTATGAGTTTTTTGTTTGTTTGTTTATTTCTGGGGCTTTGCTTAATTCCTTCACTTTTTTCACCCAGTCCCCAACCCCTCTCCCTTCTAACAGCTGCCAGTCTATTCTCTGTTTCTATGAGTCTGTTTCTATTTTGTTTATATATTTTGTCCAGTAGATTCTACACATAAGTGAAATCATATGGTATTTGTGTTTCTCTGACTGGCTTATTTCACTTAGCATAATACTCTCCATGTCTGTCCATGCCTAGTCCTCAGGACCCCCTAGGGAGAGTGAGGCTCACCTCTGGAAGGTTACCCAGTAAGTGGAGGAGCTGAGTTCTAAATCCAAAACTTTTCACGCTTGCAGCCTGCTTTACCTGCACAGCTGGGTAGCTGCAATCTGTGACATCAGGTAAGTCTTTTGTCGGGTGCAAGAGTTGTGCGCATGTGTGTGCATGTGTGCATGTGTGCGTGTGTGTGCGTGTGTGCGTGTGTGTGTGTATGCGCGTGCATGTGTTTCCAGGTCTCCTTACATCAAGGGCACAGGAAGGTCTGCTCTACTCTAGCTGATCTCTGCCATGCAGGAATGTGAGCCCAGGTCCTCTGAGTTTTCAAGACTATCTGGACATTTGTATCTTTACACAAAGTCTGCTATTTTAAGATTGGTGCATTTGAAAAGGGAATGAAAACATCACGCACACTAAGCACATTGGCCACCAGCGTGAGCCTTCAGTCTGAACTCCCAGGTTGTTCACAGAGAAAATGTGAACAACCCACATCTGCACCCCCTTCCTGCTCCTGTCTCCCCAGCAACTCAGTGGGTCTGAGTATCTGCCCCTTTTGTCTATTTCCCTTTATTTGAGTCATTTTCACTTTTCTTTTGGGACATTTAGAAATTAACTGCTGGCAAGGGAAACTTGTGTTTGTTTATTTGTTCAGCATCCTGGACTGGGGCGAGGTGGGTGGGAGATAGCTGGAGAGCATGGAGCCAGGGAAGGGGCAGCAACGAGGGTTTGGAAGCACTGGGCACAGGCACTGCCTGTGAAGGAAAGGAAATGAAAGGATGGAGCTGCTAGCACCACCCTTAGTAAATATTAAATAAGAATGGCATCCAGAGTGATAGGCCACCAAGTAACTACAAGCATGCCAGTCATTCACTGTATTTCGGCCCACAACTGGATATGAGAGCTGGACACATCACTGGGACATTGCAGACAGTTTTAGTGGATTGGGAGAAAAACCTGAATAATGAATACAAGGCAAATACTTTTGCTCTTACAGAAACAAATACAATACATGGTGGAAGAAGAACAATGGAATAAAAGAAGATATTCTATTGCCATAGTTCCAAGTAGATGTTCCATCTTGTGGCAGATAGGATTTTGCTCATTAGCAGCAGCTTTTGGAAATAACTATAGTGTAAATTGTCTCTGCTCTGCATTTGGTAATGAAAGTGTTTTTGACTGTTATGCTTTAGTAAGTCAGGCAACAATATTTCTTAGCTCCTATTGTGTACCAAGTAGCAGGCGCTGGGCAGGGAGGTAAGGAAAGGAGGGATGTAACATTTTCTTTTGAGCAGTTTGCAGTCTAGTGGTATTAGATTTGCAAGAAAAATGAAGCTTCCCCACAAAGCCTATATCAAATCTTAAACAGTTTTAAGCAATAAGAAAAGAAAAGCCTATTAGGCACTTATAAAAAACATGTTTCTTTGCATTTGTTCGAATATAATTTAAACCACACTTACTAAAACTGTTATCCTGTTACATGGTCACTTTATCTTTGTTTCTATAAGAAGATGCAAAGAAGAGCATTTAAAATATTTAAAATTTTAAATAATAAAACAGTGCTTATATTTATGTAATCTTAAGGCTATCTAAGGTTGGAAGATTCAATTACTATACACACTGATCCCTTCACAGTCCTTGTTTCCCACCTCACCTTCTTTTTTATTATTATACTCATATTGCCATGAACTTCATACATATTTATTAAAAATACTATCACTTCTCTTTCCCACTCAATTCAGCAGGCCAATTCCAAGGTTAGGTACCTGACTTCCCACTTCTCAAGCCTGCTGGGGTTATCAGTACACACAGTCAAAAAATATTAAAACTGAACATTGGTTGACTACCCCGTAAAGATGAATGAAACCCAGATGCTATCAAAATTAAAAGAGGTTTAATTAATGCCATATTAGCTTTATTTTCCTTGCTTCCCCAACTGGGAAAAGAAAGAATGAATGAAAGGAAGGAAGGAAGGAAGAGGAAAAAGAAGCATAAGGCTGAAGTAACGTGTTGACCCTAAAGAGTATTTTTAGTAAAACACAATTTTGAAAATAATGTCCAAGTTACTTGCTATGTTATTACAAGATCACTTTATATCTGTCAAGATGTTAATTCTAGGAATTAAAAGTAGCCTTTACTTCAATGCCCATTTCCTACCAATACTTTCCCACTATCAAATTTACTTTTGCCTTTTCTGTGACAGCTGAGTATCAGGATTATAATGAATGCAGCCTCTATTTGGGATCTGTATGAGTCAAAGCCTATTTTCCAGGCAGACATAAAGCTTGTGGGACTTTTAGATCATTTTAAGTAGATCCTGACCTAATATTAAAACATTGGGAATAAGTGATTTTCAAAAGAATCGTAATAATTCAGAATGTTGGAAAGAATAAACAGTTTTAAGGAAAGTTAGCTCAAAGTCCTATGTTGGGATCAACCAAGTGGCTAAAATCCTTTGGCTGCCATTCCATCCTTTAATTGGTCTCTGAGAATCTTGATATCATCTATGCAATTCAAGCTTCTTTCTGACACCCTGTGAACAATTTTCAAAGCTTTTTATTGGGCTGCTTTCAGGGAATAAATAAAAATGTCTTAAACGTTTGTATAGTGAAAGAACAGAAAAACAAAAACGCTTAATTGGTCCAGCTGTGCTTTCGTATTTATTTAAATTATAGGAAATAAGCTAACCTGTGTTGAATGCAGAATCCATTGAAATGTGACAAATGGGTGTTATTTTATTTTTCTGGAGAGTGATTTTTCAGAAATATCTCTCTCTCTCTCTCTCTCTCTCTCTCTCTCTCTCTTTGGTAAATTTACAACAATCAGAAAGCTCATATTTTCTTTCTGTGAAAATCAGTGATTGGTAATCTCTTTATAAGTAGAACAAATGTACTGTTGACATGAATATTTTAAATGCTTCAAATAACATACTTCAACCTAACCATTTATGCTACTTTGATGTTAAGTCATCTTTTAACTCTTCATTGTTTGGTAAATTATCTCAGTTTTCAAAAACAATTATTAGTGCTCACTGTAAACACATTTCTTTGGCACAATCTTCCAAGGCAAACAGATCTGCATTTTTCATCTCAGGGTCCTTCTGCCTGTCAGTGCGGGGACAAAAAACGGGGCAGTGTCGTCCCCTCCCCCAGCCTTTTCCCTCGGTGCCCAGGGGCTGTGGCTCCGTGCCAGCAGAAATGCCTATGGAAAGGAAAGCCTATTCTGAACGGCCTTTGTGAAAGATGAGAAGACAAAGCCTAATACAGGGAAACTTCTTTAGAACATTTTCCAGGGAACTGAGCATTTTGAGGGTCCTACGTGGGAACATGCGCAGCACAATGACACATTTCACTGCACTGCCCTGGCCAAACATTCCAGCGCGCCCCACGTGGGCGGCTCTCGAACTGGCCGGGGAGATGGTCGCAGTGGAGGGAAACTTGCCTCCCGCCCGCTTTGTGGTTACACAGGACCGTCAATTACTTCCGTCTGAAACAGAGGCCAGGTCTGTTCTCAAATCCCGTGCTCTAGAGGGGGTCTGCGAATACCCATACCCGGTGGTTACTTGAGCTAGTTCAGGTGGCTTAGGGAACGGCAAAACAGTACCTTTGTGTGGTACCAAAATCACTTTCCGAATGAACAAACCCTTCTGAGGAGGGCGAGCACATCCACATCATGTTCCCTCTGCATGTGGGGAGTTGGAGCTGGTTAACTCTTTTTCCTCTTAGTGCTTTCCTCTATTGAATGCAATTCTGTTACATGCCATCTATCCTATATGGTTCTTGCGTTTGAAACGCCCTTTTCTTATTATACATTTTAATTAATGTCAGAACCTTGGAAACCTGAGGACAAAATCATAGAATACCAGGTAGCAGGACAGGCTGGGTTGCGCTTCTGTCATTGTGGAGTTTCAGCCTCTTTTTTCACCCCTGGAGAGTTTGTTTGGTGGATGCAGGACATTCTACGCATGGGATATATTCAATTATCTAGGAGCATTTTGTTATTCAGATGACCAAGAATCTGTTGTAACTTCGTGATACAACTGATAAAAGAGACCAAGATAGAAACAGATAAAACAGGCCAAGATAGAAGCTCATGGAGACTGTGTTTTCTAAGAATGAATGATAAACTAGTAGATTAAAAAAAATGTAATTAGGCAAGTTACAGGACAAGGCAAGATTGAGGCAAATCTTTTGAATTTAAAATCTAGTGTATCACTCATATGTGGAATCTAATGAATAAATAACAAGGAAAATGGGGACAGACTCATACATGGAGAGCTGGATGACAGCTAAGGGTAGGGTGGGGGGCGGTTAGAGGCGGAGGGCATGAGCAAAAAAGAAAAAGGACTCATGGACACGGACAGCACTGTGGTAACTGCTGGATGGGGCATCAGGGGACTAAATGGTAATGGGAAAAATGCAAACACTAAAAAAATAAAACAATACATAAAGCAAAATCTAGAGTAAGTTTTGCCCTGAAAATTAGAGAAAATCGGAGGATATTTCAAAAATACACGATTAAGAGAGAAAGGTATTGCTTCACTAGCTGACATTACGAAAGGTAGGCATGCATGTACATTGGGGGGTTTTCCTTTCTTGTTAGGATTAGAGTAACTTTTAGACTACATTTACTTAGGAGTTGATTATTTGGTTTGCCAGTGATGACCAACTTTTTGTAATTCTTTTAAGAATGACTTTAGCGCAAGAACAGATGTTTGTTTTAGAAAAGCACGAATACTATTTTTAACATTTTTAAGTGCCAGCTCCCAGAACACTAGTGGTCTCACAAAACTGATAGAGCCACAGTCACTAAAGTGGAATGCTCCAAAAGGACTCACAAAATATATGATGGAAAGAAGAAGACGACTAAATATCAAAGTCTGGATAATTTCCAACTTGATTATTCACCACCCCACGCCACCTCTTTCGGGTTAATCTCCCGGCAATTGATAGATAGTGCAAGGGTAGGTTTTGATGTTTAAAGAGACTGAAGCAGCTCTTTCAACAACTGAAAGTTCAATAGTCAACATTCTTGGTCCTAAAATAGCCCCGGCCACACTTCCTCAGAGGCTTTCTCATTGGTTGTCTGTGATAGACAACCTCTCAATAACCCGCAATGACCCCTACACTCATGCCCTTGAGCAATGCTCTCCCTTCAGGGTGGGCCTGGCTTAGTGACTTGTTTTCAGCAAAGAACATTTGGCAGAGATGACAGAGGCCACCAACCAGATTAGGTGGCAAACTGTGGCTTTTGTTTTGGGTGCTTTCTCTTACTTGCTCCATCTGAAGAAAGCCAGCTGCTGGATTGTGAGCTGCCCTATGTTGTGAGAAACCCCCAGCATAGCTCTCAAGAAACCACATCCCACCAGAGACTGTGACCATGACCGTGACCGTGGGCTTGGCCTCAGCTCCTCCACCGCTTAGTCTTCACAGGAGACCTGAGCTCCAGATGACACCTGGACAGAAACCTCGGCAGTGACCCTGAGCCAGCAGCACCAAGCTAAGCAGCACCTGGATTCCTGGCCCATGGACCCTAGAACATAATACGTATTTGTTGTTTTAAGCCACTAAGTTTGGGGAGAATTTGTTACACAGCAAGCAACAGATTAACTCACAAACCATTTTTGTCCACTTGCATCCTTCCAAGTTCTTTAGTCCTGTATGCTTCCTGCCCTGTCTCGGTCTTTGCTGTTCCCCACACCCCCACATTCCTCTTACTGGTTTTGTGGAACAATTTTAAACTATCTCCCTTTAGGCCCACAGCCCAGGGCTTCTCCTTCTTCGCTGTCACCGCATTTGCATTCACAGGCTGGGAAGTTGCTATAGCTATTTCTACAGTCACTTTTTCCTATGGCAGAATGTCACTCCTATTAAAAGTACCATTTTGACCAATGGGTTTGTTGACAAACTCAGATTTCAGCTATAACAACTCGGACATAATTAAGCAGATTTGAGATTCCTCATTCTCTGTCACGGGTGGGCAACAAGACAGAACGGTGACATAAACCACTGGAACCCACTAAACTCATCGATAAATTGGGGGCAAGAATTCGGTGCACAATTTATGAAGATAATGGGAAAACTTTGGGGAGGGTGTTTAGCAGAGTGTCAGGTACACAGTAAGCCAATCATATTTATTCGCTGCTTATTGAAGATTTTATCAGAAAATTAAACTGGTGGCAAAGAAAGAGCACACAAACGTTAGAGCAAGTGCCAAGGGCTTTTGATATCCACAACCCTGTGTGTGCATGAGAAAAAGAGAGGCCAGATTCTTTTGTAAGGTAAAACAGGGAAAAAGCACCCTGGATTGGGGGAAAGAGGGCGGGTTCTTTGCCCCACTCTGCTTCCTGCTCTCTGGTATCTTTGATTGGCTCTGAATCTAACCCCTCCCATTCTCAGGCTGATTGAGAGAAAGCCCAGGGCCTCAGGCTCAGTACCAGGAACTAGTCACACATTTGTAGATGCGACCATTGTTGCTACTAAAAAAACCTGCTTTAGTCATTTATTGTTTCTTAACATATATAGGTTAGCAGTTAGGGGATAGCAATGATAATGTTTAGTGGTTTTAATTTTTTTAAGCTGTGTTTTTCTAGAAAAAGTGTAAGTGTGCTATAATCCCTGATTACGTTAGCTACAGCTAGCTGTGTGGAAGTTAAGTTGACTAGAGAGGCAAGACATTGTCAACTTACCAAATTCTCACTAAATGAGTAGAAGAATACAGACCCTTCTGTGACCTGGTCCTGCAAACCCAATTATACAATGTAAGGTCGTGATGGTCACCCTTTAAATTTAGATTGGTCATGTGAATTTTCTAAGAGAAGGTTAGGGAGTGGAAAAGATGAAGGAGAGGGATGACAAGACTAATAAATAGTACAGCAAATACTCATTGAGCAGGTATGACGTGTCATGTACTGTGACAAGCATTTTTTGCCCTATAGGTAGGCACAATACTCATTTTATAGAAAGTCAGCTCGTCAGTGTTACACAGATACCTGGTTGAGACTTAGAGCCAAGTCTATGACTCCATTCCATGTGTTTTCCAGATCGTTGCCTGAAAATTGGAATTTAGGGACAGGACGTACAAATGTTTGGTGCTGAAACTTTAAAGCAAGATTTACTGGTGCAGGGGTGGCACAGCTCCCCAGTTTGCAGCCTATGCTCAGAATAGGGCATTTGAACACTCGT
Source organism: Noctilio leporinus (assembly GCA_004026585.1). NCBI lineage: Eukaryota > Metazoa > Chordata > Mammalia > Chiroptera > Noctilionidae > Noctilio > Noctilio leporinus. The sequence continues at coordinate 987,463 of PVIW01000021.1, forward strand.
GTCCAAAGTTAACAAATCCTGACCTATACTCCCCTGGAGAGATCCACCACTGCTGCCCAAGTTCTGCGTTTGTCATTTCTACGTCATTAAAATGCATAACTTAATGTATTCCAAAACATTAGAACAGCCCTGGCTGGTAGCACAGCGGGTAAGGTGCTGGCCTGCGAACCCAAAGGTCGCAGGTTCGATTCCCCAGCCAGGGCACATAACAAGGTTGCAAACCAGGTCTCCAGTCAGATCTGTGGCTGGAGTCAGGTGAAAGGCAACCATACATTGATCTCTCTCTCCCTCTTTGCCTCCCTCCCTTCCCCTCTTTCTAGAAATAATGAAATAAAATCTTAAAAAACAAAACAAAACAAAACATTAGAACAAGATGTTTTGGCGGGGCCACTGCACTGTCCCCTCCTCCTGTTGTGCTGCTGAAGTGGTGACCAACTCTGAAGTAGCTGTGAAATGAGCGAAGCAAGATAGTAGAGAAAATGTCATTTGTGCCAGGCGGCAGACCCCGGGTTTCGTCAGCCCAGGCTGCTCGTGTCTCACAAACAATAGGGATCTTCTCGAACAGAACTGCATCTGGCGGCCACAGGAGATCATCTTTAATCCCCTATAATGAGTTCAGTAGCTGTCACAACATTTTAGGATTACTTGGGTTTAATTTTAACTGTTGTATTAGCATGTTGTGCAGGATGTACAAATCCACACTTAGTTAACACCATCATTTTTTGGTTGGTCTTGCTTTCCTTTCTTTCTCTTGCTTTCACTAATTTTGTGCTGCTCCTGCTCACCCGTCACCCAAGCAGGAAAAGTGGAGTCCCCGTGACGCCTCATAGCCTCTGATCAGCGCATTGCCTGAATGTGTCATTCTGTGCCTGTCACCTGTGCCTGAGTTCAGGCCCTCATCTTCACCCCCTGGACTCCTGCCGGGGCCTTGGCCCCAGACTTTTCTTTCCCCCTCAAGCTCATTCTTCACACAGTCCAGCATCGGGTTTGAACCCAAAACTGACCAGTCTCTGCCTGTTTAACACCTGTCAAGGGTCCTCATTGCCTACAAAATAAAGCCCAACACCCTGAATGACTTTGAGACCCTCTCTAGGCCCTTCTCCTATCGCCCCCTCTCAGCTATTACCATGACCTCCAGCAGGGCGGAACTTCCTACACTTAAAAAAGTTGTTTTTATGATTTTATTTATTTATTTATTTTTAGAAAGAGGGACAGGGAGGGAGAAAGAGAGGTAAAGAAACATCAATGTGTGGTTGTCTCTCACGCACCCCCAACTGGGGACCTGGTCTGCAACCCAGGCACGTGCCCTGACTGGGAATCAAACCAGAGAACCTTTGATTTGCAGGCCGGCACTCAGCCCACTGAGCCGCACCAGCCAGGGCAGAACTTGCATTTTTGCTACATCCAGTTCTGCTGGCTGTTTCTTCCTTCTGAGCCTTCCGCTCAAGATGTCCCCTTTGTCTGAAAGGCCCTCCTTGCCCACCCCATCCTCCAGCCCCACTCCCATTCCTTGTCTAGGTCCTCATCGATCTCTGAGACATGGTTCAGATGCCACTTCTCCAGGAAGTCCTGTCTCACCACGCTGTGAGTCCTTACCCTCTGCTCCCGGCGGAGTCGGGGGACCCTCCTCTCTGTTGCCATGACCCCAGGAACACATTAGGTATTTTTTTTAATGTATGACCGTAACCATCATTGCCCTCACTACATTTTATTGTTGTTCTCTGTTGAGGCATCTGCTGTCCTTCTTTAGAATGTTAGCTCATTCTTTTGAAAGCAAACTAGAAAAAGGTCAACAGCCTGTAATAAAATACGTAAGAGCAGAAGGCCCATAGGAAATAATGTGAGTGGCCCTTAAACATATGAAAAGGTGTTCAATCTTCCTAGTAACAAGAAAAATGCATGTTACTATTTTACTATTACTTACCTGCCAGAGTGGCATAAATGCATAAGTTTGACAACATGCTCTGTGGGTGGGCCTATATGGAAACAGTCACTCTCAGACATCGCCCGTTGGAATATACCATGGTACATCCAGCACAGAATTTGGCAACATCAAGCAAGTTTATTTATGCCTTTATTCTTTGGTCTGGCAAGTGCATTTCTAGAAACCCATCTCAAAGATGTAAAGTGTATGAGAAGATGTGTGCAGGAAGCTATACTTCATAGCACTTTGTATAATAGCAAAAGATAAGAAATGACTCCTAGGGCCATGAATAAGAGGACTGGTTGAATAAATTTGGATAAATACATGCAATAGAGTGTTTTAAAGCTGTAAAAAATGAGTGATATCTTTATATAATGTCACAGAGAGTGATGGAAAAGTGTGTTTAGTGAAAAAGCAAAGTGGAAAAAGATGTGTTTAGTTACTGCTTTTTTTTCCTGAGAAAGGGAGAATATGATTATAAATATGTGTTTACAGTTTTTACAAACTTTTCTACAAGAAAAACGAAGTAACAAGATGGAGGTGACAAGGATAAGAATTAGACTTCTCTAAATATCCCTGATTTTAAGGATTTTACTTGGAAACCATATACATATTTTACTTAATTATAAAAAGTTTTTAAAATATTTTATTTATTATTTTTAGAGAGAGGGGAGGAGAGAAAGGCAGAGAGGGATAGAGATATCAATGTATGGTTGCCTTTCACCTGCCTCCAGCCACAGACCTGGCTGGAGCCCTGGTTTGCAACCTGCTTATGTGCCCTGACTGGGAATCGAACCAGCGACCTTTGGGTTCACAGGCTGGCATCTTATCCACCTACCAGCCAGGGCCTAATTATAAAATATTTTTTAATCTCTAAAAAGAATGAAATAAAACAAAACAAATGAACCTAAATATATATTGAGCTAGTGGAATAATCTCATAGGAAAGAACTAACTCTGATTTTTCTCCTCAGTTTCACTTCCCTCCAGCCTGTTGCCCTCAGAATTGCTGACCCTGCACCCTCAACAAATTGTGAGATGTGCAACAATCTCTAAGGCAAAGCAGAAGCCTGAATTTCCCATGATAGGTTCGTGGGAAGTTCTCAGCCAAAAACCACAATCTCCTTTATTTCTGCTTTGGTTACTAAAACCTTATTTTTCCTTATTTGGGCCCTTCCTTCCTTTCCTTTTTCAGCATCGGGCAAAATGCAAGTGACTTACTCAAAATGGGCAAGTTCCCATCTTCCACAAGGAAGCTTCAACTTGGGTGACAGGTGGAAAATGGCAGGTCCAAGGATCCAAATAGGTCATTTTCAGAGAGGAGGTTTCACCTTAACATAGAGACCCTTTGACTATATTAACCAGAACATGGTCACTCCAAAAGGAATAAGAAAAGCTTCTGAAACTGCTGAGGGCCAAAAGGAGTTAAAGAAGTGAGCCTGCAGGTCACCACCAAGGAAATGACAGGAAGACATTTTCTACTGAAGAAGATCAGGAGCCAATGAGTGACTCTAGTTGCCTGTACCGGAAAATACAATAATCTTCTGGTTAGAAGAGATGAGTGGCTGAACTACATTGATGTATTACATTTGCGCGCACACGTCTAGCCTTGTCTGATTGTCTCAAGCCAGGCTTTCTGGCAGTTGGGAGTCAAGATGTTTCTTTGGGATCTACAGTACGCCTATGAGCAGAAGGATGCTGCAGCAAGACTGGGCAGAGGAAGGAGCTGAACTGTGATGAGGGCTCAGCAAAGCCCACCAGGTGAGGAATTGGTCAATAGACAGAAATGATTGGTTCTTTAAGACCCCTTTCCCTTAGTCACCTGACATAGGCTGCCCCCCAAAAGGCCTTGTCCTCAGGCAAAAGAGGCAGTTCCCTGCCACTAAAGCAGATCCTGAACTTGTTGACAGTTGGAAGCCCCTTCCTCAAAGGGGGCCTGGGTGGTGGATCTTTTGCCTCCCATACTGAACTAGAGAACGTTCTCTCTAGTTCACCCAGTGCTTTTGTTGTAACTTCTCTCAACAAACAAAAAATATATTACCTTTTCACTAAAGAACCCCAGGTACTCAGTGCTGAATTGAAATTACTATCAGAATTTATATTCCAGGGGTTATCAGGTAGTCAGTATTATATTTCTGGGTAGGCTGGAATGAGCTGTTCATTCATTCATTCATCCCACAAGCATTTACTAAATGGCTATTGCATGGCAGTCTCTGGAAATTGAAATATGAATGAACATGCTTTTTCCATAAAGTCATGGGAGTTAGAGACCAGTAGGGAGGCAGACAAGATAGACAATTAAAACAAAGTGGTAAGAGTCAAGAAGATAGGGAAACACAGGATATCATAAAAATTAAAGGCGCATGAAGGAGAAAACACTTTGCTATGTCTGCAGACATCCTCCTAGAAGAGGAGATGTGGGATCTGGTTCTGTGGACAAGAAGTATTTGCAAATCTAGGAAGAATGAATTGCATGTGTAAAGACTCAGAAGAATGAAAGAGCATCACACATGGGGACCATAAATAGGGTGCTAATAACCAACGCATCTATTGTGTTTAAAGAAGTACTGGAATTTGGGTCTGGAAAGAAATATGTATAAACTTATCTTACTCATCTATTAATATAATTTTATGTAATTGAAATGTTTTATCTACCCCAAGTTTCTCAAATGCATTTTGTGCAATCACATTGCTCTGCAGCGATGGGAAACGCTGATTGAACCTGCCAGGTTATCTGTGACAAGCCTGTTCTAGATCCAATACCTGAACAGGTGTGTGCTCACTTGATATAGACAGATAAGGAAAAGATACTAGTGGATGCATTCCTGAGAGTGCCCGTTGCTGTATCCCTCTGTTCTGGGACATCAGAATGCTGAACGCCCTACCTCCCTGTCACAAAGGCTCCTTAGCAACCACTCAGTTGATAGGGTGACAGCGCGCAGACAGGGAGAACAGAGGCCACACTTGGCTCTTGTTGGGGCAGATACACTGGTCTGAGGAAGCCAAGGAAGCAAATCCGGTGGCACAGTTCACACCTCAGCCATGGCATCCGTTACGTATCGAGAGCCCCTGTCTGCCACGGTGGGAAAACGCATGATTTTTACAGGTAAAGAGACTTCCTGCATGCTTTCGCAAGGAGACTCAAACTTTCTTTATTCTTTACTTACATGGTGCTTGAATAGGATACTCACCTAATAGACTTAAGAATGGAATAACCGCATACATAGACATAAGGATGGAATAACCGCATATGATTTTTTTATATGACACTGCTATTCTTATTACGCATTCAGCCTAGACATCAACACTATGCTGCCATCAACTGACATCCCAGTTCTCATGACCTCTGAGCTAACTTTCACAAAGGAACAATTTTATATTCTAAAGTTTGTTTTGTGGAAGAGGAACTACTTTGACGCTATTAACAACTATATCTTGATCAAATTTTAAGTAATTCTGATTTAAGCTCCATGTACTTTTATAAGCTTGACACATTTGATAAAATTTGAGCAAGATGTGCATTTAACCTAGTAAAATTTTTGGCTTGTGTTTTGTTCCTTTTTTTTTTTTTAAGATTTTATTTCATTATTTTTAGAAAGAGGGGAAGGGAGAGAGGCAGAGAGGGAGAGAGACATCAATGTATGGTTGCTTTTCACCTGCCTCCAGCCACAGACCTGACTGGAGACCTGGTTTGCAACCTGGTTAAGTGCCCTGGCTGGGGAATCGAACCTGCGACCTTTGGGTTCGCAGGCCGGCACCTTAACCACTGTGCTACCAGCCAGGGTGTTCCTTTTACTTTTTAAAAATTATTTGAGGTGTATATGTATGCATAATTATAATAAAATGTAATTAAATAGAAGATGACTAGTTGTAATATGTCTATAAGAAATAACTTAAATTTCATCTGAGTTCCTTTATACCTTTAAATAGTGAGCATATTTTAAAGCATATCCCTTTGCTTATATGTAAATTCTCACTCTAGTCATGAGAAATCTGACCCCATGTATTTACCATTTGATTTACTTGTTTATATATATATATAGATAGATAGATAGATAGATAGATATAGATATAGATATATATATGCATACAATTGTGAACCTGTACTCCATGGAAAAAATGAACAGAGAGCTACAAAAAAAAACTATCAACTGGAGTAATGTGTTTCCTTGCAGTTCCTTTTGCTTAAAATGTACAGGTTCTACACATTTCCAATGTTATAACCTTCAGTGAGGTTATGTCAGACATTTGTAATACAGTTGGATTCTCTTGCCACTATCTGAATTCTACCTTATAAAGGAATGAGCACCACACAGGATTTCTGTTAGAAATATATTAGAATTGGAAATATTCTCTAGGACGTGGCCAAAAGCAACATGATGAATGAAACTATAAGTGCTAGGAGAAGTACATAAATGTGTATGTAATTTTGAAAAGCATTGCTCCATTAGCCTGAGTTTCAGAGCCATTTAGTCAGCTCATTTTTTTGCCCTGTGAAACAGCCACACTAATAGTTATGTCTCAAATTCAATTACTTTAAAAATAGAAAATGACTTCACATGGAATTGCCAGTGGTTTCCTTTTTGAAGAAAGGCTAAAATGGCCCTAAAATGCGGCTTAAGTCATGAAACAAATACTTTAGATTTTCTTAGAAATAAATTATGACAAAAGCTTACACGTTGTAATGGCACTGACACATTTGGTTGGCTAATCTTCATTTTATTCTGCAATCATAGAATGCATTTGCCCGAATGCAAGTTTATCTACAAGGGACAACAGTTCCAACTCAATCCTTCCTTAAATTTTTGGTCATCTAAGTCATCACCAATGTGATTTGCAGGGGTTAAAAAAAAAATTAGTTACTGCCACCACTTTGAAAAGCATTTAAGCCAAGTTTTCAGAAGAGAACTTCTAAGGACAAGCTTTGTCTCATACTTCATACTCTAGTTTTTCTGCTTTGTTTTTTTTTTCTTTTCTTTTCAGAACTATAAACTAAGATGGGAAGGAGAACTTATTTGCCTTCCTGGATCTTGATTTAATTTCCCAAAGTTGATTATCTTATAGGTTACATTAACCTATAAGTCTCCTTAAATCAGGGAGAAATGCTCAGGGTTAAGTTAAAAAAAAGGTTTGTATTGTTGAAACAGTATTTGAAAAAATGTCTTTTGTCGAATATTAGTTGATTATTTACGAGGCAACCTTCCAGGAAACAGAAATGAGCTTGCAAATCCTATTTCAGGAAACAAGGACTTGTAAGCTTAGACATTAATCTTGGCCTTTCCTCTTAACCTTTCTGATCTCAATTTTCTCAAGCTTTAATTTGGGGATAGTAGTACCTATTTCATAAGGTTTTCTCTGATGAGTTAATGAAATGAAAGGACCTACACAGACCACAATTAAATAACAGTTTTGCACTTTTACTTTTCTTAAGTAGTTGTGTTATTTTTGAGAAGCTGATTATCTAGAAGAGGAAGGTACTGGAGGGAACACAAAAATCATCTTAAAATTCTACTTTTTCATAATAAACCAAATGAGTACACTTTTTCCCCAAAGCCATAAGCAAGTTTTTAAAAGGTTCATAGAGAAGTAATCTAAGATGATCTAAACCAATGGTATTTATTTTTATTTAAAAAATTTATTATTAGTAGAGAGAGAGGAAGGGAGAGAGGCAGAGAGGGACAGAGAGATCAATTATGGTTGCCTTTCACCTGCCTCCAGCTACGGACCTGGCTGGAGACCTGGCTTGCAACCTGGTTATGTGCCCTGACTGGGAATCGAACCAGTGACCTTTGGGTTTGCAGGCTGGCACCTTATCCCCTGTGCCACCAGCCAGGGCTAAACCAATGATTTTTAAACTATAAAGTGCATATCAACTACCTTGGGAGTCTTGTTAAAATGCAGATGCTGATACCACTGGGCTGGAGTAGGGGCTTGGGAACCTGCATTTCTACCGAATTCCATGGGGACACCATGCTATGTCCCAGGGACTACACTCTGAGCAACTAGGCTTGAAACTTCTGGCTCCACTACTCATTATTGTGATCTTGGACAGATATTTACCACTCCGTGCATCAGTTATACCCTTTGTAAAACAGCAATAGCATCCACTTCATAGGGTTTCTGGGAATTTGAAGTGAGTTAATGTGCATAGAATACTTAGAACAGTGCCTGGCATGTGGTGAGCTCCGTAGGCATGTTAACTATTGTCATCTGATATGGACCACTAACAATATACGCAAGTAAATGGTGGGCGAGGGCCCAGAAGATGAAGTCATCTGTGGTTCTAAAAATTAAAACCCACACAAAGATACTTGGTCTTTTGAATCTTCTTATAAATCTGATCTAAAGAATCCTAAAGACAATAAGTTTTATTGAAAAGATATGGTAGAATGCAAAGTTGAGAATATTCCCTATAAACCTCATTAATTTATGTAATCTTGGTGGATGAAAGCAATATACCATACTGTGGTCAAGAACAAAAAAAAATTTGTGGAGGCTGCCCTGGGTGGGAAGTCTTTTACTATAGACATCACATTTGTCTGTTTATCTTGCGTCTGTTTCTCTTTTTTCCTTCCTCTTCTGCAAGAGAAGAGGTAGCATACGCCAGGTTCCAGCGAAGAAGCACTTTCCCCACGACACCTGCTGGGGACAGTCCTAGTCCATTTCACTCAGGGCAAGTGATACAAAAGAAAGTGCCTCACTGTCTTGCTAACCCAGTTGCCAGCAATTATCTCAGAAAAGGGTGGATCTTCCACATAGTCTATTAAAAGGTCCCTTTGACCACAGGTACCATCTTTAAGAAAAATTTACTTCGGTAAAAGTCCAAGGCAGGTGGCAAATTTTCTATACCTTTAAGCATAACAACACAGGAGGAGGCTGCAACTCATTTATTTGGCCAAGTCATTTACTTGGGACAGCACTTTCTAAAATAAAGGAAATCATTTCTGGAAACTACTGAATTGCCTCAGAGGTAGTCATTTAAAGGGAAGAAATAAGCAGACTGATTGCTTCTGTTCTGTAACGGGTTGAACTAGGCCGGCGTCACAAGAAGACCTACCACCTCATTTTCACGGAGAGCCTGAAAAGGACTGTGTTTCTCTGACAAAGACCTAGACCTACCTGAGGAACTCTGGCTGAGGAAAGGGGAGATTTGGTTTCTTTCTAAGCCTCATTTTTGGCAGTCAAGTGAGCTGCCCCAGGAATGGAGTAGGAGGCACCAGAAGGCAGAGCCAGGGACCCCAAGTGGCTGGAACAAATGCAGCAGTTCCCAAGTTTAGTAACAAATCAAAACTCACCAAGGCAGAGTCAGGGAAAGGAAGTGGCTACTGAGGGAAAATGAGACATGGTATACCATGAAATGTGTGTCAAATCCAGTTTGGGGGTTCTTTGTCAAATTCCACTGCCAACAATACTAAGATCTCCCTAAAGAGTTCTCTTAGCTAACCACAAACCCAAAGCTAAGGCACTGATTCTTAAAATGCAGTATGGTAAAGAACCACTTACAAGAATGTTATAAATGCAAAATGCCCAAAAATCTGAGTGAGATTTTGTGGGGCCCTAGAACCTGCATTGCTAAACAAGTACACCAAGAGACTGGGATACAAGGATTCCGTGAGACACATGGTGGGGACACCATAGACGTTAGGGAGTTAGGAACTGTGCACATTTTGCTCCTGGAAGCCCACCCAGTACCCCAGTTCTGTTCCTCTGTAAGAGCTAACCTGCCTCCAGTCAGATCAGAAGTCTCAGTTCACAACCATTGATTTGTTTAAAGTAATTTAAAAGCTTACAATTTGCAAAAGAAGAACGGAAACATTAGTATGCTTCAAATTAATGTGCATTGTATCCCTCTATAAATGATTATATAAAAATGAAGTATGTTCTTCAGCCCAATGAATTTCTGTCACTGGTGACAGGATAATTAGGAGTCTAAATAGTCAAAACTTATGCAAAACAAACCAAATTACCTGCAGTTAAAAGAAGATTCATGAATAAATGCTGACGGCATTCAAGTTAGATCAATTCTTTGTTCACAGCAAGGAAATAATACCTCCTACATCTTTTTCTATTACAGGTATTTCAGATCCTTTCAAAATTCAATTTACTAGCTAAGTAGCTATTACTATCTTCTCTTCAGAAAATAGAAGCAGAACAAAGTAGATATGCTAGTCATGTGGGCTAAATAAATAAATAAATAAATAAAAATAAACCTACGATTCTACAGCCCTAGGAACTAACATGGTAATTTTATTCATTTCCTTTCCTTTCTCTTTTTTTTTTTTAAAGATTTTATTTTATTATTTTTAGAAAGAGGGGAAGGGAGAGAGGCAGAGAGGGAAAGAGACATCAATGTATGGTTGCGTTTCACCTGCCTCCAGCCACAGACCTGACTGGAGACCTGGTTTGCAACCTGGTTACGTGCCCTGGCTGGGGAATCGAACCTGCCACCTTTGGGTTCGCAGGCTGGCACCTTATCCACTGTGCTACCAGCCAGGGCTCATTTCCTTTTCTAAGGCTTGTGTAGCCACTTAGAACACAGGATCACCTCTGAGCCACGCTCACTTCTCCCTCACCAGCCCTCACAAGGAACGTATGTATTTATGTGGGCACACACATACCCTTTGACATGTGGAAGTGCCTTGAGGAATGTTACCTCCTCTTGTCTGCAGAGCTACCAAAAAAAGAAAAAAGAAAGAGAGACAAGCAAACAAACAAACAAAAAAAGCAAAAACAACAAACAACTGAAAAAAGTTAGTTCTAGATCTCATGAATTTCTTCTTCCTCTTTTCTCTCTCAAATCAAGTGCCTGAGGCTCCCTTGGAATGAGGTGGGGGGAACAGGGGGCTGAAGGCTCATCACTGGCCTGGGCGTATAATAACAGAGCACAAAGATTGAAATGAGAGCTCCCTGTGAATCCCCAACGCTGCCACAGCTCCACCTCCGCCTCCCAGGGAGGGGCAGTGCTGTGGAAGTACCTTCTGTGTTCGGATTGCTTTGTGTGAGGACCGTGTGATAGGATGTTATTTGCATTAGCCTATATATAGGTCAAGAACCCCATTAATCATTGCTAAATGAACAGCTCCCGGCTGGTCCTCCCCGTAGCACTCCTAGCTTGAGCAACCCTAGAAGTAGCCATTCCCAATCTGCGTGGGAGACTGACAGCCTGGAGGACCACAGTTGTCCTGGTCCATGGCATTTTCATCTGGTCTTCTCCAACAGCCAGTCGCAGTTTTAAAGGCCTTGGAGGATGGCTTTGGAAGAGCGACATTCATTTGCAGCATCCAGCCTTTAAACCAGACTGTGTCAGACATCATCTTCAAATTTGGGTGAGAGTTCACCAGCCATTTTTGTGTGATGATGTCACAAACTCAGAAACTACGTGTCAGTGTTCACTTCACTCCTGTGAATCACCTAAAATGAGGAGAGTCCCTTAGCTCAAAATGTTTTGAAGCTGAAAATTATATTTGTGGCTGAGATTGTGCCCAAAGGAAAAGTGAATATTGTACAAAAAGGGCCAGCTCTTAAAGCAGGGTTCACTGGACGGGGGATTGGGTAGCCCCACAGATAAGTAGAAAGACTCCACATCTCTGCCTGGCCCAAAGGTGGAGGGCCCAAGGTCAGGCCTACTTCAGTTTGCTGGCATGCACATTCTTACTTTCAACCAGACACAGCTGAGCAGGCAAAATTTTGAGCAAGTGACTCCTACATAAAGCAGTTTCAAAGACAATGTCTGCCATCACGGTTATTCCCGCAGTGTGTTCATCAAAAGTGATCACACATATTTGGATCTTCTGCCTTCATCCAAGGACCAATATGCCCTTAATCTCTGAGGCTACTCCCCAATCTCTCCCTATTTTCTTCCCTTCCAGAGTTACAATTAAAAAACAAATAAGTAAAAAAATAAGCTGTACATAGATAATCACAAACCCTAGTTGATATCTACTTACATTTTTTTAAAAAGCTGCTACCAAAGGACATTTAGGGAATCTTTTTTCCCCTTGTTTGTTTATTTTTAGAGAGAGGGGAAAGGATAGAGAAAGAGGAAGAGAAACATCAATGTGGTTGCCTCTGGCACTCCCCCAACTGGGGACCTGGCCCACAACCCAAGCATGTGTCCTGCATGGGAATCAAACCAGCAATGCTTTGGTTAGCAGGCCAGCACTCAATCCACACCAGCCAGGGCTAGAGAATCTTGATTAGAGCTTTGAAATTCCACTCCAGTACAGAGCTGGTGTACTATCACTACCCCCATGCTCAGCAGGCAAACCCAACATGCCAGACAGCTATTGTCACCTCCTTGTACCTGTATGCAGTTCTTTTTTCTGGTTTTAGCCTCTCCTCCTGTCTAGGTTGAGACCTTCTGCTTGGGCCCCACCTACATTTCTAGGCTGACCAATGTCCCAGTGCACCCAGGATGAGGAGTTTCCTAGGACATTGAATTTTCAGTGCTATGACTGGGATGAGTTGGTCACCCTGGCTCTGACCCTTAGTTGCTGCCTTTGCTAGGCCAGCCTCCCCACTCCCAACACATCCATTTCAGGGTGCAGAGAGAACCCATTATCTGAATGCTGCATGAAACAGAATGGGGGAGTGTTCATGATGCTAGGACACTAGGCAAGAGTTCCCATATATGTAAGCTATTAGTAACTTCCTCCCTTGGGCTCAGTCAGAGAAAGATTACAAGGTCCAGGCTATTCCACAGGTATTACTAAGTAGACATCTACCCTCCTCTGAGGAGCTCTTGCCCAGTTATAGAGAAGTGGTAGTCACTGGCCTCTTTATACCTCTGTATGATTTGAAACTGTTATTCCTCTCCACAAAAGGCCAGTGGCCTCAAACCAGCTATTGAGTTTATTGTAAACCCAAGCAGAAGACTCTGCATCCACCTCAAATCATCTCCACCAATTCAGGATGGCTTCAAATTTCTCAGAGGGCAAGATCACTATTCAGGGCTATTATATTTGCTTAAAGGCAGAAAACGTACATAAAATCTCTTCATTTTTATGTTTTGAGCTTTTTATGCTCCTGTTTAGTGATAGCTGTCCATATATTTGTCCCGTTTCCATCATTAATTTATACTACATATGACCTGATATTAGAGTCAAATCATGCAAAGTACAAATAAGAGGACCACTGTAAATGTTAGCTAGACTGAACTCATTGCCACAACCTAAATGTGATGAGTTTGTACTGTGTCAGCTTAACTAAGCGAGAACTACATTTCCCAGAATTTTTTTCTTGACATAGTTTTGGGTTAGGCTGGGCCACATGAGAGATTTTACGTGCAATCTGGAAGGCAGAAGTGAAGCAGTGGATAGATTATTTCCAAGCTCAGAAGCTTGCTGTCAGCCACCACGTGGTGTTTCAGCTCCTGTCACCGTTGTGGGTCCATTGACTCACCTTGTGGGCGTGCGGCAGCTGCTTCAAGGCCTTCCCTACGCCCTTCTTCAGCTTCACTGACATCTGGGACAGGGATTTAGCTCTGTGACAAAAGGCAGCAGTTTTCACTTGAATCATCAGATTTGGAGACCTGGAGGCACGAGAGACCTTTTCGGTTCCAGTTGATCCTTGTGGGTTCCAGTTTTACAACTGTAAAGGCCACTTGACATCTGTCAGGAGCATTCCTAAGCCATACATGGGACGGACACAGTAGCTAGCATCCTATATTCCCACAATTGATTTTTGTTGTAGCCCCACACCCCTCTCTGTCTTGCCTCCGTGTATTATACCCCAAGACTCCTTCTTCACCATTTTCAAATCCACATTGGCTTGACCCATTGCTGCTGACCTCTTGCTTGTTTGCCAACACCTAAATTATTTTCCGGACCTGGTGGAGGCGGACTTCCTATCCGTGGTGGGCATATCATGCCCAGGTGTTCCTGATGAAGCTGTGTATTTTGGTGCTCTAGTAGAGCGACCAGGACTTCTGGGACTCATCATCCTTCTGGTCCCAGCATCAAAGGATAGGCAGAGAACACCAAAGGCAGCCTAATGCAGAGAACACTCAAAAACTTTTGCAGAGGGTAGGGCTGGATGAGCTGAATAACTGACAATTTCTTGAGAAGTTTGCTGCCTAAGGCATTTTCCTTCATCATGCTAATTTCTGTGTGACCAAAAGTTCTGCTATCCAGAGAGTCATTCTGGCTATCTGTGTATCTCTAAACTGGGTCAATAACTATCTCAGCATAAAAGGACAATGCAGCAGGAATACGTCATTGTTCACTATTTTTGTTTATTTTTTCCCTAGAGGAGATTAGTGTGTTGCTGGAAAGGAGAGGAATCCTCTGTAATGTCGTCTTCCTCTCTCCATCAAAATTTCCCTAACGCTGCTTTCTCAATGATTTATATGATTTGCTCACCAAGAGAGCAATGCTGAGAGCAGCATCCAGAAACAGGTTTTAGACAGGAGCTTCCACTTGCTGGCTCCAATCTACCCGCTACTGACCCAGGTGGTTCTTGCTCGTCCCTTCCTACAGGGCCTTCCAGGGCTGGGCTTACCTATCTTACTGTCTCTTTGAGACAGAGATTTGCCTTTTAGTAGAAATGGAAAAGTCAAGATAGTGCAGATGCACTGTGAGAAGCAATGGGAGGGGATCAGACAAGCTCAAAGGGAATGCATTTAACCCCTCTCTTCTTCCTGGGGCCCAGCTGCTGCTCACCCAAGTGTCACTCTGTGGGAGGCAGTCTGCTGGAAGAAAAAGGAGAAATTGAGAACACAGTAGGACTCTTATCTGACAAACAAGCGTAACTAGGCTGCAGCAGCAAGGGGTTGCGATGAAAACACAGGAAAATGACACTGAAAAAGTGACAATCTAGAAAGGCCACATAAGAGAGAAGGAAAAAAAAAAAAAAAAAGAACATCATAATCCACTCCCCTTTTATTTATTAACTGGAAAATTAGAAACTAGAAAAGGACCTGTAATTTTTCATTGTTGCATTTCTCCCCTCTAATCGTTAGCCTTGGTTGGAGCCAAGGCAATGTTATTTTGTAATTTGTGAACACTTGCAATAGTTAAGGGGGCCAAAGGGAGTTCCAGTAACTGGTCCATGTCTGCCACTTGCATTTCTCCATCTTCTGTGAGGGATAGCCAGGGTTGGAAGAGGGTGGAATCCATTAGATGTTTTTTTTTACGAACTTATACATGTCTCCTGTGGTCCATTGGAGGGGCACTGGCAGTGACGCTGGAAATCTGTGTTATATTCCGTGTCTCTCATGCAGACAGCAGGAAAACGGAAGTCCCATCCCCACGTTTCACATGTATCTGTATACTCTTATTTTTTAATTAAAAATTCTAATTTTCGCACTTGTGTGTTGACTCCATTGATCTCCCCAAGTCCTGCTCAAGACCCACATTCTCCATGATGATTTCTCATTGATCATGCCTTTGAATTTCTCTTAATGAAAGGCAGATTCGCCCAGCTGTAATCTAGCTGTTCAGCGTGTAGGACGATTTTCTTACTAGATTACAAACTCTGTGAGAGCTGCACCCAGCCTGATTCGACGCCTTTTCCTCACTCATCGACACAACACTGCATATCTAGTAAGCACTCACATAATTTTTAAATAGCTATAATCATGAGTCAGTCCAATGGCGCACAATTTTAGGTTTTAAGTTCAGTCGGTATTTTAATATGCAGTTAATATTTATGCATAAAATACACAACTAGGTAGAGAGTTTCAGGCACCACACATTCCTTGAACATGTGTACGTATAAGCTGAGGAAGGGAAAGAGACCAAAAAGCTAAACAAGTCTGGGACTGGCCAAGTCTGGTAGTTTAGAGTCAATTAACATCTAGCAATATTGTTAAATAATTTACATTCTTGTGGAGCTTGCAAGTCCCCGAAACTGATTTTCCCGTAATTCAGTAAATATATGATATTTTATTACCACCCCTGTGATGACAACACTGGAGAAAAATTAAGTTGCAATCCCTACTGAAAATTTTGGAGATTCTACAAAATGTAGATGTAGAAGATGAAATACCCATCTTACACATTTGAAAAGACAATGTAGGATGAAAAAAAAAAAGCATGAGACAAAAAATGAGACTACTGGCTGATAGACTGATGGTACATGGTGGTAACATGGTGTGTGTGTTTAAATGTGTTTCAGGAGGACTATATTCACCAAGAGTGAGTGCATTTGGCGCTACCTACTGAAGCATGGATGGTCTCATCTAAGAGAGCTTTTCTAATTTTTTCCTTTTTAAAAATTTTAAAGACATAAAATGGTAAACACTGAAAAACAGTTCTGTAGCAGTAAGTACATTTACATTTTGCTATGCAGCCATCACCACCCTTCCTCTTCTGAACTTGGTCATCTTGCAAAACTGAAACTCTGCATCCATTCAGCATTAACTCTCTATTGCACCCTTTCTAGCCCTTGGCAACTACTGTCCTACAATATTTTCTGTCTGAATTTCACTATCTTAGACTCTCACACAAGTGGAGTAATTTGTGTAACTGGCTTATTTCACTTAGTATAATGTCCTGAAGCTTTATGGTGTAACTGTTGTCAGAATTTCCTTCCTTTTTATTTTATTTATTTTTAAATTATTATTATTATTAAAGATTTTATTATTTTTCAAAGAGAAGGGAAGGGAGAGAGGTAGAGAGGGAGAGAGGCAGAGGGGGAGAGAGACATCAATGTATGGTTGCCTTTCACCTGCCTCCAGCCATGGATCTGGCTGGAGATCTGGCTTGCAACCTAGAGTTATGTTGCCTTGGCTGGGAATCAAACCAGCGACCTTTGGGTTTGCAGGCTGGTGCTTTTCCTTCCTTTTTAAAGCTGGATAATGATTCATTGTAGTTTTTTATGGGTCGAATTGCCCTCTGCCCACCCACACACAATTTTCATAGGTTGAAGCTGTAATCCCAATGTGATTCTATTTGGAGACAGTCCTTTATGGAGGTAATTAGGTTAAATAAAGTCATAGGGTGGGGCTTGCATCCCATGAAAGTGGTATCCTTATGAGAACAAAAACACCAGAGCTCTTCCTCTTTGCACATCTGCACAGAGAGAAGGCCCTGGAAGGGCACAGAGAGGAGGAGGCCATCTGCCTGTGAAGTAGAGAGGTTTCCCCAGAAATGGGCCCTTGAAGGCACCTGCATCTTGGACTTCCAGCCTTCAGAACTATAAGAAAATAAGTTTCTGTTGTTTAAGCCAGCTAGCCTCATATTTTGTTATAAAAACCCCAGCAGACTAATGCAGCCTAGTGCGCGCGCACACACACACACACACACACACACCATGTTTTGCTTATCTGCCTATCTATCCATGGACACTTGGGTGGTTTTACCTTTCAGCTAGGAAAGGTAAATTGAGGAATCATCACACCATTTTCTACAGCAGCTGTACTATTTTACATTCCTGCTGGCCATGCGCAAGGGTTCCAGTTCTGTATCTCTTGTTTTTTTAATGTTTACATACGATATTTTGGTTTCCATGAGAAGCCTGTGACCATTTAGTAGAAACTGTAGATTTGGAACTAATGACCACCTATTCAAATATGGAGAGTTAATTTGCTTTCCTGCAAATAGTAACACAACAGTACACAATACTGTTTTTTGGGGGGATTCACACTAAACAGAATCATTTAGTGCCATTTTGTATAAACATCACTTCATTAAAATTTGTTTCAAAAGCCTGTGACTTTTCAGGGTTATTCATACTAAATATGACAAGGTTACCTACCCTTCTCCTCCCCCAGAATAGTGCACTCAACCCATGCCAACTGAGACATATTTTTTCATCTTTCTCTCTGGGTGATCTAAAGGTATCAGATCAGATAGCATCCCAGAAACCCCCTCTGGCATTAAATTATGGCATTTGTCAGCATGATGTTACTTGATTTCAGCGCCATATTTTACCGAATCTCAGCTTATAAATGGATTTTAGAAATATCTTTCTTCACATAGCCTCTAAATTGCAAATGCTAATAATTCTGTATAAATACGATACCTTTTAAAACCACTTCTAGAAAGAAGGAACTTGTACCCTTTGCAACAACATGGATGGAACTGGAGAGTATTATGCTTAGTGAAATAAGCCAGTCAGTGTAGGACAAATATCATATGATCTCACCCATTACGGGACAATAATGAGCAAAACTAACAACAAGCAAAACAGAACCAAGTATATGAATACAAGGAATAGGCCTTCAGTGGTCAGGGGGAAAGGGGTTGGGGGGAGGGGGGAGGCAGAGGCAAAGAAGGGGAGCAGCTTAGACAAGAACCTAGTATAAAGGAACCATGGCCATGGACAACAGGTGGGATTGATTTTGGGGGGAATGGGTGGGTGGGGAGGGGGACAGAGGGGAGCAAAAAGGGGATGGATGTAATACAACAACAATAAAATTTAAAAAAAAAAACCACTTCTAATTACTTTCTATAATTTTCATAAACATAAAAATAATGCAAAGAAAATCACAAACATTAAAGAACTTTTTGTAACATTTTTTAGTAAGTATACTTTCCAAATATTTCATCCGATCCAGGATCATTATTAAACTTTTTAATTATTCTGTACTGTTCTTCAACGGTCTCCTTCTGCACACACCAAAGAATGGGGATATGTATTTTCAATATTTAACATCTCTCAAGTATTCTAAATGTTTCCCAGGAATTATTTACCGTGATTGCAGCGTTTTTTCAACTTTCGAGCTACTTCAGCTGAATGACAACTGACGTAAAACTGGCAAGTGAAAGTCAATATTTAACTGGTACTTCACTTGGACATTTTATTTTAGTTTCCGGCTTTAATGTTTAATAATGGACTGGCGGAGGGGAGCAGGAGTTAGCTCTGTTTTGTTCTCTTGTTCACTGCACAGTGACAGTGGCTAAGCTCCTCCAGTCTTTCCTCTACAACTGACTGGGGAGCAGGCAGCCCCCCTAAAGGCCAACATCCGTATCCCGAAGGAGAAAAGCTGCACCACAAAACTGGGGTTCCTGGCTGCTGGAGAAGGCTGGGGACCCACTGCAGGAAGCAACAGAGCAGCCTAGAGCTACTGGCCCATGGGCGCCAAAAGATTCTAGGTACGCTGAAGGCAGGCTCAGGTTGGGATCTGCAGCACATTGGCCAAAAGGCAGCTCAGTTCATGAAGAGCACCCCACCCCCCCACCCCCCGCCTTCAGCCAGGTGGAGGCCTGGGCCAGTGTCAAGGTCAAGTCAGGGAAACAGCTGCTGGAGTCTTTCTGAAGGCAAACATCTTGGGTCTTGCTGCAGACCGCCACTGCGGCCAGCCCTTCCTGACTGCCGGCTTCTTTCCCTCTTTGGTCGGCCTTTTTCTTTCAGCCCTTGTATAAGAATTTCTTGCATAAATACAGTTTTCATCCGCCCCCCTCCAAAATTAAATAGAGGAAGAGAAAGCTTGCTGTCAGGTTTTCAGAAGGCATAAACATAGGAAACAGAGAGAGGAAAAATTAGATGACAACGTGGATTGTAAAAAGATAAACTTTTAGAATTAGGGGCTGAACCTAACAAGATTATAATTTAACAGGAATAAACATGAACCTTGCACTTAGGGTTAAAAATCAGCAGAGTGAGTAAAGGGTAAGTGAGCTGTTCGTTGTGCAACGGGTTGGTGCAGAGATCGTAGCTGACCGTAAGCTCCAGAGAAGCCCAGAGGCTTGGTGACAAAGCCACCTAATCACAGAGCTCTGCTTCCGCAAACAAGCGGACTCTGCCCCCATTGGACCACGTTATGTTCCGTTCTGAATGACCCAGTTTTAAGGCAGATGTTAATACACGGAAGAGCATCAGGAGGCAGGGTTGCGAAGAGTCTGAGAATCATGTCACCTGAAGATCACCCCAAAGAAGGAGGAACTGATTGTGAGCCTTTCCCAGTGTCTGCCAGGCTGACTGATAACTGTCAACTAGGACTCAGACTAATGTGACATCAGCAAAGTAGATTCAGCCCAGCACATGGGAGAATAATTAGACCTGTCCAAAAATAGAATGTGCTTCTGTGGCCGGAAATAGTTCGGCAGTTGGGTGAACACCAGTAGAGGGAAGGAACCCTACCCAGGGTACTCGGTTGTGCTGGCCGAAGGCTCCCAGAGACGCGCCAATCCAAAACTCCCCAGAGCGCAATGGAAACAGGTGCTTCCTGCCAATGCTGTGCAGAGTGTAACTGGTTTTAGGGCTGTGTTTTTCCTTTTTCTTTGAAATTGTTGTTCTATTACAGTTGCCCCATTTTCCCCACTTTGCTCTGCCCTGCCCTGCCCACCCACCCCCTTCTCCCACAACCAATTCCCATCCTGTTGTTCATGTCCATGGGTCATTTATACCAGTTCCTTTACTAGGATAGGAACTACACTAGTTCCTTTCCTCTTCTTTCCCCCCTTCTCCCCCAAGCCCCTTCCCCTCTGGTCGCTATCAGTCTGTTCCTTGTTTCCATGCCTCTGGTTTTATTTTGCTTGTTTGTTTTGTTCGTTAGGTTCCTGTATTAGGTGAGATCATATGGTGTCTGTCTTTTGCTGCCTGGTTTATTTCACTAAGCATAATACTCTCCAGTTCCATCCGTCCTGTTGCAAAAGTTAGTTCTTTCTTTCTGCTGTGTAGTATTCCATTGTGTAAATATACCAGTTTTGTTTCAGTTAAAAATTTCTTAATTTTTTATTCCTGGTACCACTACCACAATTTACAGGACAATATACCTGATGTAATGAAAAGAAAAAGAAAAAGAGACAAAGCTACAACAGATAAAAGACCTCAGGAATCTACATCTCACTGACACTATATTGCATTAATCAACAGCTGCACTTTTTGCAAACTGTGGCTATGATAGTTCTGAACAAGAAGGGTTTCCTGTTTAAGCTGCAGGAACTTTTCGTTCCTTCTGTGGCAGATTTTTACAGTTCCTTGAATGCATTCAAATGAATGTATTTGGGATACTATCTCAAAGTAACCTGCAGCTTTCCTGACAACTCCTCGCTGCTGAGGAGTTGTCTCCTGCTGAGAACTGTAGCCCTTTTCTTCTGAGTTTTTAGAACCTTCTGCTACCATATCCACCACTTCCACCACCAGACCCATAACCACCACCATAGGGGCTGCCCGAGCTTCTTCCACCAAAACTGCCACCCCCCTTCATGGATCCATCATTTGACTGCTGTTGTCCACTGTAATTTCCAAAACCATTATAGTTCCCACCACCACCATAGTTACCACAAAATTTCCCCCTTCATTGTCACCATCATATCCTCCTCCACCATCATCATATCCATTACCTTGGTTTCCATGTCCACCCCCATAGGCTCCTCTACTACTGTAACCAGGACCACCACCATAGTTGCCACCATCACCTCCAAATCCATTATATCCACCATCACCTCCTCCATAACCACCCCTGCTGCCACCTCCTCTTCCACCAAAGTTGCCACCATGGCCAAAGTTACCACCCACCACCTCCAAAGTTTCCTCCATGACCCATAAAGTTGCCAGATCTACCTCCACGGCCTCTCTGCAATCCAGCAGACTGCATTCCTTGTTTAGAAAGGGCCTTTTTCACTTCGCAGTTATGCCCATTACCAGTGTGGTATTTCTGAACAACAATTTTATCCACTGTATCATGATCATCAGAAGTTACAAAAGCAAATCCTCTTTTTTCCCCCACTCTATCTTCTGTAACTTCCATGGTTTCAATCTTGCCATACTTTTCAAAGTAGTCTCTCAAATTATATTCTTCTGTATCTTCTTTAATACCACCCACAAACATTTTCTTCACTGTTAGATGGGCACCAGGCTTTACAGAATCCTCTCTAGAAACAGCTCTTTGGTTCCACTGGACGCCCATCAACCTTAATGTGGTGGAGCACACGTTGCTGCATCCACCTCTTCGACACAAGAGTAAGTCACAAAACCAAAGACCCGAGAATGTTTTGCTCGGGGTCTCTCATCACCACACAATCCGTGGGTGTGCCCCATTTCTCAAAATGTTCTCTTAAACTACCATCTGTAGTTTCAAAGCGCAAACCACCAATAAACATTTTCTCAACTGCTCTGCTTCCTTTGGATCATGGCCCTTCATTTTGAGACCAGACTCGCCTCTTCCAACTCACGTCCTATAAAATATACCAGTGGAATATTTATACTGGAATAAATATACTGGTATATTTATAAAATATACCAGTGGATTCATTCATCCACTGATGGGCACTTAGGTTGTTTCCAGCACTTGACTATGATAAATAGCGCTGCTATTGAACCTAGGAGTGCACAGGTTTTTCTGAATTGGCGTTTCAGGATTCTTTGGGTATAATCCTAGCAGCGGAATCGCTGGGTCAAAAGGCAGTTCCATTTTTAGTGTTCTGAGGAAATTCTGTACTGTTCTGAACCAGTCTGTATTCCCGCTAACCGAGCACTAGGGTTCTCTTTTCTCTACATCCTCACCAGCACTTGTTGTTTCTTGATTAGTTGATGATGGCCATTCTGACCAGTGATTTAGGGCTGTCTTAATGTGATTTCCAAAAACCAACTGGCAACACAAGGGGATTCATATGCCTACTAGGTGACAGGGCATTTATTTATTTTAGCCCAGGAATTTTGTCTGAGGCCTGTACAGCTGAAGTCACCAGAAATCACAACCAGTAGCACTTAACTACTGTTCTCAGAGCCTCCGAATAGCAGCTGAAACATGGAAATACTTGAAAAGGAAATTACTGGGTTGGCCAAAAAGTTCGTTCAGTTTTTTTTTTTTTTTACTTAAGATGGCTCTAGTAGCTCTTAGCTGTCTTTAACTTCCATTCAAAACAATTTTGTTAGATTGTATTGTGACAGCTGTTATATAAGCATGTATTAAAAAACATAGAATTTGGCGAATTTTTGTGTAGCCATTTTAATACTGAAGATAGAAGAAAATATGCAATATTTATGGCATATGATGCTTTATTATTTCAAGAAAGGTAAAAATACAACTGAAATGCAAAAAAAAAAAAAAAATTCTGCAGTGTGTGGAGAATGCACATAATCAGGTTGCAAGCCAGGTCTCCATCCAGGTCCATAGCTGGAGGCAGGTGAAAGACAATCATATACTGATATCTCTCTCTCTCTGTGCCTCTCTCTCATCCCCTCTCTCTAAATATAATAAATTAAATATTTTTTAAAATAATAAAATAAAATAAAAGTATGTATCATTTCATCTTCATCATCTAATATTAACTGCTTAGAATGTGTCATGTACTGTTCCAAGTTTACATGAATTATCTGGTTTAATTCTTATAAAAATCTGTCACTTAGATATTGCTACCCCCATTTTACAGATTAAAAAACTGAGTCACAGGCCCTGGCTGGTAGTACAGTGGATAAGGCGCCAGCCTGGGAACCCAAAGATGGCAGGTTCGATTCCCCAGCCAGGGCACATAACAAGGTTGCAAACCAGGTCTCCAGTCAGGTCTGTGGCTAGAGGCAGGTGAAAAGCAACCATACATTGATGTCTCTCTCCCTCTCTGACTTTCTCTTCCTCTTTTTCTAAAAATAATTAAATAAAATCTTTAAAAAAAAAAAACTGAGTCACCATAACAGGTATATGATACTTAAATCTCAATGTTTATGGAATATTAGACAGCCATGTCTCAGGCGATCTCAGCTGTAATGTCTTGGAAATGTCACACACAGCATTTCTCAAAGACAGTTTACTGATTAACAACCACATTATTATTCTATAACCACTAGTCTTCAGTGTATGTTTAATGATAACTAGAAGAAAATAACTATGGCATCAATACTTTGACAAAACAATGTTAGAAGAACCCTGGCATCCCAGGGAAAATGATGTTAACCATTGGTTTAAGAGCACTATAGCACAATAGCCTGACCATCCTAACTCTCTGTTGAGCTACACTTCTCAAGACCCTTCAGCCCTCTTCTGTGCTGAGAGGACACAATCACATTCTGACTCCCCGGTTTATATCTTTCCCCGAGGTCGACCTACCTGGGCTTGACATGTTTTTGTTTATACATCATTATTAGGATTGCTGTGGCTCAAAAGCCTTCAATCGTTAAGGTTCTTCTGTATCTATTTGATCACAACTAGTATTGATCCTGGGAATTTCTGTCACCACTTAGTACCGCCTACTATTCATCCTTCATGCTCCGTGTCTTGTTCAAAGCCATCCTATGACCTAAAATAGGCATTCTGTCGAGTGGAAACTTAGAAACTCTCGAGATGTCAGCATGTGTAACATATCCCAAAGGGAGTGTAATCTCGCCTTCAGAGGAATCCAACTGTGAGCAATTAGCTCTAGAAACCTGGGGGGTAGGTTTCAGGGATGAGTAATGCCATTGCAGTGGCAGGGCGTGGTATGTTTATAGTCACAGTAAAGCCACTAACCTTTCCCTGCATAAACACAGTTGCTCAAATTAGTTTCGTTTGGGTCTACCGAATGGACCCTTCTGGGCTGACTCTGTCTGACTCTTTAGTGACTTGTACACACTAAAGACCTCGCCCTCTCTAACCTTGTAAAAAGTTTTCCCAATCTTAATAAGCACAGTTGTCAATATCTACAGCTTAAGTATATTAGAATTTCACAAGTTTCCATATTCTCAGCCAGCACCGTTCAGCAGACATATAAAGCAAACGACAAGAACTCAAAATTCCCTTGCAGTCACATTTTAAAAATTAAAGCAGTTGAAAATAACTTTAGAAATATATGACGGTATCTCCAAATTGTCCTTTTACTGTGAAGTGAATATCAGAAGTTGTTAAGAAATGCTTTACATTCTTTTCTTTGAACTAAAACTTTGAAATCTCGTATGTGTTTTCAGTTTACAGCGCATTTCAATGTGCACTAGCTACTTAACAAGTACTACATGGGAAGTATGGCCCTAGACTTGTTAAACCTCACGTTAATACTATCTTGGAACATCCAATATCTAAACATCCCAGCTAATGGGTTCCTAATTAAGTTTCTAGAATGGAGTATGAATTAAACACTCTTGACCTGTAGTTTTTGTACCAGGTTATTGTTTATAATGAATGAATTATGGTGAAGAACAGCTAAGACCTTACTGTGTACACATAAAAATGGATAAATTTGTTAAAGTTACAATATAGTGCACAACTAGAGTAACTGTACTAGCTGCCAGAATTATAATGATTTCTAATCAAGTAGTAACTACTTAGGCTGGCAATCTAGAAATTCATAGAGTGGCTCCTTGGTTATTTAATGAAGAAAACATAACAAATACAGAGGGGGATCAGACATTCTCCAGTTGTTCTTCACAATGGACTCGAGGGTGATAATTTTCAGAAAGGCAGTGGTCCAACCTGAGTCTCTTCTCAGTGTCCAGTATGTTCTTATCTGGCGTAAGTTAGAATACTGCTGCTCCCATTAGCAATCACACAGCATTCTTATTTTTGGCTTTTAGATCTGAAGGAATGGTCATTTAAGTTACAACTCTAACCCTCTTACCTATCCAGTCAGCATCTCTAGCAGCTGTGTTCTCTTTAGGACTATTTTTTGTTTGTTTGTTTGTTTACCTTGGCAATGGGCAGGAGTTTCTTAAGGTCTCTTCAGTGGAAGAAGAATCTTCCTATTTAGAGTAAAGTTAAATCTGATTTCCATCCGTTTGGCACCACGATACTCCTTGCGTGGTACTATTAAACATTTCCACTATAGTTGTTCAGGGCATTGCATGTAATTACCCCAGGCTTAATAATGCATAGGCTACCACAGCATTAGCATAGAAGAAGGTATGGGCATGGGAGAAGGTGACAAAAATAACAACTGGTTAGAAGTTACATAATTTGATCATAACTATCATCAGGCCTCTGTTTTGTGCCAGGTGCATGTCCAGATGTGACATACACATGCTATGTACAATATTAACTCTTAATTTTTATAACAGTTGTATGAAGTGGTTAGATGTTTTATTTTGCAGATAGAGAAACGGCCTGAGAAACTAAGTATGTTGAAGAGGGCTACAAACCTAGTATAAGATGAAGCATGGTCTATCTCATCTCCACACCATGATGCTTCCCAATAAAGTAAAACAGATGGAAAAAGTAATGGTTTGCTGCAAGCCAGCAGAATTGTTGAGTGAAGGAGCAGAGTAAGAATTACACGGAGAGCAATATAAACATTGCATCGTTTTCCTATATAGCAGAGAGAAGAGGGAGAAATTGAAGAAGCAGTGAAAACACTGGTTTCCAGAGGTGATCATAAATATGCTTCCACAGAAAATAAAGTTCAGAGAAACAGTGGAAATTGAAAAAGTAGGAAGGACTGAATGTATAGAAGTGATAAATATGATTAAGACACCAAAGGAGAGAGAAAAAAAGTAATCCAGCTGATCCCCACATCAGTAGCTTTCAAACTTTCTGACTAGAGCCCACAGAAAAAATACATTTTACACAGGGATCCAGTTAACTAACACTACACACACACACACACACACACACACACACACATTTTAGTGAGATATATATTTAGTGATATGTATTAGTGACATATTTAATGATATATTTAGTGATTTACATATATATTCACTAAAACAGGTGTAAATACAATTTAGTGAAGGAAGAATAGTCTTTTTGACAAATGGTGCTAGAACAGTTGGCTATCCATATGTACAAAAATTGAACTTCATAGCTCTCTTTATTTACAAAAATTAACTTAAGGTGGGTCATAGAACTAAATGAAAAAAATTGTAACTATAAAACTTCTAAAAGAAAACATAGGAGAAAAATCTTTGTGACCTTAGGTTAGGCATGTTTTTATTTTTAGATCCAACACCTAAAGAACAAATTTATAAATTGGTCTTTATCAAAAATAAAAATTTCTATTCTCCATAAAACACAATTAGGAAGATAAAAAGGAATATCAAAAGGCAAACTAAAAGAAACTGTTTGCAAAGTACATATTGACAAATGACTTGTATCTAGAATATATAAATAATTCTCAAAACTCTCAGTAAGAAAACAAAACAATTAAAAAAAGATTCATTACCTGGCTGGTGGCACGGTGGATAAGGTGCCAGCCTGCGAACCCAAAGGTCACCGGTTCAATTCCCAGACAGGGCATGTAACCAGGTTGCAAGCCAGGTCTCCAGCCAGATCCACAGCTGGAGGCAGGTGAAAGGCAACCATACACTGATGTCTCTCTCCCTCTCTCCTTACCCTCTCTCTAAAAATCTTAAAAAAAAAAAAGATTCGTCAAAGAAGGTATACAGATGGTAAATAAGCCCAAGAAGCTCAAAGTCACCAGTCAATAGAGAAGTGCTCATTAAAACTACAGTGGGATACCACTACACACCTATTAGGATGGCAAAAATTCAGATGTTCAGCTCCACCAAGTGCTGCCATGGATGTGGAGAAACCAGAGCTCACAGACACTGCTGGTGGGAATGTAAAAGAAAACAACGACTTTGGAAAGCAATTAGATAGTTTCCTAAAAAGTTGGTACACCCACCATATGATCCAGCCATTCCACCCCTAGGCATTTACCTAAGAGAAATAAAAGCATTTGTCCCCACAAAAGATCTGTAAAGAAATGTTCATAGGGACTTTATTTATAATAGCCCTAAACTGAAAATAATCCAAAAGTCCACCAACAGGTAAGTGGATAAACAAACAGTTGTTGCATAGCCATACTACTTAGCAATAAAAAGGAATAAACTATCGGTACATGTTATAATAAGGGTGATTACAAAAATAATTATGCTTAGTATAAGAAGCCAGACAAATGAGAGAGCACACTATATACTATCATTTACATAAAATCTGCGAAAAATCAAATGAATTAAATTGTAATGAAAGGCCCTGGCTGGTAGCACAGTGGATAAGGTGCCAGCCTGCGAACCCAAAGGTTGCACTTGTTTATTACACTTGTTTATTACGTAATTTACAAGGTTGGGAAATACCACTTCTTAGTCTAAATGGCCCTGGTATAAACTGAAGCCACTTCCTGCCACCTAGAAATAGACAGTCCTGTCCTGATGTACCATTTGTGCAGCGACTAGAGAAGGAAATTGCCATACTGCATGTAGGCTAAAAAGTGTTATTTTAATAAATTACCTTTTACTGGTCTGTAATTGTGATGCGCCTTACTATCAACGTCTCCAGGTAAAGTGGTACATGTCTTCAGTGTTCTCTTTTTGAAGCAAAGCTGGTATTAATTCAGAAGTACCTTTTACCACCCATAGCACCATAGCCCAAGTAGTTACTTTCACCCAGTCCAGCATTAGTTATGTTCTTCCCTAATTACGCTCATTACTCAGAGCACTAATGGAGCAAGGCATTCCCTCCAGGCTCTTTTCAGGGTGGGTGAAACCAGTGTAATCCTTACCCACTGCTTTATTTCCAATCTGTCTGTATAATTTAGTGCCTCACCCCACTTTTCTAGTTTTTAGTTGCACTGGCAGGTTAGCTATGTTTGGCTCTCCTCACGGACCACTTAATGCAACTCTAATAATAAGAA
Source organism: Noctilio leporinus (assembly GCA_004026585.1). Taxonomy (NCBI): domain Eukaryota; kingdom Metazoa; phylum Chordata; class Mammalia; order Chiroptera; family Noctilionidae; genus Noctilio; species Noctilio leporinus. The sequence goes on from PVIW01000021.1 coordinate 1,015,803, forward strand.
AATTGATGACGGCCAAGTCAGAAATGAGGTGGGGTCCAACAGACATCAGCCAGGTAGAATCAAGCTATGTTCTCGCTGAACCCTGTTGTACACATAAAAATGAACTCTCTCGTGCAGAGGTGAAGTACTTATTTTTGCAGTGATGTAGTCAACCATTTGACTAACCAATAGGGAAGCTTCCTATCTAAAACAGTCACGGAGGATGTCTAAGGTAAAAGGCAAATGTGAGACCCTGGAGGTCAGAGTTCAGTCTGGCCCACAACCTGTGGGCCAAATCTGCCTCAAAGCCTGGTTTCAGGCAGCTAAAAATAGTCTCTAAGGTTGGGTGAAGAATTCAAAGAAGGCTAGCTGCAGACAGGTGGAATTATATAAACTTCTAATTCCAGTGTTTGTAAATAAAGTTGTATTGCAACATAGGCACACAATGGTTGACATACTGTCAATAGCTGCTTTGCACTGGAATGTCAGGGTTGGAATTGTGACAGAGAGCATGAGGGTTGCAGCCTACCACATGTTCTCTTTGGCCCTTTACGGAAAAGTTTGCTGCTCTGCTCAAAAGATTTGAGGAGAGAGAAACACCAACATCTGGTCTCCCTCCCTTGCCTCCGGAGGAGCCCCTGGCTGGCCTCAGTGTTGCTATATTGTTTCGGTATAAAACCATATCCTCAAGTACCAGAGCAGGAACACCAAACAAAATATAATTTAGCAAGTGATCAAGACCCACAGGAGAGCAAAGTAGAACTTTAAATAATTTCATCTTGTCATACAAGTAGACTGTAAAGCAATAAAAAGCTGCATGGTGTGTGTGTGTGAGAGGATGAGATTTCCTATTATTCTGGGAGAAATCCTGCCCTTTCTGTTTTGTAGCAGATTACCCAGCGGCCAGTATGCACTTCTTCCTTTCTAGGAAGCTGGCATTTTGTGTGGGTGTCTATTCAGGCCTCACATGACACAAGATTAAAGCCTGATTCATCCCAGCCAGTCACTGAAATCCAATCCTCTTGCCAGAGCTCGGTGTTCAGGAGAGACGGATGACTCAGCCGCAGCCAACAAAAGGAGAGAAGAATTCACCTGGGGTTTTCTAGGAAAAGCTGCTCCAGGGATGAAACACTCACACCCCTTCTTGGGCATCCCTGCCTTTGCATGTGTTACTGGGCCCTAGGACAGCCTCCTGCAGGCCTCAAGGGGAGCTGAGCTTGCTGGAAGGAAACAGAGGAAGCCAAGCACAGAGACAGAGAAACCTGAGTTTTGGAAGACATCATTGACCTAGCAAATAAACAACCTTGAATGCACCCTGTCTCAGATCTTATTATATGACATAATTTTCCTTATTATCTTAGTCCTTTTTGTGATGGGTTTCCTGCTACTTGTAGTACTCTAATGGATTTTTATTAGTTCTGCATACATGGATCTTATTAATGTACCCTTTCATAGGGATATCTACCACCTATATTCCTGAATGGTAAAGACTTTCTATATAATAAAATTGACTAGTCCATGCACATTTATATTACGAAAACTCCAAACCCAAAACCCCCAAATGCTGAAAACCCATTTATTATCAAGTACTTAGATTTTCCCTTCAGGATAATCACATGGATGTGACATTTTGTCAAGATGAGTCCATCAGCTTTGTTTATAAATATTTGATCCTGCCATTTTTCCCTACTCAGTAGGAAAAGTATAGAATTTTATGTTTTTGGATTATATCAGCAACTCCAATGATAAAGTAGTTGCTCTTTCAACAGATATGACCAAGCACTTGCTTACAGGATTGCAGTACTCTGGAATACTATGGAGTTTACAAAGCAAAGAGAAGACAGTGCAAGTCTCTAAAGGGTACGAATCAGAGGAGCAACAAGACACAACTCAGAAACCTAAGTGCACATGTGAAACATATATCAAACTGTACTTTACAGTTTCCATGAATAATAATGTCTGTCTGGAGAGCAGGCAATGTTTCCTAGAGGAGGTGAATGTGGTCCTTTTAGATTAGATGGTGTGTTAGTCCATTCGGGGCTGTTGTAATAAAATACCGTAGCCTGGGGACTTGTAAACAGCAGAAATTTATTTCTCACAATCTGGAGGATGGGAAGTCCTGAATCAAGGCATCTGATGAGAGGTGCGTTCTGTGTCTGGTGGGAGACTGCCTCTTGGCTCGGAGATGGCCATTTTCTCCCAGAGCAGAAGCGGTGAGGGATCTCTGGGTCTCTTACAAGAGCACTAAGCTACCCTCAATGGCCTAATCACCTCCCAAAGTCGGCACTTCCAAATACCATCCCTCTGGGCCTTAGGAGTTAGCATATGAAGTTGCGGGTAGGACACAAACATTCAGTCAATAGCATATGAGAAGCCAGAAAAGCAGAGGCCATGCCCTATGACTCTTTGTTCACATGGACCCAGTGCCTGGGACAAGTAGGGTGCCATCAATATTAGTATTCAATTTCATATTCTATGCATACTTATCATACAAAATACCCTATTGACACAATAACCCCATGAGTTTATTGGAGGCTGTTTGAGCTTCATTGAAGCTGCCCCTAATGTTTCAGATTGTCCACAGGTTTATTGTTTGAAAGTAAGCACAGGTACATAGCAAAGATAGTTCTGCCTGATGTTTGATTCTTCCAGAAATTTCATAAATTGAATCTTTCAGTTTGTTCAGTGGTTAGACCCCTTTGAATAATTGTAGTAACTTCATTGAAATGCCGCATTTATGAATGTTCCAGTCCACGAGTCCATCCATGGTAACTGGAGGAATTGGGGGGTCTTACTCACGTTAGCAGATGCAGCTATTCATTAATCTCTAACCTCAGGTGTCCATTAGAGTTCATTTTATAGCTTCACATTCCCACCAGCACCTTCCGACCTTGGTCTTGCCTTGATTCCCCCATCATGTCCAGCTGTTCTGCACACTGCATCCACAATGGCCAACAGATTTTCAAATACGCTGATCACAACACTCATTTTCATGCTTTACTTGATTCCTCCTGAGCCATTTCCCTGATATATTTTGTTTTGGTCACTGAAGTGGAGCCCTGGGTTCATGAGGCAATGCTAGTACAGACTCCTGTAAGATTACATGGAGCTCTCATCCTTCCCTCTGCCTCTATTAAAAATAAATGTTGTGAAAAGCAATTCTTCCTCTGACCTTACGCTTAAGTATCCTAAAGTCCAGACTAGGAGAATGTAAGGCAGTTCTAGAAGTTGGATTGCTCTTTAGATATTTAAAGAAGTCATTGTTTTTCTTTCAATTTGATTTCATATACTTCTAGTCTTATGATGGAATTCTTTAATTCATTTATGTAACATACAGTTCACTTCAGCATTCAACACATATTTCATGAGGATCAACTGTGTTCAAAGTACTGTGCTGGCAATGAAGAGTTTACAAGGTTTCTGTATGTGCATGAATGTGCGCATTGTCTGCATGTGTGTGCACATGTGCAGGTGTGTGTACATATGTGTGTGTGCTTGTGTAATGCAATATTATTTGGCCCTGAGAAAGAAGAACTTCTTGCCATTTGCAACAATATAGTTGTAGTTTGAGGACATGATGGTAAATGAGATAAGTCAGACAGAGAAAGACAAATACTGTATATCACATATGCAAAATCTGAAAACGCCAAACTTGTAAAAACAGAGTAAACTAGTGGTAACCTGGGGCTGGGGGTTGAGGGGTTGTGGGGGGTGGGGCTTGTGAGCAAAGAAAAGAAATGGCTGGGGTGGGGAAGCAAAAGAATAATGCTTTGTAAAATCCTTGAACACTGCATAAAATTACAGTGTGAAAATTACATGAAATTACATTAAGTTTAACTGCAATACAGCCATGCTCATGATTACATTATGGTCAATGACTCTACTTTGGCCCTGAAGTGGCAGAATTGAGTAGTTGAGACAGAAGCTGTGTATAGCAGTAAAATCAAATATATTTACATTTTGGTCCTTCACAGGAAAAGTTTGCCAACCTCTAATCTAGAGGAGCTCTCAGGAAAGGCTATGCAGCCTACTCACAATAATCAATAAACCTTTCATTAGTGAAATCTATAATATACTGTATATAAGTATATAATAGGTAAGACAAAGCACCAAATAAAAACAAAAAACAACACTAAAGAGGGAAAATACTAATAATATAAGCTGCGCGTCATGTGCCAGGTTCTCAGCTAATCGCTTCTTTAAATAAAAGTGATTCTCTCCTCTCCTTCCCACAAAGCTGCAAGACAGGCATCACTTGTCCCATTTCATAGAGGAGGAACCTGAAATTCAGAGGCTGGGTAATTTTTCCCTTGGTCACAAAAGCCAACACAAGACAAAACCAGCCTTTGAACCCACAGTAGTTTACCTTTAAAACCACAACCTTAACTGTCACTTTAGAATCTCAGACTCAAATAGGCAAGTAATGTTGGGCTTGCACACAGGAAAGTGGGGAAGTAGAATCTTCCTACCGTCCTTGAAATTGCAGTTTTTCCAGAGCAGGAAGATGGAAGAATGTGGAACCATGAAGCCTGGTGCCCGTTTTCATAGAAGCGTGTCTCCTTCCCAGCTATCAAGGCCAGAGAGGAGTTAGGGCTGATTGAGCAAGGCTGGACAGTGCTATTTAAGCACTACAGCTGCAAATAATCCCATTAGCATTGGCCCTTGGACGTGAAAATTCCCAAGAGACGGGCAGGTGAGGGTTTCGTTAACCCAGGAGCTTCCAACCTCCTTGTTGACAAAATGAGGACTAGAGTTTTTGGGAAGAGGGTGAAAGATCCAAGAATAGTTGCCATAGGATGAAAAAAAAAAAAAAAAGAAATCTAGAAACACACGAAGGGAGATAACAAAAGTAGTTGGATAGAGACAATTGTTAAAGGAAAAATAAAGAGAACATAGATTGAACGTTACTTGGAAGTTTTACTTTTAAGTAGGGGACCAGGCCCAGCACAGAGTCTAGGTTCTGCAGATGTCAAGCAATGGTGCTCTTAAAAAATTCATTGCCGTCCACTCAGGAACTAACATTTGTAGGTAGAATGTGGTGATGACAAAATTTTAATAGTGGAAACATTACCCCCAGGATCAATATTTCCCCAAGTCTGTTGATGTCTTCAAGATTCACACACGTGACCCCATGACCCAGTAGAGAAAAATGTGGCATGTTTAAATGTTTGAAAAACTCTGGATTATATAAATGTAAACAGATTTATTTACCATGGGATTTCTCAAAACTTTTAATATACTTTCATATTCTGGGACTATCTAAAAGACAAACCTGGAGTGTTCCCAAATATATTTGACTATGTAGCACCCCCAGATACCCCCACATACATGTACTTTTAGGTGCACTCACAGGGATAACATTTGATGAAATCTTTGAAAAAACACTGGCCTAAACATACACTGAAATTCCAGCAAGACTAATGCAGTTTTTCTGTATCCCATCCTGTTTAGAGGAGATTGCAAAAATTTCCTTAAGATAGGAGTTTTATAGGTGAGGCCTCAACACCTGTCATGTTGAGAAGGAAAACTGATTTTCATGCTCTGGCCATTCTATTCTTTACCAAAGTAATTATACACAAGTGAAAGCCCTAAGCAAGTTAAATTGAAGCCACAATGTATTCATCAAGGGAAATTAGCCACAGCGAATATTCAATGCATCATGGGGAGCAATGAAGATTGGGAAGCTGTGAAAACATCTGCCAAGATCATGCATTTGAAGAGCAATTTCTCATGGTTTCAGCTCCCTTGCAAAGCTTAGATCGCTTTTCCAAGCCCAGACTTGTTACTACTACATGGACCATTCCATTGGAGTGCCTGGTCGGAGCTCTAGTGCATCTGTGCTCTGCCCCATGGGGCGAGGAAGGGCCCAGATGACAGACAGCGTGACCACAAAAGCTTCCGACTTGGAGGACTTTGGTCAGTTGTGACCATGGGAATGAAGTTCTTCCTTTGGTCTATAGCATCTCATTGTCTATTTTTAGCCAGTACCATTCTTCCCAAAAGCCTTAGCTCCCTTTTATGTTTTCACACCATTAACTTCCAATACCAAGTTTCAGTGATCTTTCCCAGACCTTCTCTTACTTGTGCTTGTTTCACTCACTTCACAATTCACTGATTACTTCTTGTTCGGTCTTACATTTAAAATACCAAGATGGCCCTAGCTGGTGTGGCTCAGTGGATTGAGCCCCTGCCTGCAAACTAAAATACCAGGATGTATGTATTAAATTCCCGTGCTTTGCTCATCACTTGTTACAAGCTCTCCTTATTCCCTGATGGTCTTCTCCATTTTCCACTTGCTCCTGATAAAGTTGGGAAGTTTGCTAATTCTTGGTTCATATGTTATCTATCTACATAAAACACCCCCATGTCTGAGGGCTTACATCCTGCACATGTGACATGAGGGAGGATTTTTAATGTATAAAACATGGCTGTTTTATGCTGATTACAAACAAGGCAGTTCCGTGGGGCAGTTAAAGGTTCTGCTTGTGGGACAGGGAATAAGGGGCCTGTTAGCTGTAACTCTGGACAAGTAACCAACTTTTCTGTGACTCATTCCTACAAACTGGGGAAAATATATCACCCATCCCATTTGGTTGTTTTACAGATTAGTGGAATTAACATGTGTAAATGATCTGCAACAGCACCTAGAACATAGTAGAAGCCATGTAATTAATTATTAGCTAACAAAGGACCTTTGCTCTGGCTGCATGGTTCGAGTTCGCTTGGTTGGAGGTTCATCCCACACACCAAAAAGAATCCTAGGTCACAGCACGTGCCTGGGTTGCCAGGTTGATCCTCAGTCAGGGCACATACTGGAGAAAACCGAACAATGTTTCCTGTTTCTCTCACTGTCCCACCCCTGCCTCTCTAAAAACAGTAAACATATCCTTGGGTGAGGATTAAAATAAATAAACAACAAAAGCATCTTCGAATAAAATGTGGAGATTTTTAAAGAGTATTCTTTTCTGTCTTTTGAAGGCCCAGATTATAGAAAGGACCATCTCCCTAAAATTGAACAGCACTGCTCGTACATAGGAGAGAAGCGCCCGGCCTTGGAGAAAACTGCCGATCTCCGGTATTTATGGAGGCCCGCTTCACAGCTCAGCTTACCAGCAAAGTACAAACACGAGTACGTGGGCGAAGTTGGCTGGGGAATACCGGAGTACGATTTTATCAACAGAACGAGGCTTGAGAGTGGCTTTCACATCAAGGTATTGCTCTTAAACGTAGGTTCTTCATAGCACACTGTTGCCTGACTTGGCTTCTTCCGCAGTTTCCTTCCATAGGAAGCATCATGTTCTCAGTCTGTCATGGAGAAGTGATGGCATTTGAGTTGTGCAGAAAAGTAAACGTGTGGAGAAAGCTACTTGCCCACCCTTCCGGTTTAGGGCCCTTCATCCGTCAGAGGGGAGGTGGGAAGAAAACAAGCTGTGGGTTAAGCGCCAGCATTGGTATTCAGCCTAGGCCTGCATTCAGATTCACGTTGATGTGTTGATGTGCGACAGTCACATGCCGCCCCTCCCGGCACTGTTCCGTGAGTGGGTGGCAGAACAGCTGGCTGTGCTGGGGGGCACAGCGTGCCCTGACCTGACAAATGAGTCTCAGATCTCTAAAGTCCACCGTGTGGAGAGGGCCTCCAAGTCAGGTAATCCAGAGCGCCCGAGAAACTTCACCTTTATTTCGCTGGGTGATGCGGGATGCAGGATGACTGTCGTCCTCTGTAAAGAAAGACAGCACAGGTGATTTTACAAGTAACATCTGAGAATTCAAACTTGTTTCCAGAGAGGCCTTTGCATTCTCTGAAGATGGAGTATGTAGCAGTTATGCAATAACGGAATGTCTTTGAATCTTAAGTCAATACAGTACAGCCTCGGTAAAAGTTAACAAATGGAAAAGACTTTTTCTGCCCCCCCACCCCCCCAACCTGTACAGACAGTACAGGACAGTGACAGGGAGCTCAGTCACTGACCTCGGACAGACCTGGGTTCAAATCCTGCCTCGAAGGTAGATCTGGCTCTGTGACCTCGGGCTGGGGGTTCACCTCTCTGTGTCCCTGCTTCCTTCTTTAGAGGGACTACTTCCTAAAATCTCTGAATTCCTTTTCTCGTTCTGCCCCCTACTAGCTGTGGGTGGCCTTTGGCAAGTTTCTTAACCTCTGGGTTTCAGTTTCTTCATGACTAAGCTTGGTGTTTACCTAATTGGGGTGCTGTAAACATTAAACAGTTAATATTTGCAAGTGCTGGGAACAGTGCCTGGCACACACAAGGCACTCTGTGTGTTTACCGTTATTACTATTCTGTTGTGAGGATTAAATGTGAGAATACAAGGAAAGCACTAGGCATCATGCGCTGCACATGGCTGACGTCGAATTTCAGCTCTTAACCCTGTGTCTGTGTTGGTTATCAGTCCGCGGTTGCGGTTACCACCCCTTAGTGCCAGTGAAATGGAGTAGGTGCTGCGGCTCCTCGACTTGTGTCCTGTTCCACTTTCGCACTGGAGACAAAGGCCAGAAATTTGATTGAATATCAAAACTGGCCCCCAGCAAGGCAGCTGGCTTGGAGGGAGTCCAGGGTTTCGCCGCCTTGTGGCTTCTGGGCACACGGTCCTCGTTCTGTCTGCCCATCTTGAGCAGGCATAGCTTCTCTTCCTTCTCCATCTTCAACTTAAGAACACATTTATCTACTCGGATGAAGGGTTGTCAGCTACCACTTCGCCTTCCAGGAAGGTATTTTATCCCATTTCTTTCTCCTGTATTTCACAGGGGGCTCTAAGTCACTGCTCTGCTTGGCAGCCTCATGGGACCGAGTGTGGGCCACATGGCGGTTCCTCTCCCAGCTCGCAGCCCACGCACACAAGCTGGTCTATATTTGACACCAGCGGTAAGGCTGTTGCTTCTCATCCCTGCACTTTCTTGCCCCTGGCATTTTGATAGTAATTGTTTTCAAGGGTTTACCTGTCTCGGGTGACAGTCTCAAACAATACCTTAAAGGGTTTCGTGGACTTGCCTCACACCCCCCACCATCCTTACCCTGAACAGTCCTAGTCAAGATGGCACTTGGTTTGAGTCTAACCTTAGAGAAGTCTCAGTGTTTCTTGCTGCAATTGCTGGAACCTTGAGTCTGAGCGCAAACCTTTATCTAGTAGATGCTTAGAGCCTGCGCAGCGGCTCTTCCTAACTTACTGCTCCAGGTTTTCACGAGGCTGGCAGTTCAGGGACTCAGGCCCCTCCAGCAGACAAATGGAGAAAGCCTGGAGCATCTGCTTTCTACCTGGAAGGGTCTCTTCTATTTGGGGCACTGGGAGGGGCTCCGTAGATCATCTGGATTTGGGTAGGAAGATAATAACTTCCAGGTTGAGTGACACATGAAGAATTTCCCCACATCGCAAAGGTCAGTAAAAATCACAATATCAGGTTTCTCCTTTGGATCTTTTTGTGTTTAGCTGTTTCCAACTCACTTGTATGTGGGTTACAATACCATAATGATATATGTGGATATAAGCCAGCAAACATCACTGCTTTTGTTATTATCTCAGATTTAAGAGCAGTACGTTCCTTTTTTTAAATGGGTTTGGTCTCTGCCAAACTCTCCGTGTTGTTTCTGGAAGACGACGTGGAAACCATTGAAACAATGCCTTTGCTTTGAGCCCCATGCTAAAGTGAGGACAATTCTGACAGCTGCTTAGCTGGGCATGTCTCCCCTCTGCTGCCCCGTCTTTAATCCAGACCTGGACAGCTATCAGCCGGCTTCCTCCCACCCATTTTCTGCTCCTGCCCCCTGACCTCGCAACCAACGGATTTAAGTCATTTGACTTGCCCACGGAAACAATGTTATACTGGACTTGATGACGAACCCGTCATAGGTGTGAGCCCAGGAGAATATTAAGTCAATTAATCACAACATATATTGCAACCGCTATATCATCATACAGTATCACAACTTGAAAAATCCACAGAAGGCACTAAGGAGAACTCTGCGAACCTGTAACTATATTCATACGTAATACAGTGTGATACAATAAAAGTAAAATCTTCAAGGCTTTTAAACTTCTGCCTTACTGATAATCAGGCAAAAATTCCATTATTCTAACATACAGAGGGCTTGTTGGTGGCCGTTGCCTGGGCATTTGAAGGCACTTCTGATGAGACGCTGAGTTTCTTGATGGCTGTTGAGTAAATGGACCCACAGTTGGTTGTTTCAGCAGTTTTCTCACTGTGATTTAGTTACGGAAAGCAAACATGAAAAGAGCTCCCACCGACTATTTACTATGTGAGGAAGGTCCTCTGATTATTTACATTTTACAGATAAGGAAACTGAGGTACTAGCAGGTGAAGTTCCTTACCTGAGACCACACAGCTGGTAAATGGTGAAGCCAGGAATTCAACCCAGGCCATGAATTCTGGACTTTACAGGGCACAGCATGTATGAGGCGAATGATAGAAAAGGAAGTCGGACATTCTGTTATCGTTTTTCTTTGAGGCGGGGTCTGGCTGGGTCACTTCTAATTTCCTCCTCTTATAACATGTGGACCCTTCATGGTTCTCAGTTTTCTCCCAGCTCCCCGTTCTGCATTCTTTGCACCACAATATGCTTCATTTATATTATTAAAATGAATTAATAGTAGCTTCCATCCACATATTTGATATCATAAGATGTAGCTTAGTAATAGTTATTTTTGAAATTTTATTTAATAGACCCTTTATAGTGTTTCAAAAATAAATGACCAAATGCAATCTTTGGCCTTATGGGAAAAAAATAGAGAAAACTCTGAGGTCCTACCAAAGCACATTCCACACATTCTTTGTTCATCCCAACCTGACCCTCTGCATTCTTCTAGCTGCCCACCTGCACACAACGGTGTCCAAGAAAATTTTCAAATTCACCTGGAAAAAGAAATATTGCCAGTGGGGAGTTGATTAGTAAGTAGACTCACTGATCACATATTTCAGAATTTCTGAGGGTCTTTTACCCCAAATTTCTCATTTACCTTTGGGTTCATTTGAATGACTCATAGTCACCAGTACTACGTCTCATACCCTTAGTCTCTAGATTGTCTGATCTGTACGGAAACACTGAAAAGATAATGAAGCTTCCCTTTTGTAACCAAGTTATATAAGCAAAATAAAAGATAGCTTTTCTAAAATTAGGCATGTGTTTGGGTTATAGCTGTTTCTCCCCAGATGGGTGTGTGTTCATTTCTCACTTCATACTTCTTAGAGTTATTTGCATTCTAGCAGTCGGTGGTTTAATATAAAAATAATGACATTAGTACCCTTTCATCCTGATGGGCTAGCTATGCATTTTCTGGTGGTGCCACATGCTGACCTCATGTAAGGACGGAGAAACATTGGCTAAAGAGGCCAAATAACCTCCTTGTTCTTGAAAATAATAAACACCATTAACCCTTCTAGCCACAGATGTTCCCATTTTAGAAAACTTGGCTCTATAAGATTCCTCAAATGAATAGAAGGAAGTAATTTTCTTATCAAGTTTTCCTTGCTTTTGAACGTCTGTGAATGAAGTTTATGTTTGATGCGTCCTTTCCCTAACAGACCATGCGAACAACCAGGGAGGCATGTATCACTGATGTGCGCTCCCTGCGCTGTGCCCAAGGATACTATGTTTGCAAAGGGAAGCCCATCTGTGGGTTGCTAGGGACACTGCCACCTCCACATTCCACGGGGCACCCCGGCTTATTAGGACATAGAAACATGAAAAAGAAAGAAGGACAAGGAACTCAATGTAACTTAGAACCCAATGGGTGATTTTACTCCTTAGATAAGGAAGGCTAAAAAATGCACCATGATGGTTACTAACATTCATAGGGCTCCACAGAGCATCTTGATTGAGTCTGTGTCTCTAAAATTAGTAATTAAGCAATGCCATAGGTTCTCGACAAATATAATTTGATGAAGATAGGGAGATTCAGCAAAGGTTGTGTAAATTAGAATGGGTTCTACTAAGCCTGTGGTTTGACCCCCACAGCCAAGTCCTTTTAAATGTACTGTCAGAGAATTTTGAAACTTGGGTGTGATTCAATATCCTAAGCACAGGTGGCTAAAATGCCGGAACATCTGTTTTCTCAATCTAGCATTTACCCTGGCTTTTAAAGATCTTTAGGAGAAATTCTAAGACCATTAAACATTTGGGTTTGTAATTTTCCCCTACTATGCACATATAACACTCCCAGAATACCTTAGCTGTGTTGTCAAAAATTCATAGAATGCATAGCAAATGAGACTAGCAATCTGGAGATCCCCATCCATTCCTCTCCCAGGACTGAACCTAGGAAACCAAGCAATCTTAGTAGAGCAAATTGGAAACATTTTATGAAATATAAAGGGGTCTGTGCTATATCATCTGAGCTATGTCTCTGGGCACAAAGAAAATGGCACAGAAAATAAGTCCTGCAGGAATTCAATGCATTCCTTCAGCTGGGGAAGAATTCATAGGAAAGTTTTATGTGTTGTTCAAGTTTTTAGTGCAACTATTGTTAGCAATTAGCACAGTCCCAGCCACGTTTCTGGTGGCGTCAGGCAACTTGAGGTCTGAGACCTGTTTTATTTGACTTTGTACGGAAAGCATCAACTCCACACATCTCAGTGCTTAGAAAGACGTAGACAATTATCAATAAATACAGGGCATAGAGACTGAGATTGCTTCATTTCTCATACGGTGTTTTTGTTAAGAGACTGGGTTACAGAAGGGGAGAAATGCATTTTTAAGTGAGCATTAGATTCACAACTATTCTACTCTCAGCTTATTCAATAGTAGTTTGAAAACTATTTAATTAATTTTTTTACTGACACTTAGTTCTACTATTACTGTTCACAAAGCCTGAACTACCACCCCTGGTGTAATTCTGTATTTTGAAACTAACTGGACAATTAGCGTGGGAGAAGCAAGCACAGTTTTTAACCTTTGAATTAACAATAGTGCCAATATGTTGGAAAACTCCAAGGGTGAGAGCCGTTGCAAAACAGGCACTTGATTATATTTCAGGAACTGCACTGAACACAAATGGAGACTTGGGAAACTGTTGTGTAGCTTTTCTGTAGTGTGAATAGTAGAAACTGCTCAGATTTCAGACCCTGGTAGGGACCATTGACCAGCTCTGAATAAAGGGCTCATAACAGAATGCCTGGTTACTCTTTACAAATCCTAACAATTCCCAATAGAATGAGCTCTAGTCTTGCTTTAATAGGAAATCCTAGTGCATCTTGAATTACAGGAACACTATCATGACAATAATTCATAATAATATGTGAATAAGAAAGCATGACTGTCCCTGGAGTAGCACAGGGAGAAAATAACAGATATTTGCCTTCTCTCAGAATAAATGAGGCAACATAACATTCACAAGGCTTTTCAGGGTAGATCTATATTTGCGGCTTCAATGGAAACTCGAATGTGACTTATAAGTGAAAGTAGTCAGTTGAAAAACATCATTTTCCCCCCTCTCTCTGCGTGCTACTCTGCCTCCTGTTTATTATGTCTCAGTTTTCCGACCTATAAAATGGGATTGGTGTTAGTTTTCTTTGGGGGCAGCAAACGATCGCACGTTTAGCCACTTAACGCAACGCCCATTCATTTGCTCGCATTTCTGTAGGTCAGAAGTCCTGGAAACGCATGGCCAGGTTCTCTGCCCAGGTCTCACAAGGCTAAAACCAAGGTCTCAGGCGAGGCTGTGATCTCATCTGAGGCTAGGTGTCTCTTCCAAGTTCATGTGGCTGTGACAGTGACAGATCTCAGCCCCTCATGCTTGCAGGATTGCTGATGCAGTTTCTTGGCTGGCTGTTAGCCAAGAGGCCGTCCTCAGCGTCTAGAAGCTGCTTACACTCTTGACTGCTCAGCCTTTTCTGTCTGTGAAGTCAGCCACGGGAAACCTTGCTCCCGTCACATCTCTCTCAGGCTTTAAGTCTCATTTGCCAGGAAAAGCCCAGGTTCACGGAGGATAACCTCCCTTTCTTAAAGTTGACCGATTAGGGATCTTAATTATGTCTGCAAAACCCCTTCACAGCAGTACCTAGATTAGCGTTTGTTCCAATGCCTGGGAGAAAGTATACTGAGGGGTGAGAATCTTGGTGGGGAGTTGGAGGGGGGAGGTCACCTTAGAAGTCTGTTTACCACCCAGATAATAATAATACTTCAGAGAATTGTTAAATGGATCATGTGTAAAGCACTTAGCATAGTGTCTAGTGTAATAAGTCTAAAAAAATGGGACCTAGGGTCATTAATATTTGTATATACTCTATTTTCCTACCTTCATGGAGTTTAAATTATTATAAGCACATTAGAAACACGATGGCATATGTCGCTTATTATTTGTACACTCCACAAAAACAGAGATACCGGGGCCACCAGCAACAAACTCACAAAATCCAATGTTTAGTCTATTGGCTGAAAGTTGATATATGTTTTCGAGTTATTTAAAAACACTGCAGTTAAAAAAAGAGACCAGGATATAATTCATATTGGTGCCCATATATAATGTGTCATGAACTGAAATATGAGTCTCTGCATTGTTCACTTTTTTGTTTTTAATAAGAAAAATGCATCACAGAGTCCATGCCTTAAACATTGGCATTTTTCAGAAGGAATTGTTTTGTTTCTACTCATGCTCTGAATATAAAATGAATACTTTAAATGCTGCATTTACACAAAGGCCTTTATGCCTCCTTGCTCCCTACAATAGTTGGAGTCTAGAATTGACAACATTATGCAACTTGGTGATCCAGTTACAACAATGAGAATGCTTCTCACAGGCTGTGGGAAGAAAAGACACCTAAGGGGTTAATGGTAATATTTTGCACATTGAGGCAAGGGAAGGGAAAAAATCTATTAGCATAAGAAAAGGCAGATTTAGGGGATTTTCCACTCAAGTGTTTGATATGAAGAACTCGGTGTTACCCAGGAAGAAAATGGAGAAGAGAAATCCTAGTGTCTCTGCATTCTTAAAATGCATCGCCATTGAATTGATTCTCCTGGAGAGAGAGATTTCATAGTTATAGAGCACTTGCTGGTAATGAAAGTCAAAGCTGGGTATGTTCAATACAGAATCTTGAGTCAAACATGGCAGCAAAGCAAAAAGGATTCCTCAGTGAGCAATCCCCCCCGCCGCCAATTTCCTAAGTATGTCAGCCCTAGACTAGAGGGGGTTTAGAGATGAAAAGTGAAGTATTAAGTAATAATTTTCATTGTTAGAATGCACCCCAAATGTCTGCCATTAACTTAACTCAAACTTAACAATTTTTAAGTCATTCAGAAATTGTGTCTAAGTCTCAATATCTGAATGTATTTCCCTTTCATTAATGCCTGGACTTTTGAAAAATGGCTTAATAGAAAATGTCCAATTTTGAATTATGTTTATTTTAGCTAGTTGAAAACGTTCGAATTACTGTAAAAGATTTTCACTAATTTCCTTAATATAGAGAATATACCAATTGTTGTTGCCTGTCTCTATGAAGATGCTGAATTCACCTTTGAATCGGTTATTTACTCATTAACAATTGACCAGTGGAAAATTATATATTTCATTCTGAATTTCACTACATTTAACACCACAATGAGCATGACTGACCAAATAAATAATGAAGAATTTCATTAATATATTACAATGGAGAAGGGCCAGCTTATTTTAGATAACAAATGTTTTATGATGTTATACACTCAATATCATAGAAGAAATGGAGGAGGGAGCTATTATTTCGTTTCCAAGAAAGTTTTTCTAGATTAAGGAGATAGAATTTTTAGTTATTAAAAATATGACTGAGTGCTCACTTTGGCAGCACATATACTAAAATTGGATCGCTACAGAAATTAGCATGTCCTTTGCACAAGGATGACACGCAAATTCATGAAGCATTCTGTATTTAAAAAAGAAAAAACACCCTGGCTGGTGGCTCTGTGGATAAGGTGCCGGCCTGCGAACCCAAAGATCGCTGGTTTGATTCCCTAGCCAGGGCACATAACAAGGTTGCGAGCCAGGTCCTTAGCTGGAGGCAGGTGAAAATGGCAAGCATACATTGATGTCTCCCTCTCTGCCTCTCTCCCTCCCCTCACTCTCTAAAAATAATAAATAAAAATCTTAAAAAATAAAAAATTTAAAAAATGACTGCAGATCAAAAAAGATTGTCCAAATCTTAAACAATTTGTTCAGAGTCTGATAATACAATTATTTATAAGCCAAGTCATAAGGTCAATTTTTAGGGAATCAATGTGTCAGAAATCAATTGAAGACATAAAATTATACCATGATCTTTCCATTATATACAGATGATGATTTTTCAGATTTTTTCTGGACTAGTGGTGCCACCTTGCATTAAAATCTCATTTGTCACTTCTTTATTTATTCTGTAAATGGACATTAAAGAAAAGTGATCAAGGTTTCAGGTTTTATCCCTGAGCAAACACCTTCAGTAAATAGATCTGCTTTTCTAAAACAAGTAATTCTAAAGCATTTGATCAGAAAAATCATTCTAAACCAAAGCTTGAAGGAAAAATAATAGATAAAAAGGGGAAAATTTTAAAGTATTAGGTTTTTGAAATTATTATGATTTTGCTAGCTGGTAAGAATATAGTATCCCATGTCAATATAAGCAAAAAATGCACTCTAAAACCGAACTGAAATACATTTGATAATCCATATCAGTATTTCCCAACCCCAGTATGGAAAACTTAGAAAAGATTACAAACCAAAACCCTTTTCACTATAAATCTGATACCCCTAGTCCCCACGTTTATGCATAAGATATGCCATCCTTTGGCTAGTTCCTGGAGTCACTTATTCAGTGATAATAGATCATTTCAATGTACACCAGAGGGTGTGAGATTATTTTTCTAATGTGAGAACTGGTTCTAAGCTGCCAAACATTTTATCAATATTCCAAATTATGCTTTCTGAAAGGAGTTTTCAGATCTACACTTTCCCACAGCTATCTATGTATAATCCAGCTCTTTCCTCCATTATTACTGCCACATTTTCTAGTACTGTGAAGGTAAAGTGAAAAGTTTGAGTCTTCAAAATGATAAATAGATGTTTTGAAGGCCTGTTTATTTAGACATGGAAGCATAAAGAGAAAAAGGAGCCCAGAGATCACTGATGACACTCTTCTTGCTATTCAATATTTCTCCTTTTACAGAGAAAAAGTAAAAGATGTAGAATCATATTTATTTCAATTCTTGTAGTTTTTCTCAACTCAAGACTGATGGTTGCCAGAAGGGAGGTAGGTGGGGGAACTGTGTGAAAAAGGCCAAGGAATTAAGAAGTACACATCGGTCATTACAAAACAGTCATGGGGATATGAAGTACAGTATTGGAAATATACCCAATAATACTGCAAAAAGTATGTATAATGCCAGGTGGGTAAAGGAAAGATCAGGAGGAACACTTTGTAAAATATATATATGACTGTCTAACCACTATGCTGTACACCTGACACTAATATACACAATAATATTCTGTGTAAACTATAACTGGAAAGATAAAATAAAAGATAGTTTTGATAAGGTGAATCTTTATAATGCAAACTTAACTTTTTTTTAGGAAAAATTATGCCAAACTATAAATGAGGCAACTGAGGATCTCTATTTTCTTCTTAAAAGCAAGGGTGGAATTGCTATGATTTTAGTTACTTGCTTTGAATGTGTACTTATTTAAAGAATTTGAATGGTGCAGTACTTTTATACAAATAGATAAATTCATTTTAAAAAATTATCAAAAGACCACCTTCTTTTAACTGAACTCAGTATTTCCTGTTTACTTTCCCACACAGACTTCTATTTCTATTAGGAATGTAGACCCTTAGACATATTGGTGGCTAGTTAACTTGGAATTAGGGTACATTAATTTTCTTCCTTTTACAGTATAAAGAACTAAGTCGAGCTGCTATTGATGAAATAAGCCACAGATACCAAAACCCATGGTAAGCACATATGAATACATTTTTAATTAATCAGTTTCCTTCCTAAATTTGTAAACGTGTTAATGTTTTAAAGGTTGTAAGTATATTACCACTTTCTTTTTTATTCTTGATAAATGCAAAATGTTCACTATCTATAGATTTTAATTAGGAGGAGGAAATGGGCAAAGTAAGCATTGAATATAGGGGAGAAAAAATAAACCAGCCTGCAGCAATTAACAATAGCAATTGAGTGACTAGGGTAGCTTCAACTATATAAATACTTCTTTCTATGAAACACAACAATATAATTGTTTTTGGTTTAAAAAAAAAATAGCTCATTTCATGCTGTTGGCCTAGAAACCATCATAATGGGTAATTGCAGTTAATAACTACAATCCTACCAAAGTCACACAATGGCTTGAATTCACACTATCTTGAGGCTGCCTTGAACCTAAATTAAACATGTCTGGCTTAAGGTAGGTTAAATTACGGGAAAAGGGCAAATCTAGGATGTTTGTCATCTAGATGTAACATATAATTCAGATTCCTAAGAGGGGGGTGATATATCAGTACAGCTCTTAAAACACTGCAGATTTAGTAATTTTCTTGGCCTGAGCTTTTTGGAGGCAAGGGTTTCTGGAGCCTATTTCGCCTCATTTTTCATAGCTGACGGATACAGCATTAGTCTGTGCAAAATCAATGGATGTCAGTCTCTTTCTGCTATGCCACAACATAAAGTGCACCAAAAAGAGACAGACCCACAACCCCCATGTCAAAAGCTCTCATTACTGTCACACAATCTCAGGACAACACAAGATTTCACTGGGCAATTCCTGTATCTTAAATATAAAGCATATCCTATGTTTAAGACCACAGATAAATAGTTGCAATTTATTGCATATAAAACACATGCTCTAATTAAACTATCCCACTTTGCTCAGATAATACTGCAAGCATTCACCTTTAAATCTATCAAATGTGTCCCATCCTCACCCACTGAAAATGCAAAGAAACTTCAACAAGCATTGATAAGTGTGAAAATTTGCTGCATTTATTTAAACATAAAAAAAAAAAACAAACAACTTTTAGAATCTGAGAAATATTGATGTTTGGAACATTTCCCATGAGTGAAACAGTGCTGGCAATGTTCATTTCTAGGGAATATGATATGGCCTGTACATGGTCATGAGGGTTCAAAGTGTTTATGAAAAAGACCTTGTACTCAGGGGATTGTAGATTCAGCTGGAAAACTGGATATTTATATAGAGATATATATGAAGAAAAAGAACAAAACCAAGGTGCGTATGTTGAGTGACAAATTAATAACAAAGACAATTATAACTAGAAAATATAATTAGAAAAGCGTTAAAAATTGTGTATTGATGACCCCTTTGACGCATCGGTAGTCTCTGGCTCAGGTCCTACTTATAACTAGTTCGGATGTCAATAACCTAAGATGCTGCCTCCCTCTAGAGACTGAAGCACATCCAACTGCTTAAAAGGCTGGGAAGATGCTCCTGAATGTGACTCTGGTGTGGGCAGGCCCAGGTTGCCTCATCTCCTTGCATTCTCTAAGTGCAGTTTAGGGCCGTCCCTTTCTTGGGCAAGGTTAGTGCTCAGCCTCTCAATTAATTTTCATGTTCCATTCTTCTCGGTAATGAGCCACCACTCACTAAACTCAGCATGCCCTGTGTTTAAAGCAACGCTAGGTTCTGTGGCCACAGCAGTGAACCAAACAGGCGCAGGGTATGCCCTTCTTGGAACTTGTTCTAGAGAAGAAGAGAGACATTAAATAACTAAATGACTTTTTTTTTTAAAGTTATTTTTAGAGAGAGGGTAAGGAAGAGAGGCAGAGAGGGAAAGAAACATCAATGTATGTTTGCCTTTCACCCGCCTCTAGCTACAGACACGGCTGGAGACCTGGCCTGCAATCTGGTCATGTGCCCGGCTGGGGAATCAAACCAGCAACCTTTGGGTTTGCAGGCCAGCTCCTTATCCACTGTGCCACCAGCCAGGGCTAAATGACTTTTTTTTTTAAAAGAACATTATACTGTGTTTCATGCTTTTAAATATTTTTTAAGTACAAATGTAATTCATGCAATAGCAACAAATTAAAAATATGAGATATGTTGAGAAAAAGCTTATATTCTTCCCTATTCCATTCAGTTTATGATATAACATTTCATTATAAAGGGTTTCTGTAGGGTATAAAGAAGTTCTCCTAGGGGCATCTACCTAGACTGATGATCAGTGAAGTCACTGGGCTGACTTTCAAAAGGTGAGTATAGGCCCTGGCTGGTGGCACAGTGGATACGGTGCTGGCCTGCGAACCCATAGGTCACTGGTTCGATTCCCAGCCAGGGCACATAACCTGGTTGTAAGCCAGGTCTTCAGCCAGATCCATAGCTGGAGGCAGGTGAAAGGCAACCATACAAAGAAGTCTCACTCCCTCTCTGCCTCTCTCCATACCCTCTCTCTGAAAATAATAAAATCTTTTAAAAAATAAAATTAAAATTAAAAGGTGAGTATAAGCTCCTTTCTGGCAGAGGGAATGGAACTGCAAGGCCAGCAGTAGGAAAGCATGTATCAAATTAGGACCAGTGCTGCTGGCCTACAGAAAGTCACAGGAGGATAGCAAGATGAGGGGTAATTTTCTAGAACCTTGGGTTCTGTCCAGATTAGAGAATTCAGATTTTAATCTAAGAACAAAGAGAATTTATTAGACAATTCCAAATAAAAAGCAACATGATTCAGTGTTGTTGTAAGAACACTGAAATATGTGGGTGCACTGTGGAGAGTGGTTTGAAGGGTGACAAGAGCAGTAGTAGGAAGATCAGCTAGGAGACTCTCTCACTTTTAACAAGCCCATCTTCAATTTTCAGTGTGCTTATTAGCAAATGAGCCAAAATAAATAGTGATCATGGAGGGTCTTGCAAGGAAGAAGGCTTTGAGTAAGCTTTCAAAGAAACATGGGCTTTAAGTACATGGAAAAAATTTGCCATAATGATGGGGAGTTAGAACATAGGCAGTACTGTGATGAAGCAGATTTTAACATCATCTTAACTGAATTTCAGAGGTTAATACATGACCAAGGATCATGAGCTAACATTTTAGTCCAAGTGGACTGATTCCATTAAAATGGGTTGGGATCTGGACCAGGACATTTTTTAAAGGACTCTCCAGGTGTTCCAATGTGCAACCAGGGTTGAATGCTACTAGTGAAGACTGAGAAAAGGTTGGGGACCAGGCCTTGGAGGGGGTGCTGCCCATACTGAGGACAAGGTGAATGAGAGGAAAGGAGGAAAGGAATCCAATGACAGGGCCCTTAGGGAAAAAGAAGGCTATAAAAAGTCATGGAAGAATTTTTAAAAGGAGGGTTTAATACAAGGAAATGGAAACTCAAGAAAATAGTAACAGATGAGTATGTGAAAATTGTCAGTGGTCTCAGAAAAAGCACTGTGGGAAGATTAGGGTGATTTGAGTCAATACAACCAACACTAAAGAATTTTTGTCTGCTGACATAATGGAGCCAAAGTACATAGTGTTTTTGAGATTGCGAGTCCAATAAAGGACAATTAGAGGACTTCCTCCATTCTGAGGCATACGTTTTAAATTTTAATTTTCTTGAAATCAGAATGTTTTATAACAGTTGTTTACAAATGTAGTATACAAACGTGGTGCCAATATAAACTTTTTATTAAATCAATGGTGTGTTGCATCCTAAAAACCAATAAAGGTATACTTCAACAAACATAAAATAAAAATGTGTTATGTGTCAGGTATGCAGAACTTTAAAACTTAGTAAGGAGAGTCCCTACTTTTAAACAGGTTAGAGACATTCAGCACAGACATATATAAACAGAAGATTTCAATATAATGTACATTGATGGGATTGCATTAACTAGGTGTGGGTTAACTTTTTATTTCTTCTGTATTAAAATATCCTCTTGTTGTAAGGAGGGTGTACACAGCCCATACAGTGGGCACACAGTGGGAAATAGGGTAGGCTGTGCTTCTGGATTCTACAGAACACCTATCATATTAGGCCATTCTACCAAACCTGGGAGACATAGCAGCTCTACCTAATATATAGAAACAAACACAGGGAGACTGCCAAAGTGAGGAAACAAAGAATCTTGCCCAAATGAAATAACAGAACAAAATTCCTGAAAAACAAAAAAAAAACCTAAACAAAACGGAGACAAGCAATTTACTAGATGCAAAGTTCAAAACACTGGTTATAAAGATGCTCAAGGAACTTAGTGAGGACCTCAACAGCATTAAAAATTCATTTCCACTCAGAACAAAGGATACACTAATTGAAGTAAACAACAATGTACAGGGAACCAAGAGTAGAGTGGATGAAGCCAAGAATCAAATCAGTGATTGCAATATAGGGAAACAAAAAACAACCATCAAAAGAGCAAGAAGAAAGATAAATTAAAAAAAAAAAAAAAGGATAGTATAAGCAGCCTCTGGGACAACTTCAAACATATCAATATTCATATGATGGGGTGCTGAAAGGATGAGAAAGAGAGCAAGAAATTATAAATTTATTTGAAAAAATTACAGAAAACTTCCCTAACTTGGTGAAGAAAATAGACATACTAATTCAGGAAATGCAGAAAGTCACAAACAAGATGGACACAAAGAGGACCACACCAAGACACATCAGAATTAAAATGCCAAATGTTAAAGACAAAGAGACTCTTAAAAGCAGCAAGAGAAAAGACGTTAGTTACATAAAAGGGAGCTCCTATAAGACTGTCAGCTGATTTCTCAAAAGAAACTTTGCAGGCTAGATGAGATTGGCAAGAAATATTCAAAGTGATGAAAAGCAAGGACCTACAGCCAAGATTACTTTACCAAGCAAAGATATCAAAGATAACAATAAAATGCCAATAAATGCCTATCCATCAACAACTGAATCTAAAAAATAAACACAACAAAAATAAATGAACAAGCAGAACAGAAAAAGAATCAGATATAGAGAAGGTTTTGGTGGTTGCTAGATAGGAGGCGCTAAGGGAGATGAATGAAAAAGGTGAAGGGATTAAGAAGTACAAATTGGTAGTTACAATCAAAGGGATTTAAAGTATAGCATAGGGACTAGAGTAACCAAGGAATATATATGCATGACCCATTAATGTGGACAGCAATATGGGGATTGCCTGAGGGAGTGAGGAAGTACTGGGTGAAGGGGGCAAAGGGAGAAATACTGGGACAACTGTAATAGCATAAACAATAAAATACAATTCTTTAAAAAAAGAAACATCCTCATTTTAAGTAAGTTTCTCTAGATATGAAACCTGATGATTAACTCATTTTCATAAATTTCTTTGGTTTGCAATTGGATGTGTTTATATATATATATATATATATATATATAGAGAGAGAGAGAGAGAGAGAGAGAGAGAGAGAGAGAGAGAATATATATATTCTAATTTGAATAAGAAGAATAAAAAGCACAGATAGGAAATGGAAAAAGTTTACAATCAAATTAGAAGAGGACATAAGAGAATGTACTGCTTGAACATATAGGGTTTTTTGTTTTGCCTGAAGATTTGTCTGAATTCTCCAGAAGCTATACACCATCACTGAAATTGTAGTTATGGAAGTATCTTGTTTTCTTTGTGTTTTTTTTCCCCCTTAACACAGTGCTTGGCAAAATGGGGCATTCAAATCATATTTGCAAATCCCAGTTCTTGCCATAACAGCACACACTGGTATCATTCAGGCTGGAGAAGCTGAAGGAGTTCAAGTCATGATGCCTTCCAGAGAGAGATCACATTTAAGCTGGTTTTAGAAAGAATAGTTGAGGCAAATCTCTGGCTGCCTACTTGGGTGAATTTTTTATTCATGCAATGAAAGAGTTCCCGAGGTTATGAAATCAACAGAAATATTCACAGGCAAACAACATTCCAGCAAGGAGCTTCTGAAAGGCCTCTGACCTAAAGTCATGACAAAGTTGCCTCTTTGCCAACTGGGAGCTTGAGTATCTGCCACTTACTTGCTAATTCACAGATCTGTCTTAGGAGAAATGTCCTAAAGAATGCATCATGTTCCTGTGATCTGCCATGGTCCTTAGATGGGGGTTGTCAGGAGTCTGTAAATCCCAAGGTAAGGACAACCAAACCAGATGTCAGCTATGGGAGAGAAGAGCCACATGAGCCCAACTTTTCATTTACTTAAGAATCACAGAGACATGGCTTTTCCCCAGAGGGTCAGCTCTCCCATCTGCTTTCTTGCCTGCCTTTACATAATCATAAGATTTGTTAGTGAGCAACCACTGTCAAGAATTGCCCAGCATGGCATAGTTGGAAGCATGCTGAATCAAGAATGCTGGTGTCACTAGGAATTTATCTTTTCCAAAGAAAATAAGAGATGCACAAAGATTTAGCTAAAAGGAAGCCCAAAGTTTGCAGTAATACAAAGTCAGAAGTAACCTAATATCTACCAAATAGGGGATTTTAAGCAATTATGAAACAGTATCTACACAGACATTAAGAACAAGGGCTCAGAAGCCAAACTTTTCAGCTTCACTACCTATTAGCTGTGATACCTTGTAAAATTACTTAAGCTATTTATTTCTCAGTTTCCCAACCTTTAAAATGGTGGTAATACTCAGTGGATTGGCCCAGCCTACAAACCCAAAGGTCACTGGTTCAATTCCCCAGCCAGGGCACATAACCAGGTTGCAAGCCAGGTCTCCAGCCAGGTCCTTAGTTGGAGGCAAGTGAAAGGCAACCAACCATACATTGATGTTTCTCTCCCTTTCTTCTTCCCTCCCTGCCCTTCTCTCTGAAAATCATTACCAAAAAAAAAAAAAATTTTAATGGTGGTAATAGAATCTACTCTACTGGGCTATTATATAGATCTGCTTTTACATTTACAGAACTTGGAACAGCACTTAGTACATACTAAGTACTCAGTAAACAGTGTGACCATATTATTCACCTTCTAAAATAGGATACTTCAGAGAGTAAATCAGGAAGATGATCAAAATGGTCACAAGGGCCACAGTTTAAACTGAAACTATTCTGAGAAAATCAGTCTAGTCTAACTAATACATGCTATCCATTAGTTAAATAAATGAAGTACATTAAAATAATGTAGCTAAATGGATCAATTAAAATTCATATTATATTGTTAGCTAAAACCAATTAGTACAGAGATTCAACAGAGTTAGGAATTTTGTAATATAATAGCTCAACTAATCTCCTAAAAGTAGGACAAAAAGTCCAAGAGAAGGGAAAAAAAAATAAAAGGAAAAATAGTAAAATAAAACAATTGATTAAAATTAAATTAGTCTAATATTTAGTAAGAGAACAGAGAAAACAGAAGAAAAGTAGTACAAAAAATTTCTCAGAAGGGAATAACATAAATTTCCAGATTGAAAGTCCTCATCCAAGCAAATTTTACAAAACGACATCACAGTATGTCATAGAGAGACTTTATTATACTGGGACAAAGAGGCAGTGCTAAAGCCTTCCCAAGAAAAACCAGGGTATCTACAAAGGATCAGGAATCAGTGGGGCATCATACTTCATTCTATGGACCTCAATGCTGGACTCTAGAAGGCAGAGGGGCAAAGACTCCCACACCTGACAGAAAGTGACTTTCAACCTAGAATTCTATAACCAGCTCAACCATCAGGCAGGAACGTGGGAAAAAAAGACATTCTCAGACATGTATTTTCTAAAAAACAAAAACAACCACCTCAAAGTATGTTTTCCTAGGAAGCAACTGGAGAATATGATCTAGCAAGGTGGGGTGGTGGGGGAAGGGGGATAAATCAAAGGAAGAGAAAGAAATATTGATCCAAGAAACAAGACTTGCCACAAAGGTGATAGGCAAAGGGAATTCCCAAGAAGGCATAAAGGAAATAACCAAGAATGTGACCATGCAGGGAACTAGAGAAAATAAATGCAGATAGGAATGGGACCAGTAAGGAATTCATAGGGGACATTGGCTGTGTACAAATTTGGGTGAAGTTCTAGAGCACCAAGTAAGCTAAAAAAAAGTGGCTGCCATTGGACAAGAGAATGTTGGGCTAGGGAGTAGGCAGAGAAAGAAAGGAAATTTTTAAATTTTTTATAAGCTTTTTATTACTACTTGCCTGTATTATATACATGGACCTAAGTTATTTCATCAAAATCGAGAAAAAATAGTACATAATGTAGTGCTATTTTTTTTAGAGCTATTAAATACATTGGTACGTAAATGCATGCTTTTTTCTTGGAGTTGTTTTCCTCAAAACATCCATAAATCTCAACAGCCTTCTATGGTTAAGGCCATTGTTCTTGGCACAGGGGATGGGTTACCATAAGCACTAAGTAGCCAAGTTCTGCAATTTTTGAGGGCAGCAGCCCCTTCACATCCCCCTGGCCCACCATAGCCATTTCCACTTGGCCCTTGAATTCTGTTGCTTAGAAACTATCTTCACATTTCCTTCCCCCAAGCTTCCTCCCTCCCTCATCTTTTCTTCAGCTGGGTGGGGAGGGGGAGGGGGCTCTCAGGAAGCTGCAGGTAAGGTCAGATCAGTACAGAGCTCCCAGGTCACTCTGTAGTGCCGCACAGATAGTTGGCACCCAGTATCCATTTGGCCAATACCCAACTAGCACCATGCTAGGCCTGGAGTTTTAGGGATGAACACAACAGACCCAATTCCTGCTTTTTTATATCCTATCAAGGGACACATGACAGGAGTAGCCTAAGATACACTTGATAATTTAATTGTAGGAGGCACAGAAATGTTTGTTGTTGAATGAACATTGCTTGTCTCAGGACAGAACACTTACAGCCAAAGGGTAAGATGTAATAGTTTTAGAAAAGCTACTGTTTTTGAGAGAAAAACTAGCTAAGGAAAGAGATAGGACTTATGAGGAAACCTTACTAGGCTACCGCTCGTTCAGATGGCGAAAAATTCAGTTCATTTCAGAATGTGGCCTTTCACTGCACTTTATCCTCTAAATAACTGATTAAATAAATTGACATCAAATTGTGTTAGAAAGAGACAGTGTCAATCCATTGGCCTATCCTATCGTCCTATAATATCTCCCTATTCCACACATCAGGACTATAGCTATCTGAGCCTGTTTCAGACCAGGGTTACTGACAGAGCAGATGCTGGCCCCAACAAAATGGCAATGAAATCCAAGCATTGATTACAAACTAAAAATAAACAGATGAGCTAAAATTTTAGGCTCAGGTACATAAAGTTCATGTATTGAAAAGAATACTTAAAAAGAAACTTATGTTCCAAGTATTTGGATTGTTTTATTTTCTATTATCTGTTCAATTTTATAAAGTCACAAACATATTCTGATCATGGTAATTTGGAACATTCTCATATTACCAAACAAAAGGTTGTAATGCCATTTAGCTAATATCTAAACTACCAGATGAAACAACAAAATAATAATCATCCATCCCACTTAATGCATGTTACTATCACTTTTGCTTTTCTTTTTCTTTTTCTTTTAAGACTGCTGCTAGTTTCAGATTTTCATACCTGGAAAGTCTTCTAAACAAGACTTTGGAGTTAAACACAGTTGGGTTAATTCCCTTCTTTTATAAAATGTAGATGCTCTTTGCTCCTCAGTGTCAAGGATGAAAAGGAGAACGGTAATAGCTTCCACATGGGGTTGTCTTGAGAATGAAGTTGATGTATGTGAAATGCCCAGCACGGATCCAACACAGCGAAGGCCTGAGGGTACACAGGTCAGCCTATGGTGTTAAACCCCAGTTAAGAGTTTATAAGTATGTTATCACTTCATCTTTTAATGTTGCCTTATACTTACAACATGATTCTCAAGAGCACCTTGTGTTTATCTTCTGTTCATTCTAATTCCATTTTCAATAGTGTCCCTTTTGTTCTTTATTCCATCCAAACATAGTGACAGGAAATAAGACACAGTTCTTGCCTTCAAAGATCTCCTATAGAGGAAGAGACACATAGACAGATAATTATACTAGAGTGTGTTAGGAATGCAGTGATCAAAATATTTGGTTAACCAGTGTGTACTGATTACCTAAGTGTGCCCGGCACTACGTTTGGTTCTGGGTTTAGGTACTTAATAAAGTGTAACTACTAAGTGCAATCAATATCTGTTATAATAGGGTGTATTTTAGCAGGTGCAATAGAAACACGCTTGGGAATGTGAACTTTGAGAAAGACTCAGGAAAGCTGCATAAGGTGACCTGAGCTTGAAGGTAGGAGTTAGCTCTAGAATTGCTGTATTTAGATTCCAAGATGCTATCATTTTAGAGAGGGAATGGTCACATGTCCCAATAAATTACCTGGAGCACAACAACCACCTTCTTGGCAAAAACTTCTCATTTCTAGCTGCTATAGAAATGTATAAAGATGGTAGGGTTTGTACAGAAGTTGCTGCTTATTTTCTGTCCTGCAGCTTAAGAGCAAACTCATTAAAATTCAAAGAGAAAGGACACGGTGGGTGGCAGAACAAATGCTTTCCTCACTGAGCAGAGAGCTAAGACCTTCAAGATGGTTTCTCCCAGAATCAAAGCCACTCTCTGCAGCTATTCCGTGAGACCTGATGCAGCTATCACCTCCCCAAAACCTACCCTGACACCACCCCACTCTCTGGCTTCCATGCGTATGGTGATGACAACAAGAAAAAATGAGAAAGCATTACTGATTCAATTTAGTTTGACACAGCTTACCTATAAGAGGCACCTTCTATCTGACTTCTCATTTATAAGATAAATTCCTGTAAGTATAAAATTTTTAAAAACTATGACCTATGAACATGAACAACGTGTGGGAATTGACTGTAGGGAGAGGATAGGATGGGTGGGGCAAAGGAGAGCAAAGAGGGGAAATGGGACAAATGTAATACAACAACAATAAAAACAAAAATAATATATTTTTAAATAGGCAAAATATTAAAAAAAAAAATTTAAGCTCCTAAATGGGTATCTATTAATAGTTGATGACTTAACCTACAGAGAAAACTTGTTCCAAGGGATTTTAAAGCACAGAAATTTGAGTATAAATCTCCAGTGGGATATATTCTAAGATCAGAAAGATCTGCTAAAAGCTTGGTGGAAGCGTCAGTAGCATTACTCTGACTCTGTTGCTGGACAAAGCAAATGAGCAATGATGTGATTATTTGATGATTCCTGGTTTGGTCGAGTACCTGGATTCTTAGAATGGGGGAAAGGAAATGTAGATATTAAGATAAAAAATTGAAAAACAAATCCTGAATGTGATTGGAAAATATACATGTACATATATATGATTGTGTATGTTTACATATTTTTTTCATGGCTCCATTCACTATAAAGGCCTGGACATGGGAACCAGCACGGAAGCTGGGAGCTCCATTGGTAGTTGATTCTACCTTCAAAAACCTTGTCTGCTAAAAAGAATTAGGTTTGGTGAAGGTTGGTTGTGTATTTGGAGAAGGAAATGGAAAGCATGAGCCTAGTACAGCCTGTCATACCAGGCGCGGAAGCTATCCAATATGACTTTAGTCCCATATAAGGGACTTAGAAACCAAACTTGAAGGGATTCCCACTAGCCAAAATAAAAATAAATAAAAAAGGACAACTTGAAGAAAAGGGTTGTAACTGCAATGGATTTGTATACATGCACCTACATATACGTATACATGAACAGTCATGAGTTCACAATGTCACCTAAAAAACTGTGACAAACTGGTCATATTGGAGAATTCCCATGAGCTAACTTATTTTGAAAATAAGTAAATAAAAGGAAGGAATCAAATATTAATTCTGCCTTTTCACTACAAACTATACCACTGCAAACCAAATAGAAGATGAGGTGACTTTCACAGAATCAAAATAATCCAGCTAACACATAAAGAAGGAATAAAGGCATTAGGACATCACCATTTTTGCAAACCCTAATAAATTAATGAATCTAGGCACCAATCATCAAATCAATGGCTGCCAAAAGCAGAAAAAAGAAATGATGAGTTATTGCAGGGTGGGGCATAAGTAGGTTTGCAGTTTTTATATGGAAAATAATACAATAATATAAGAATAAACTGTGTTTTGCTTACAACTATAAACCTATTTTTGCCACATGCTGTGTGTACTTCTTCAAAAGTAGTTGTTATGAGCTAAACAGTATCCTCCCAAAATTTCTATGTGGAAGTTGTAACCCCCAGTACCTCAGAATATAACTAGATTTAGCAATAGTTCTTTCAAAGAGATAATTAAAATGAGATCATTAGGGTGGCTCCCAATCTCATATGACCGGTGTCCTCATGAAAAGATTGGACATAGACACATGCAGAGGAATGACTACGTGGACACTCAGAAGATGGCTCTTTACAGAGACTGGCCTCAGAAGAAACCAACAACAAGAAACCGCGACAACAAGACAACAAGCTGATCTTGGCTGCTGGCCCCCAGGGCAGTGAGAAAATGCCTTTGTGTTGGTTGAGCCACCCGTGGCTGCCCCAGCAAACTAGACAGTAGTCTTGTCCCCAAAACTTAATTTCAACCGGCCTCTAAATCCAACAACAGTGTAGAGGCAGCAAGAAGGCAGCAGAAAATGCTAAATGACTGCATGCAGATACTGTCGGAAAAAATGTGGGAAATTTTACAGAACAAATGACAACAAAATTTTTATGAAACAAACTTTGTTTCTTCAACAAATAATGAGAAGGATGAGGAAGAAGAAGAGGAAGAGGAAGGAGAGGGGAGGAGAAGAAAGAAGAGAAATGAAAGAGAACTTGTGGGAAGCTTAGGGGAAATGGGATGAATGTAATACAACAACAATAAAATTAAAAAAAAAAAAAAAAAAAAAGCTGAGAACTGAAAACAAACCAAACAAACAAACAAAGAAACTTAAAAGACTTAACCAACTATAAGACCTGAAACTTATATCTATGGATTCTGTTTCTAACAAAGTTAAAAACCATAACATTTATGAGAAAATTAGACTTTTGAAGTCTGAGTATTTGGAGGGAGAAAAAATGGCATTGTGATTATGATAAAAAGGTTTTACATTTTTTTAGTTATACCAGAAAGAAGAGGATTCGTAAGCAGGAAAGAAATTAAATAAGATTGGCTGTAAATTAATAATGTTTGAAATTGGGTAATGAGCACTTAGGACTCTTTAAGTCATTTTGTGTATATTTAGATTTCCAAAGCAACTTAAAATAGTGTATCAACTTTATCTTTACTTAATGAAGGTCAAAATGTACCATTTGGATGAGTAAGCTTGGCCCAAAGCTAAATTAAGTCAATGCTGTGATAGCCAACCACACTGGACCAGCCTCACTGGCCGCCACAGAAAGAACACAGCGCCTTTCCGCCGTTAGTTGTGCTCTGGGGTGCACATGAATGAGCAAACAATGCCTGGAAGCATGTGCATCAACCACCAGGAGCCATGAAGACCGTCAGAGCTCCTTCAATATCTTCCATAAGCTCTCGCATATCTCTGAAAACAATGGGCATGATATTGAAAATTTCTCATCAGTCAGCCTAGACAATCTAATATGCCCCATTCCTGGTAAGATTTCGGACAGCTGCCCCTGGGGATCTGTGCATGAGTGAGAATCACTTCATACCAATTATTTAAAATGCTGAATGGAAGTCTTAGTAAACACCTCTGTGTATTTCCACATCATGGACCAAGTCTTGGCAACAAGAACCTTTTGGATTATGCTCTTCTACACAGGAAGATGGCATGTTTGATTCAGATTATGTAATCCCTGTCACAGGAAGCCAGCTGGCGCCCTGATGGGCGACTTGTTAGTGCTGGTGACGTATCACCATGGGAAGGACAGCAGTTTTTACCTTCTGGGGCTCAGGGAAGACAATTTGGCAAAGTAATAAAGTGTTTACTTCAGGTAACGGGAGGTGGTCATGCTTGTTTCAGTTCATTCTTCAACATAGTTCTAGACTATTTGTTTAACCAACCTTTCAAATAGACTGCTTGTGTTTCCTGTGAAATAAAAGCAGCAAATTAAACCAAAATAATCACAATGGAAGGTTTGAAGCATGTGATGTGTGTAATTTTACAGAACTGCTTAAACCTGCAATGTTCTCCTTCTAGAAGAAAACCCATGAACAGGCTTTCCTTTCCTTTCCTTTCCTTCCTTCCTTTTTCAGTAGATTAATTTTATTTTTATTCAATAGTCACAGGGTACAGAGCAGAGGACTCAGAATTTGGGGGCATGCTATAAAATAAACAAAATGGCTCAAAGAGAGTAGTGGTGATCAAACTTCTAGTTTGAATCTGCACTAGAATTAGCAATATTACATCCTTAACAAATGAAGCACATAAAAAAGTGTATTAATTACCACCTCCCCGAGTTTTTAAAAATAAAAATGGCAAAAGAAAAAGAATGATTTAATTAAACCTTGTTTAATGAGTGGGGAGTAGAGTGAGTTCAATTCACCAGTTAACTACTAAACAAATAGTTACCACCTTTATTTCCCTTCATAGTAAGGAAGGCTTTTTTCCATGTTGGAAGAGTACATTTTCTTGCATTACAGAGAAATCAAGTTTAGTAACTATAAGAGACTTGTTTCTTTGTGATTAAGGACATTGTAGAGATGAAAGATCACCATTCCATCATGAAATCTTATGTCAGAGGGACAGTCCAAGCTATTAGAGGGGTGTACATTGACCCCATGTTACTCCCTAATTTTGTTTCCGGCACCCAACATCACAGATGTGAGCTTGTTTTACTATCCTTTGTCCACTCCTTCTCAGGAGAGCAGAGGGGTCCAGTTAGAGGGTCCCATTAATTTGATGAGCTCTAACCAAGGCTTCAGTAACCTTGTGGTCAGATATTCTGGGGATGGCATTGGGTGGTGCTTATGTTTGACTAAACTCTGCCATTTCCGTTGGCCTCCATCATGTTCAGAACAAAATGCCCAGGAGTTTGTTACAGATTTTCAAATGACAGAATTTGATTGCAGGAGATCATTTCCATTTCATTCTCTCCATAGTCAAGATGTTCTTTTTAAAGTCTCTAAAACAGATGGGAAATCTCTCAACTGTGCTGTAGCTTTGAACCCCTGGTGGGATAGCTGGGCTCTTAGATAGTATAATATAATGTCTTCGAATGCATATTGGGTACAAGACCCTGACTCTGACTTCACCTGCTGTAACAGCTCCCTAGAACCAAGGTGCAAATCAGAAGACCTCTGTGAGAGCCTGTGAACTGTGGCTTCAGGGAAGTTCATCTCAAAAGGTGTTTCCAATCCCAGCTTCTCTTTCCAAACAATGAAGATTGTCCACTGGCATTTGCTGCCTGCTCATGGTATTTCCTCTGGCTAATCCGTATTCTTGCTTGAGGAAAGCCTCTGGTTTTTAGTTTACTTGCTCCATAAATACATGCTAAGCACCTACTCCGTGCCAGGCACTGTTCTAGGTGCTAGATTCTGGGACACATTAGTGAACCAAACAGGAAAGGTTCCTGCCCTCCTGGAGTTGGTGTTCCAATGGGAGGAGAGACAGGGACACTTGGGTACAGGAGGTACATCAAATGGCGATCAGTGCCCCGGGGAAAGTCTAACAGGAATGGACAGGGTGAACTGGGTGTTGGTTGTGGCTTGACTGCATTCTCCCAAAGCAGGTCTTAAGGAGTCAAGTCCAAGTGGTTTCTTTGGGTGACAAGCCCTTAGGTTTTATTATTATTATTATTTTTTACCATCACAAGGGATGATGGAGTAAACAGTTCCTCCTAGGTCCCAAATGTGACTAGGAAAGGGCAAAAGCAATGGCTGAGGTTTTCCAGAGCTAGAGGAGGCAGAGAATCAATACATCCCTCTTGTGGAGTTCTGAGGACTGCCTGCCTGGCCAACCCAGCTGTGCCCCGGGGCCAGGGCATCACCGTCCAGAGAGCCGTGCAGCAGGTGAGATGCGCAGCAGGTGCCCATTTCATGGGAGCCTCGTAGGGTATTTCAGCACCAGTTTAGGTGGAATGTAGCTTGATATGGCTTGAGTGGTGCAGGAGGAAAAAGGGACTGAGAGTAACTATTAATGAAAGCAGCCAAGCTCAGGTGAATCCCGGGATATTGGTAGAAGGTCAGTCCTTGCCCGCTCATCGGGTAGAGTGCTGCATTGTGGGAATTTGACTGCAGGGCCACCAAATGGGAGTCTTCATTTCAAGTTTTCAATCCCATTGCCCCTGGGTTAGCCAGCTACAGCCAGGGTCAGGCTTCTTCTACTTAAAATAAAAAGTAGTCTTAGACTTGGTTATCTTTCCTGCCTTTTAAAAGTAGGATTCAAGCAATGTTCTTATGTCTGCAGTAGCTACACTGGCAGTTTGGGAAGATTTCTCTTGTGTTTTCCCATATACTTCTTAGGGAAGCAATTTCATTTTTATCCTTGAGACAGTAATGTTTCTAAATGTGACTCACACAATTGTGCCTATAAATTAATTCTATCAACTTCTGCAAAAGTAGTATGATATCTATAGATACCATAGACCCATTTAATAACTTTCATTTTGAATTGTTAATGATGTAAAGCTGCTCATAGGCATTTTTGCTCTTTTGGGAAGAAGGGAACTACTAAACAAGAATAAAAAATTCAAGCAGGTGTAAAATATTATCTTCTACATTTTATCATGAATGGTTAACCTTGGGAGTTTATTGAAATCAAATAACCTCTTAGTAGCCATTTCACTGATTTATAGGTACAGCAGTAAATGAACAATTGCTTATTCATATACTAATATCTTGGTCCATCTGTCATGGATCTTACACAGACTACTGGCTTTCTGTGTGGTCTCCCAGGGGACATTGAACGATACAGCCCATGTGTGTGCTCAATATACTTTGGCTACGACTCTTGTCTAAAGACAGGATCAATAGTATAGATAGCTTCTGGATCTTTGAGGCTATAAATGTCCTCAAATATTGTCCTAATCATTTCATTGACTATTATTTTGAACCTTGATCTCAAACAGGTTAAATTACAACTCAGAGGTAGAACTTCAATTTTCCCAGCATCCTGAAGACTGAAAATGAAACAAACAAACACGACATATGCCTTCAAGATAAACCCCAATAAATGTCTCTGGAGATGGATTATAAAAAATTAGCTTCTTGTATAAGCCACTGGTCTCTTTCCACTCACCGAAAATCTGGGCAACAACCAACCTAGGGTAAATTCCATTAGCATTAGATATTTGCCTCTACTGGTAATTGCTAAATTTAGTTGTGTACTCATTTGGTTTGTCCAAACAGGAAATATCAAGACAACTTCATGTTTTAGTCATCTCCATGTCAGCTGTTCATTCAGAATCAAATAAATGCTATCCCAGAGCATGAAGATGAAAATCTTTTGAACGCATGATACAACTTCATTGCATATGATATTAAAAGGGCAGGGAGGGAAGGAAGATCAATGCACAGGGGATAAAGCTGGATTATAACTAAATGATAATATAGCTAAAACTAACCTGCCGTACCCCACTTTCCTCAGGGCCTCCTTTGTGGCGCTACCCTTCAAGATATGGTCTCTAGAAAAAGGCCAGGTCAGAACACCTTGTAGTGTATCTCCCCAGCAAAGAGCACTGCAGGTCTGGTCTCTGGTTGTAGAATAAAAGGCAATAGCAAGGAAGGGTAGAAGGAAGTATTTTCTCAGGCAGCTGGTTTCTCTGAAATTATACCACATATGTATCAGAAATACCCCCTCCATCAATGTAGAAGGCCAATTCAGGAAAACAAAAATTCAATTAGAAATATTTTTGAAGCCCTAATTAGTGCTTTCATTCCTTGACAGATTCTGACTTGTGGTGTAGACCGCACCATCAGTGCAGAAAGATCTTCAAGAAACAGGGGCCTTGTTTTCCTGCAAATGTTCCAAAGAGAAAATGACAGGGAGAGGAGAGCTGTTCTCTCTGAAAGCACAGATTCTGCCAAATGGTTTCTAAATGTGTTTCTCAAAAATGTCCTTGTGCTACTGTCAATGGCATTTGAGTAACTCTGGAAATGGAAGGACTCAAAGAAAGCGAACATTTAAGGGAACTTGCTTGCTAAGAAAACAGGTAGTCATGCTTTTAAGTCACAATATAGACATGGTAACAGTCCTGTTCACAGGCTAGAAACACCCGGAGTTACATCACTTCATGATGCTAGAAGAGAAATGCTGAGACCCAAAAGGGAAGTTTCCCCACATTTCTCTACTGGAGACTGAAGTAAATAACCAGACTGACTTGCTGGAACTTACACAGTTAGCAATTTGTTTCTTCAACTTTGGAATCCCAAAGACAGTCATTTTCCCCACTTATTAGCACTATTTTTAGTCCACCAGAGGGAACTCAGAGGATGCCAAAACGGTAGAAAAAGGTTTGCTCCTGTGCAAGACGGGCTGGGTGGTCAGTCTCCGGAATAACCAGCTTCTTTAATCGATTTAAGTAAACATTCATTCTAGGTGGTTCTTTCCCCAACATACTGAGAGTTCATTGAATCGATGGGTCGTAAACCAAAGTGGCTGCACCAGGGTCTCCTGCAGACCTAGAGTCACCGAAAGGCAGGAGCCCAGAAGACTGGGCACAGCACCCTCCCTCCCAGGCCCCCTCTCCAGCTGACCACAGCATTTTCTCTGGCAGAAGTGTCAAAATGCAAGTCCAGTTGGTCGCATGGGTTTGAGACAGTTATATGAGCAAGGGCCGGCCAGCCAGCCGTTTCTGCACTTAGTGTGCACCTCTCTTTTACTGTCTCACCCCATTTCTCCGCGGCTAGGAACATTTCCGCCATGGCCCAAATAACCAATAGTTTTTTAAGGAAAACGGGCACATGTTTTGTGGTAAAAGTCACACCTGCTCGTAGTTCTAAAACTTCAAACAGCAAAGAAGTGTGTGAATTTAGAATCAGCGCCACCTCACTCCAAATTCTCCATCAGTTGTACTCACAGTCTCGCTGGAGAGAACCACACAGCGTTTTTTTTGTATCATCAGAGAGCAAGGAGAATGGACTGAAAACATATCCTATGTTCAGGACCTCTGCTAGACACTGAAAAAAAAGAAAAGTAAGAAATGGATCCTTCCCTTTACTCTCAGGGTTACTGAGGGCAAGAGTCCACATGACCACACCAAGTGTGACAGATACGAATGACCCACTATGGGGGGCACTGGTGGCCTGGAGAAGCGAACCTTTGTGATGTGTTGAGGAAATGGCTGATGTGGCTACAACATAGATGTTGGTTTCGGGGTATGATGGAAATTGGAGTACAAGGGATTGTGTCATGTTTTAAATCCCATGTTAAAGATCTTACAGAGAACAGACTGTTTTAAAGTAAGGAAGTGATATACTAAACGTGTTCGAAAGCATGGGTGTAGAAAATTGCTGATGGATGGAGCAGAGGAAAGGCTGAAGGAAGACAAATTAAGTGATGCTGGGGTAACTGCAATGACAGACGCCTATGTCAGTGATGGGGGCACAGTTTGGAGAAGGACTCAGTGGGACTTGGCCAACAGCCCTATGTGGTGGGATGCAGTAAAGAGTCAAGAGCAATTCTGAGATGTCTCTTGAGAGACTGGGCATGTGCTTATGTCACTGTCCAAAATAGGAACTAGAGGAAGGTGAGGGCGTTTGGGGGCAGGTCGGGGAGGAAGTGGTGTGATGGGGAAATGAGGCGAGAGACAGCATCCCGTCAGGAAAACAGTCAAAGCTTATTGAATTTTTACTGTTTTAAGGGCTTTATAAATATTAGCTCATTTAGTCCTTATAGAGTAGGATGTATAATATTGTTACCTCCATTTCACAGATGAAATAATTGTGTAAGTTTCAAATACAACATCTCTTGAGTTCAAACCCTTGATGTACTTCTTTTTAACTGCATGACCTTGGATAAATGATTTATTCAATTTAATCTCAGGTGTAAAACCTAGGAAATGGTATCTATCATGGGATTTTTTTCCAGTTTTTTATATTTTTTTAATTTAATTTTATTGTTTTATTACATCCATCCCCTTTTTCCTCCCCTCTGTCCCCTTTCCCACTCCCCTACAAAGTCAATCCCACTTGTTGTCCATGTCCATGGTTCTTCCATATTAGTTCCTTGACTAAACTGCTCCCCTTCTTTGCCTCCTCCTCTCCCCTCCCTCCTACCCTCTTCTCCTCTGCCCACTGGAGATCTACTCATTGTATTCATGTATCTGGTACTGTTTTGCTTATTTGTTTGATTTGTTCATTATTGTCCTGAAATGGGTGAGATCATATGGTATTTGTCTTTCACTGACTGGCTTATTCCACTAAGCATAATACTTTCTAGTTCCATCCATGTTGTTGTAAAAGTTAGGAGTTCCTTCTTTCTTTCTGCTGTGTAGTATTCCATTGTGTAAATGTACCAAAGTTTTTTGATCCAGTCATTCACTGATGGGCACTTAGGCTGTTTCCAGCACTTGGCTATTGTAAATAGTGCTGCTATGAACATAGGGGTACATAGGTTCTTATGAATTGGTTCTTAATGTATAGCCCTAGTAGTGGAATTGCTGGATCAAAAGGCAGTTCCATTTTTAGCTTTTTAAGGAAACTCCATAGATTTTAATTATTATTGTCAGAGAGAGGGGAAGGGAGAGAGGCAGAGAGGGAGAGAGACATCAATGTGTGGTTGCCTTTCACCTGCCTCCAGCCACAGACCTGACTGGAGACCTGGTTTGCAACCTGGTTATGTGCCCTGGCTGGGGAATCGAACCAGTGACCTTTGGGTTCGCAGGCCGGTGCCTTATCCACTGTGCCACCAGCCAGGGCTATCATGGGATTATTATGAAGATTAGAGGTAATACATACGAAGCAACTAGCACAGTGTCTGTAACCTCAAATATCTCAGTAAATGCCAGAAGTGATTACTAGCTGTGAGATATCCTGGCACTGTGTTCAATAAGAGCTGGGAATTTACGTTTGCATTGTAGAGCTGAAAATAAACATTTAAACATCAGTATTTTGATGTTGGTTGGATCCTTGGATATGAATGCTGTTTCCTGCCTGGTTTGGAGAAGGGTGGTAGTGTGTCAAGAGGTGAGAATAACGGGGAACTCTTGGGAATGGATGGTAAAGATTCAAAGGAAATGTAGATGAAGTATTATGAAAAGTAAGGGAGGCAGTGGTAGCAACAGGAGATCAGTATAGACAAAATGACTGTCTGCGGGTTAAATGAGGAAGTATGTACAGAGAATGAGAGTCATGTTTCCCACTATAGAAAAGTTACAATAAGGAAACAAATATGGATCCTCTGATGACCCCTGGGTAATGTTGTGTGAGATGGCTCCATGACCTTGAGTTCTAAATACCATTTTGCAAGAAAAGGAACTAGGGTTCCTTCAAGAGGTAGATTGTCCCAAGGCTAAGGAAGGGAAAGATGTACCTGGAACCTTTTTTGTGCTAAAAAGTTAGGAAAGGTTCCAAGAATGACAAGGACACATTAAGAGGACACAGAAGCCAGATTGAAAGGGCTCCCACTAACCAAATCTAGGACAACTTGAGCATGAAAACGAACATTATAAATGGATAAGATAGCCCACTGAATAAAGCAGGAAACCATGAGTCCCTACTGATATAAAGAAGGAAATGAATGAATGGAAAACTTGATGTAGGATGGGATTTTGACACAGTTTCAGAGTGTTTTCTGACAAGATCCTAATTACAAAAGGGAAAAGCAATTTTATAAGGGAGAGGCCTGGCAGGCACTACCTTAATCAAGTGACCTGCGTGAACTTCACCGGAACTGGGACAAGTCACACCATGGCCATCCTGTGTTGTTCTTGCTGGAAGACATCTAACCTGAATCTACTCAAGAAGAAACAAAAATAAATCCTAGTTGAGGGACATTGCAAAATAATGGGTCTGTGCTCTTGAAACTGTAACTGAACAAAATTTTAGAAATTTACAAATTCTGTTCTGATATTCTCCCTCCCTCCCCCGCTCCATCCATCACAGAGTAGTTGAGTGTCAACTATGTGTCAGGCAGGGTACTGGGCCCTGGAGCCAGTGATGAATGAAACGTATTCTGGGCTCTTTAAGGAGCACTGCGTTTGGGGGAAAGAGCTTGCTACCTGGAAATTTCAGTGTATTCTCATGGTTTCTACAAAAGAATTCAAGTGAACGTGCAGTGGAGGGAGAAAAAGTGCTGCCTGACAGGAAGAAAGTGTTCGCAGAAATGGTGCCTTTTCGAAGCTTGGCTGCGGTTTGTCAGGAAAGTGGGGAGTTACCAGCAGAAAAAAGGCTGAGGCAGGACTCTGAAGGTCTGCAAGCCCAGCTCCTCCAGAGTTCTAGGGACAGGGGTGTGAGTGCACAGGGAAGGGGTGTGTGTACGTGTGACTGTGTGTCTGCGAGGACTGACGGGCTGGAAAGCAGACCAGAAAGGTCCCTGTAGGCAGACCATTTAAAAAAAGAGAGAAAACAGACAAAAAGCAAATAGCAACCCCCCCCCCCCCCCCCCCGTGTGCCCTGCTAGGGTGGAACTGGATTCTGAAGGCTGAGGAAGGAGGGGTGTGCTGGGGAGAGCCCCTTTCCTCCCCTGCAGGGTTCTGACTCCAGGGGTGGACCGCAGTGCCTTGGGGATCCGTGGCCTCTCTCTTCATCTAGCTCTCGCCTCGCTTAAGCGTGACCTCCTCCTCCTGCTTCTCTTCACAAAAATGCCATGCCCCGCATTTTCTGTTCCTTATCTGGATTTAATTTTCTTCATGGTACTTCTCAAATATTTGACTTATGTGTATTGTCTGTCTCCCCCACTGGTACGTGAGCTCTATGACAGCAGGAGCTTTGCTCCTCGCCCTGTCTCCTCCATGGCATACTAGGTGGGGTTAGGGTTGCAGGCACAAGTTCTTGAGGGAGGAAGAGCATTGCAGACCTGCCACAAGTCTTCCTTCAGCCAAAGGGCTCATGAGCCCAGGGAACTCGGGCTCTGAGCACCCAGGTGGAGGGAAGGTGGGATAAGAAGCCCCATGGGCTCTCTAGAGTGACAAGAGCCTTCCAAATAAAATGGCAAGTCCTTACCCTGCGATCCTTTCTGTCTTTTCCACTGTGAGCCAGCCCTTTCTAATGGGAAGGCAGTCCTTGAATAATATGCTAGTGCGGGGGTGCTGGAACTAGACATGGATTTCCCTGGGGAAAGAGAACGAAGCCTAGATCATTCTTCTAACATGCTGTCCAAAGCCAGGGTCTGGAATCTCAGAGCTGGTGTTTTCCTGAATTCCCCTGAGATCCCAGCATGGGCGAGCCAGGTCCTGTAGAACTTGGGTGTCCCATGACGTCTCAGCCTGAGCATTTCACCTTCCACTTCTCAGTGTCTTGCATGCTCAGCCTGTAGGACAGGAGGGGTAGCCACGACACGGGGTGAATTCATCAACCAGGTTCCTAAGTAAGGGCCCACGGGGAAGGTGGTGCCCAATCTCTGGCAGCTGTGTGTCTGGTGAAGAGCGGGCAGAGTCCAGAAACTTCTCAGAACACCGCCTGCTGGCTCAGGAACTTAAGACTTCCCAAGCTTGTGGCTAGAAATCACCTGGAATCACAAGGGAAACAGACATATCTCACCTATTTGAAAACAGATGGCTTTGTTTGTAGGTCCTGCCAATTTGAGAACCAATCATGTTGTTCCTGTTTCAGGCAACCAAAACCTTGTATTATGGATCTGCTGGGAAAATTCAGCCGTGGCCGAATTGCCTGGAATATGGGAGATTATGAGGACATCAATCAAAGAAACTCCCAAGGGGCGTCCCTCATTAGACAGAATAAGGCAGCACTGCCAGGGGCTTCCAGACCACCTAAGGTGCCAAAGCCACCAAAAAAGAAAGAGGTACGATCATCTGCTTTTCTGATCCTAGAAAAACATCAAGCTCTTTTGGTACATAGAGTGTGCTCTTTAACAGGAATGCTGCTAATATACATTGCTCCTTTCAACCATCAAAGCATTTTTAATTTATATTGGATTTCCACAGTAGTGTCTACGCTGTGGGTAGGTGGGTAGTGTTCCCATTTTATTGGTGAAGAAAGCAAGAGGTTTCAGGGTTCAGCCTTTACAACTGCTCATCCATCATATGATTTAACCTGGAGAGAGGCCATTCCCCGGATTTCCAGTAGCTAAGAAAGCCCAGTCTGTGAAATGGGGGTAAATCTTTAAATCTTCTCAAAACCCTTACAGACTGCCTGAGGGAGAATATACCAGTTCAAGGTTTTCCCATCACTACCTATGGGAATTATGCAAGCTGCATAATTTCCCTGCATGTTTTTTAAATAAGTAAAATGGGGATATTAGTATCTGTTGTGAATACTTTATAGTTATCATGGGAAGCAAGAATATAGTATGCTCTTATGCGTTTTCCTTGTTGGTGTATGCTCCTATATGTATATTCAAATCAACAACTATTTCCTAAGACTCCTTTGCATAATCCCACAGTAGCAAGTACATGTAGTCATCCAGTGTTTCTAATACGACAAGTTTCCATGATAGAAAATGTAATAGAGCAAACAGCTGGGACACATTCAGACTCGTGTTCTATATTCAGTCTCCTCACTCCATTGGGTCTTGCCAACTCCCTAGAATATTGCTTACTCTCTATCACCAGGAACTGATTCATTAGCCATTAATTGTACCTATTGGAAACGCTCCATGCGGGAGGCTGTGGGAGTCCTCCTTGGGCGGTTCTGACCCCAGGGGCACTGTAGTGAAAATAGGGGCAGCTCAGCTGCTGATCCACTTATGTGGTCTGAATGTTGTGCTGCGTCCAAATGGGATGATTTACTGTAGTGTGTGTAGAAGAGGCTTGGGTTAGTTACTTCCCATCTCTGAACTAATTTTGTGTAGGATTGAAGCGATCATGGATTAAATTACCCCAAAGCCCCCCTTCTATCACTCAGTACATCAACTGAGCAACCTTGTACAGGACTTTTTTTAAGTTAAAAAAAAAAAAAAGTGCATTAAAAAATATGTTAAAAGGCTTCATTTTGAAATGACTTCAAACATGCAGAAGCATAGCAAGAACAGTAGAAAGTGAACTCCAGATCCATTCTTCACCCAGAATAATCAATCAGTTAACTTGCTTTAATGATTTCTTTCTGTATGTGTGTGCAACACACACACACACACACACACACTTTGTTTTCTTCCAAACCATTTGAGGGTAAGTTGCAGACATAATGCTCCTTTACCCCTAAATATTTCAGGGTGTATTTCTAAGAATAAGGATGTTCTCTCACGTAACCACAGTACAGTTGTAAGATTTAGGAAATTTGCCATTGATACATTATCATTTTTAATATTTGGACTGGTCATACTGGCACATTTTGAAGAGCATAGACCAGTTATGTAGAACTCCTTGATTTGGATTTACCTGGTATTTTCTCATGGGTAGATTCGGGTTCTGTGTTTCTGGCAGGAATCCCAGGTAAGTGAGGTTCTGTCATCCTCAGTGCACCACATCAAAGAAGCACCCGAGGTCAGTTTAACTCATTGCTGGTGACAGTAACTGATCACTGGTCATATCTCTTCCCTTCCAGAGATCAACAAAACGCTGTACCATTCAAAACAAACCTCTCTTTTGATCAATCAGGCTCTCTTCTGAATATCCAGAGATACATTAGAAATGTGTTTCTCAAGTTCATTTTTTTGGACCATCCCATAGGATTCTTATGGATAATATTTTGATAACTACTCAAGCCTCCCCCCCATTTAATATAAATCCTCTTCGATGAAAATAACTTGAAGCAAGGGTGCTTATAAATTCAGAAGTAAATAATGAATGCAATGTGTGTAAAGTTTCCAACATAATGTCTTACACTAGCCACCAATGAGTGGCTACCATTACTATACTAATCAGAAATGCCAGTGCATTTTCCACTCTTATGCTAGAGGATTCAGGACCATGCACTACAAACAGTCTCAAAAACGGAAAGATTTGTCAGTGGTACTGAGTGATCTGGGGATAATCTTAAAAGCATGATGCTATATATAATATCTATCACATTTTCTCATCAAAATAAATGGCTCAAAAACAGGCATATTTTATATATTTACCTGAGTCTGGATTTTTACTTATAAACCTCAGTTTGGAACATAATTTAAAAACTTCTAAAATGTAATTTGTGATATTTAATAGCAGGCATCATTCTTGTATTTGTTTACCCAAAATACTCTGACAAATATTTTTGAAAATTGGACAAACTTCTAAACTGTATGGATCACAGGACTGGTAGCTTAAGTACCTATAATAGTCGAGGGTTACCCAGAAGAATAGAACCAATGGGGTGTATAAATAGACTGACTTTAAGAAATTTAAAAATTGGCTCACGTGACTGTAGAGG
This sequence comes from Noctilio leporinus, assembly GCA_004026585.1. NCBI lineage: Eukaryota > Metazoa > Chordata > Mammalia > Chiroptera > Noctilionidae > Noctilio > Noctilio leporinus. Next base: position 1,059,949 of record PVIW01000021.1, read on the forward strand.
GTGGGAAACCCAACATCTGCAAGGCAGGCAACCAGGCTGGAGACCCAGGCAAGGATGATGTTGCAGTGCAAGTTCAAAGGCAACCTAGAGGCAAAATTCCCTTTCTGCTGGGGACTCCAGTCTCTCTTAGGTCCTTCAACTGATTGAAAGGCCCACCAACATTATGAAGTGCAATCTGCTTGACTCAAAGTCTATCATTTAAATGTTAATCTCCTCTAAAAAATTCCTTTCAGCAAGATCCACAATGGTGTTGGACCAAAAGTCTGGATACTATGGTCTAAGCATGTTGACACACGAAACTATCATAGTACCCATTGCATCCAGGTGTGGGAATTAAATGAAGAACCATATATAATGCATCTGACAAAACAGTCCAGATACTAGGGAACCAAAAAGCAATGTGGTGTGTATGTGTGTGTTTTAAGTTCTTTCTCAATAGCATGATTTCAAACCTGCTTGAAGGAATGTGGAAAACATTTGAAGTTTTCATTTAATCCAAAAAGTATTTTGAAAAACCTAATGTTACTTCTCTCTCTAGTCTTAAAACAACCAAATTCAGAATGGTATTATGTTGCTACAAAAGTTACACTTAACAGCTTATTTTTTCCTGAGACCATGACTATCCTTGATCTCATACTTTTCATAGTAAATATTTTATAATGCCCTTTACTTTCCTAAAATAAAATTCATAAATAATACAACCCACAACATGTAATTTATAACAAATCAATACAATGCATTAGAGTTACTATTTAAAATGTAACTTATATTAATATACTTTTAAATACATTAACAATATTGGGGCATTAAATTAAAATAGGAAATATAGTGAAGTAGAGAGACATTTATGTCTATATGATATATATATGTATGTATATATATATATATACACACACACACACATATATATATTCCATGAATGCAATAGTTATAAATGAAAATTGGTACAGACATGTTGTATTGGTGATTCCAATTCCATTAGTACCATACCCATGGGTAATGTTTTCCAAATTAGGTCAATTCTTGTTAAAATTCTGAACCTTACAAGGTAAAATTCTTTTCTCAATTTATACAACAGTGGCATGTACGGAAAATTTAGCATATATTAAAATCATTTGAAAAATAACATCGTGCTTTTATGTAAAGCAGAATTAAATTCTCAGCTAATTTTAAACAGGTATTGTTTTTACTCACATGAATGTCCAGCACGGTATTTTGGAGTCATGCAGGAAGAGGGAAGATTCAATTCTTCTCTCCATGGGTGTCCCACATCTTACAAGACGTCTCTGCTACCATCCATGGCCTCTGACCCCTTTCACCCATCACTCTACTAAGCAAAAGCAGTTCCAACCCCACTGAAAATCACTGACATATACTGTATAATGAACTTGTTTCAGCAGCATGAGTTAATGGAAATGAGACGTCTAAGTTCTTAAGTCCTAAGAGTCAACATAACAAACAAATGTTCAAGATAAATTCAAAAGGTTTATTGCACCAAATGCCACAAAAAAAAAAAAGGGGGGGGGGATCAAAATAAACATAAACAAGTTTTAAGAAAAACTTTCTATACATTGACATTGAAGCTATTTAAGTGATCGAAATAGAAAGCCCTGTCAACGTGTCTTCATGGAGCTTCCATTTGAACAACTCCCAGAATTTTCTCCCTTTTGAACACCACTTAAAACTGAAGCGTACTGCCATCCTGCTTCCAAGATGTGTAGTTCACCAAATTTTGACATTTAAAAATTAACACTCAGGGGGGCTGCTTGATTTAGGCAAGTATTATAATAAATGTCCCCTCCCTCAAAATTACCAAGAGAAGCTCAAGACTCGACTTAATGGTAAATGTATGCATGAACTAAATACTTTCGAAAGGACAAAGCAGTGAATCCAGACCTTGAAAAGAATTTTGGGGTCACTTTATTTTTATGTACAACCAACTCTAGTGAAGAACCTAAAAAGCTACAGACTGAATTTTTATAAAGTCTCAGGACCTAATTATAAATGCCTAAACAACACTTTAGTATCATTTAGCAAGCAAGAATTTTCCTCCCTCCAAAAAGGTTAATTTTGAAAAATACGGTTAAGTTTAAAAAGTTGTGATGTGTAAACGGCAGTTCCATGGGATGTGAAAGGATTATAGTTACTTTCATTAAAAAACAGCACACTTCAGAAAAATGGATTGAAGCCTGTACAAAAAGCTATTTAACACTGATAAAAATAAAATACTTTGGAGTTATGCACAAGTATGGAAGCTACATTTTAAGTTTTCATTGTCATGTTTAAACATACACAATTATCTTTACATTCATATCACGCATCAATCTATTAAAAATAAAACCGAAACATGCCAGAAAGAGGTCCATCACAGTAACAGGTACGCACTTCTGCTCTGTCATGCTTCACTAGCTTGCTTCGAGAAGCAAAATGCTACAAAAGTTATACGCAACAGGTAAGACTTAAAAGTTGAAGAAATCCTAAAGGTGGAATCCTGTCAACTGAGGTAGTTTTCTCATTTTTTTTAGTAACATTTTTATTTGTTTCTTGAGGTGGGCATGGGTGAGGGTGGGATCCCTTTCTCGCCTCCCGGCTAAGACACGATGAAGCCACCAGGTGGTGTAAGTGGGTGGACCTCAACGCAAGTCCATGAGATTTGTTTTTTCCTTTTCCGCTTTGGGGAAGAGGTTGAGTTTAAGACCAACCACACATAAGGAGGCTTGTCAAAGAGCAGCAGTGTCCCTGGTCTGTTTCTGCAGGCAGCAGAGGTGAGGGTCAGGACTGGAACCCTGAGTGTCGCTGAAACAGCCCCCACGTGTGACCCACCTGTAGTTTCCCACAGACATTTTTTAAGAGAGTTTCGGGACAGAAGATTAAGAGGCAAATTAAATCGTCTCAGGCTTTGAGGGGGCTGGACTAAATCTTTTACGTATAAAGTTGTGAATCAGGTTTTTAAAGCTCAATTTTCCCCTACATGGGTCTCATTTTCAACATGCCATATTAGAATGTAATTGATTTTGTATCTAGTTATTTTCTATGGAACCCTGGAAGGTGGTGAATGAGGGAAAGGGCCCAAAATGTGTAAACAAGTGAAAGGAAACTAGAGATGAGGGAATGCTTTACACTGGCACAGGTGGAAATGATGTCACGTCATCGATTACAATTTATTTACATGTCATGAAAAACAAATGACGAACGAGCTGAGCCACAGGTAAGGTTCGTTCTCTTTGTGTGACATAACAAGAAGCAATGATGTCATGAAACTAGAGAATTTAAAACAATAAACTCAGATGTTATGCCAAAAAAAAAAAAAAAAAAAATCTAAAAATAGAAAACTTCAATTCCATGAAAGAGAAACATAAAATAAAAATTAAAGATTGCGAGAGCTTTAATGCACCCATTTACATTTCACATCATAAAAAAAGAGAGAGGAGGGAAGGCAGCAATTCCGACTTAATCCTAAGAAATAATTCACCCACTTCTCTCCATTGGTACTATTGCTATCCTCTTTCAAACAAATAATTAACTTGCATTTGTAAAAGAAGAGACAAAACATGTAACTTGGTGTTTAGGCTAAGATTTTATCAAATAGAAAATCTGAAGTCACTCCAACCCCTAATAGGGAAGTTACTTCATATTCTTAGGTACAAAGGACACATGGAAAGGACTGAAATTTATTTATAAAAGAATGAAAGGAAATTGGAGCCTGGCTATCATTAGTTGAACTCAGATCATCAAGATGCTAAGTGTTTTGCTTTACTAGATTAGCTCCTATCACTTAATGATCAATTTTTAAAGTTTTTTTCTTTATCCTAGATGTCAGTCTATTGTCTGACATGGTCAGTAAATTATGAAAAGTTTCTTTCCTATTAACAGAAAATTACAGTTCTTTTTAAAAAGTGAACTATGCTAACAAATAAACAATTCCTCATTTTGGCAGGTCTGATATTATGGGCAAGTTAAGTTCTGGAACAGTGTTTTGAAAATTATGTAGGAATTAGAAGGCACAGAGATGATAATGTAAAAATTTAGACCATGTATCAATTGTTTATAAGTGTTCAAACTAATTACTTTCATTAGTCATCCTGAACTGCTGCAGGTTTCATTTCCCACCAGGACAGCGGTGCCTTTTAAAATGTAAATAGTCATTTGTATTAACTGTTACCGGAAGAAAGTGGCTTTGGCTGGAAGAATTTAGCAACAGAAATACCCTTGCATTTATAGAAATAACTTTGGTAAATGGCCTCTCTTAAAGAGGCGACTGAAAGCTCTAAAGTATAAGGTTAAACACGTGGTATTAGATGGTGAACTTTGCTGCTCCAAACTCCGTCTTGATGGGATTAAGATGCTACATTGATTCCTGGGTTTATTGCACCAACAATCCACACCTAACCTACCTGTGGCTGCATCTGAGACAAGGTAAACTCCAACATGTGAAACAGTGGGTCCCTAAAGTACTGTCTTCCCAACAGTCAATCCTCTCTCATGCTTTATGTCAGTGATGCCCACAGCCACCAGAGCTGAAGATGGCATGATGGGGCTTCCTTTACTTCACCTTTTGTAAGAAGCCAACACTGACTTGGAATCCGAAGTCCTTTTTCTGACTGTCTTCTTAGAATAGCAAAATAACGCTTCCTGCAGTGTGGAGAGCCCGTCCCTAATCCCCGACACGTTTCCGACTGGAATGGTGTGTGCTGTCACCTCCCGCTCCGAAGTCACTTGTCATTCGGCCCAAGTACCCAGGGCCATCTGCACCCAGTCTGTACCAACGGCTTAGTGTTTTGGGCAGTGCTCTGCTTCCTCCCATCCAAAGGTCGCTCTCCCTGTTGGTGCCGGGGTAGCAAAAGGCCCACAGTGTTCATGAAACACACGCACCATTATGCTGTGTGAACCTAAGTTCCAATGAAGCATCCACTTGACAGCGACAAAACAAGACAAAATGGTGGAATGACTATTTCCATCTGCTCTTCTCATGCTTTTCGATGTCACAAGAGCTTATTCCTTTCTCCTCCAGTTGGGAATCTGTGTGTGTTGTTTTTCTTCCAAGGAAGAACTGTCCTGAGCTTCAGCTTATAAGAGTATCTGAGCGACGTAAGGAGAATGAGTACTGGCGATAGCTGTCAGCAGAGGCAGGTCGTTTGATTCAATCCTGAATTTTGAAAAAGAAAAGATGATTATTAAAGTAGCATGATGTTTCAGTGAAGTATTATTGTTAGGTACCAAGCTTGCTAGGTCACTGCTTAAAACAGAAGAAGTCAGAGAGACGGAAAGGTGATAAATCTGTTCATCTGCAGCGACTGCCCGGTGGCCACTGCCTGGGGAACAGAGAGAGACGCAGGCGTGCTGGTCCCCCTGCTGGTGTCTCCAATTGCAAATCCATAACTGCTGTGCGTCCCCTGTGCAACTTCATTATGTTACATGCCCATGTTTTGTCCACTACCCCCTCGTTCCTCCGGTCAACATCCTGCACGCACACTGATTCTGCACCTTGGTTACAATGAGTCTCTAGAAAACAAGGTCTTCAAAAACCTTGGGGGTTTGTTCAACAGGTTTGACAACTTAGATCCTCACTAAGCACTTGAGCCATGACATTCTGAGCGCAAAGTGACACGAGCAGATACTGAATTGAGAGATATCACGGCATCAGAGGGACCCGACTTCAGCTGCCTCTCTTAAGGCAGAGGGTACAGCACTGTCACAGACTGAATGCTGACACATGTCCTAAAAAAAATAAGGACTGCTTCAGTCTGTGAAATATGTCATCATTCCCTCAAATTCCACAAAATTTTTTTTTTTTTAATTTAAAAGGTAGCACCCTGGCTGGTAGCACAGTGGTTAAGGCGCCGGCCTGCGAACCTAAAGGTCACAGGTTCGATTCCCCAGCCAAGGCACATAACCAGGTTGCAAGCCTGGTCTCCAGTCAGGTCTGTGGCTGGAGGCAGGTGAAACGCAACCGTACATTGATGTCTCTCTCCCTCTCTGCCTCTCTCCCTTCCCCTCTTTCTAAAAAATAATGAAATTAAATCTTTAAAAAATTAAATTAAATTAAATTAAAATTAAAAAAAAAGGTAGCTGGCATTACCTCATGGAGCTTTTATACGTTTTCTCTCATAAACATATAAGTTATTTGTAGTGATGCTCCTACAAATGCAATTCCGGAGGGGGAAGAGGCTCTCCAGCCCCACTGCTGCTGCTGGCCCTACCATGGGAAGAAGGGGCCAGAGAGAAGTTGGGTATGGTTCCTACTGGTAATGGGCCAAGAGGGCCTAGAGATGACAAGTGGACATAAACCCTACGATCCATCTAATAGTGTTGATGGTGGACACCTGTCAGCAGCGGGGACCAGCTAAGTGTCCTAGGAATACAGGGCGCCCATGTGGCAAGGGGAAACCTTGCGCAGCAAGGTGCAAGTATGAGGCTGGTAAAGGGATCTATACCAAAACTAAGAAACAAACACAACAGAGATACTCTGTAAGTTAACGGCAGAAGCAAATGTCTCAAAAGGGGAAAATATGTCAAAAATGAAATATGTAAGAAAAATGTGTATGACAAAATGCTAAGAGCCAAACAATTCAGCAAGTCCTACTCTGGGTGAGGATGATGAAGAGTGACAGGAAAGCGAAGGCCTGATCTTAATACTTTGATTAGCAGGCTCAATAGAAAAGTTCAAGGTGGACAATACATGTACAGTATTTTCTTGCCCACATTGCGGGAATCATCATCATCATCATAGGTAGAGGGACATATGCCCACAGTGTCTTTTTGTTAGTCTGTTGAAGAATTTAGCAGAAAACAAAAGCCAGAATTTCTTCCCTAGAGAAATCATGGCAAAGACCCTCAGGAAGACGCTGCACACTAGTGGTCACATAAGCATGTCTTTTCTTCTAGGCTTATCATCAAAGGGAGGAAAGGACAGCCCCCCCCCCCCCCCCCCCCAACATGCACACAGGCCCTGAAAGTCAACAGCATCCATCCCGCCTCCTCCAGGAAGCGGAATGCAGCACAGGCTGCTGTGTGTCTGACAGCACATGCCTTCACCATCTCACCGAAATGACTAGAAACAGGCAAACGGAGTAGGGTTAGATTTTTCACTTCCAAGCATAAAACACCCAAGGAGAAGACTGACATAAAGTACCACTAGCTTCAAGTTCTGAGCTGATTTCTGGCTGTGAAACTCGGGTGTCAGGTAGAAAGAACATGCTGTTCACTGGTGAGCACTGAACTGGGTGAACGGGGGCACTGGGGACTGCAGGTTTAAGGTGACACTGGCTAAATGGGGCCGTGGGTACAGTGCCAGGGACCACCGCACTCCAGAGAGACATGGTGACTCATCACAGAACTCACCCCAGTACGACACCTAGTTCTTTCACATGGACTCGTGTGTGCCCACGAAGATATTCAGAAAGCATCTTGCTTTTAAGGTACATCTCCTGCAGTCGGTCTTCAAGATGCATGATGCACTGCGAAACCAATAGCATTCACCATGAGGGCAGGAAGGAAAACCTCCTAGAATGAGCTCTCTTCGTTCATTTCAAAGTACACAACTATCATCAAACACACTTAAAAATACACTTTCAAATACATTTGAAAATTAAAAGCCATCTCAAACCCTATCACTAGGAAGAATAGGTTTCTGTAAAACAAAATTTATTTTTTCCAATAACTATTAAGACTTTTGTGTGTGTATCTGCTCTAAAAAGCATTTTTTCCATAGTTGAAATCCCATAAGTACAATTATTTACTGCTTCTAAAAACTTTATAGTAATCCTTCCCCCATATTAGTCAAAATTCTTTTTTTTTTAATTTATTTTTAAAAGATTTAATTTATTATTTTTAGAGAGAGGGGATGGAAGAGAGGGAGAGAGGGAGAGAGACATTAATGTATAGTTGCTTTTCACTTGCCTCCAGCTATAGACCTGGCTGGAGACCTGGCTTGGCAACCTGATTATGTTGCCCTGGCTGGGAATTGAACCAGCGACCTTTGGGTTTGCAGACTGGTGTCTTATCCACTGAGCCAATGGCCAGGGCTCAGAATTCTTTATCAGTATGATTTTATGGCTAAATGATTTTCAAAAATGTGATTTAGGCACTGGCTGTGGCACAGTGGATAAGGTACTGACCTGAGAACCAAAGGTCACTGGCTCAATTCTCAGCCAAGGCACATAACCAGGTTGCAAGCCACATCTTCAGCCAGGTCCGTAGCTGGAGGCAGGTGAAATGCAACCATACATTGATGCTTTGCTCTCTTCCATCCTCCCTCCCTGCCCTTCTTGATAACAAATAGGGAATTTTATATTTAAAAAAAAAAATGTGATTTATCATTACTTAACTATATAGCAATTTGCATTTTTGTTGTTATAAATAATTCTATAAAGGATGTCTTTATTGATTTTTTCCCAATATATCTGATTATTTTGGCATAACACACTACCAGAAGTAGAATGACTGCAACAAGGTTATTTTGAAGTCCCCCCTCTCCAAGAGTGTTATTTTAACTAGGTCTTTAATAACACTAAATAAAGGACAATCATTTTCAGGACATCTCTACCCTTGGAATTGGGTCCAAGTTCATTTTTCAGAGAACAGCAACCATCTGTGTCTTTCACCAGCAGCAAATGCTTTTGCATTTGGCAGACAGAGCTACATCCACGCATCCACAGTGCGACACCTGATGGTCTGGCACAGGTCATTCTCTCAGACACAATTTTCTTCTAGACCACTAGGCCTGCTCATTTTCAAGGTAAAAAAGATGAACAGATGCATTTGAGAAGGTTGATCTTGACCATCTGGGCTGATTAGCGACATGGAAAAAGTGCCCATTAGAAATGTAATCTTTTCAGTTTTTCATTGGCTTAAAATTTCAAATGCCTTGAATCGGGTGGGTGAAACACAACTGGCAGGTGACTGAGAGTAGCAATCCCAGCGATGAGGGTTCCCCCAAACAATCAGTGCAGCGGTGAAAGGACTGTTCTCGGGTTAAGTTTCGGTTCCCCATGGAGTAAATGTAAACTGTTTAATAAGAGTGCTATAAAATATGAAAAAGAACAGTCACATTACATTGAGCCCATTAAAATAGATGATTTGTAGTGCTTTTCATAGTCTCCATGAAAATTGTATGTTGTAGTGTCAAAATAAAGAGAACATTGCTCTATAGGGAATGTACATTTTCTTGAAATCAAAGTGTTTAGAATTGTTTTTTAAAAGGCTTATTAAATAGAACTGTGAGTTCTTCCTTCTCCTTTCTGGCATCTTAACCCTGAGAGGAATTTCTTCGATTTTTTACTTTTGGAATTTTAAATAGCCACTATCTCCTTCTGTACTGATGGCTCTGATAGGCATTTAATCATATGTTTCATTCAAATGATTTTTAAGGAAAATTTTCAAACTGCAGATGAAATTTCTTCTGATCTTGGTTTTGTGAGGTTAAGGCATTCATATTATTAAGTGGTTAAATATATTTCTGTCCAAATGAAGTAAAAAGAATTAGCAACAGTCATTTATTGCTTGGAAAACTAAGGTGTCAAGGGTAATAAGGGCTATATATTAGAGAATAAAATATAAAAGTTTGGTGAATATTTAGAACAGTAAAAAAACTTAAAAACCTCATATATCTTCTTTCCCTTACAGAAAAGGAGATTTCGGTCTCAAAAACGGAATGATGCAACTTGCTACTAGAAAGAAAATCTGCCTTCAAATATAGAACAAATGTTAGGTTGTAGGAACCCCTAAGTTCTTCTTGTGCTGCTCCAGAGATAAATGCAGGAGTAAGCTTCAGTTCAAAGCCCAAATAAAGATTTTATGGAAAAGGTGTTGTCAGTCTTTACAACCATTAATATTTATTTATGAAACTAGTATTAACAATCATACGAGTAGTAGCTGCTTCCTAAGTGCTTGTAATATCTAACTCTCCCAAGTGCTTGATATAAATGATCTGATTTTCTTTTCCTAACCTCATGAGTTAGGCTCCATTGTTTCCCCAGCTTCACAGACAAGCAAGACTTCAAGAAGTCCCGCAGTTGGCGACTGGACTTGACTGCCCAGGCCCTGGCCACGGCCGTGAGAGGCTGGAAAGCAGAGTGGTGGCCCTGAGTTTCAGAGGGTTCTCACAGGGTGCCTGTTCATCTCACAAACGAAAAGGCTGGGGTGCACAGGCGCCCCAGCCCGTCCACTGTCATACGACGCATCACTGGCTAAACCTGGCCTTAACCCAGTTCCGTGGTGTCCTTGTCATGCCACACTGCTGCCACTTAGATGACAGACAGGTGAATATTGAAGCACCTTCTTCAAGTCCATAAAAGTCTCGATGACGATGTCAGAGAAAAGTGGTACCACTTAGGTTCAGTCATAATAACTCAGAAAAATTACCCTCCACTAACAATGGGTGTAGGTGATCAAAATGCAGCTTCTCACTTTGTTGCTAAGTTGCTCTGTTCCTTTCGCGGAGGCCAGGACTGGGTGCGCTGCAGAGCACAGAGCAGGGAAGGCGGCTGTTCTCCGGCCCAAGGGACGCCCAAGGCCTGTCCCTGCGGCTGGCTGGCTGCTCCGGGCTTCCCCTGGCTAGCTGCCCTCAGGCCTCACGCCCCACGCCCACTGTGGGTCCTTCCTCCCTCTCCAAATTCATTTTCTCTAGTCTCCCTCCACACACACACACACACACACACACCCTTTGAAAAGAATTTGTCTTGTAGATGAACTCCAGTGACCGAGGGAGAGCTGTTGCTCACTTTCTAGAACTCTATAGGCTCTTTTGGTGTTTGAATTTAATATAATGTCATGGGAATAATTTTTAAATCCCGTTTGGAAAGGAATACTGACACCATCTTCTATGGGTACAGTACTTCAGAATTTCAAGTGTTTACACAAACGATACTCTGTTTCATCTGTAACAGCTTTTGAGGGTGGTCCCTGAAAAGGAATTACAAATTCCTTCAGAAACAGGCTTGCATCCTGGCTGGTAGCACAGTGGATAAGAAGCTGGCCTGCGAACCCAAAGGTGGCAGGTTCGGTTCCCCAGCCAGGGCACATAACCAGGTTGCAAGCCAGGTCTCCAGCCAGGTCTGTGGCTGGAGGAAGGTGAAAGGCAACCATACATGGATGTCTCTCTCTCCCTTCCCCTCTCTCTGAAAATAATAAATAAAATCTTAAAAAAAAAAAAAAAAAAAAGAAAAGAAAAGAAAGGAAGAAAAGAAACAGGCTTGCATGATATGAACATAATCAAAGGAAAACCAAGAAGCTCTCCAAAGGGAGATTTAAAATTTCCTTTTACACTTGCTGCCTCCCCACCGAGCCTTACATACTTGACCATGTACCTTGCTCAAGCTTTCTGTCCCTGTTATTTGTTTCATGGAAGGGCTACTGTTACTCAAATCTATGTCCTTTGCTGGTTTTAGGTTGAATGTTCCACAGTACACTTACCTAGGCTAACATCTCATTTTATATCCAAAACAATACATGTGAATTTGTGATTCTACCGTCAGAGTATTGTTAACAGTGTTTTTTAGCCGTATTTCTTTGGTGAGACAAGAACAAATACTTACAAAATCAGCAGGCAGGTGAAGCTTGTGCAGCTGTAAAATGGACTGAAGTAAACTGGACACCTGACTGGAGACCAGGACATCCTGGCCTAGCTTCGTGTTGTCCATCACCTTCCTCTGACTTGTGGCCACCTGGACGCTCCACTTGTCCGTGTCCGCGATGATACAGACAGCCTCCGCGATGGGCTCATCGAGCACCGGGTGCTGGAAGAGAAGCGCCCTGGGTCAGGTTTCCGCGACACGCCGTCCAACGTCCAGGATGTTTCTGTTTAGCGTTAGACTCCCAGTTCAGAAGCTACAGAAACTTACAGCTTTGCAGGGACTAAAACAGGAGGATCGTGAAATCATTTAAAAACTAATGCGATAAAAGTTGCTTTTTTTTTTTTCTTTCTTTTTTTTTTTTTTTTTCATCAATGTATGGTTGCATTTCACCTGCCTCCAGCCACAGACCTGACTGGAGACCTGGTTTGCAACCTGGTTATGCGCCCTGGCTGGGGAATCGAACCAGCAACCTTTGGGTTCGCAGGCCGGCATCCCGTCCACTGTGCTACCAGCCAGGGCACGAAGTTGCTTTTAATCATTCTTCTTACACTCAGGAGGGACACTATAAATGTTGTTAAATGTTCTTAGGCAAGTGAAAAGATTCATGTCCTCCCTACGTTCCAGGATGTTAAAATTCATCTCCTTCAGAAAGACCGCACTCTGCTTTTGAGGTGGAGCATATTAGAAGAAGGTGTAGGATTCTATTGAGAAGATTCGGCAGAGTAAATGAATATTCCTTTCAAATTACAGCTTTAATTGCTAAACAATGCATGTTCCATGCATACATCAACTCCGACAACCAACTACAATCAAATGAGGGTATGAATTTACTTACCTAGAGAGTCTGAAAGGAAAGGGTATGGCTACTAATGAACACACTTAAAGTACAAAATCCTTCCTAACCACACGGCGAGGATAGACCAGGTTAATGAGTAAAATGTGCTGCGGAGCAAATGGTCAGCACTGCATTAGTCAAGGAAGAGGGCCTTGCAAAATGATCAATCTCTCAAAATCGACCAACGCGCAACTGTTCACCACCCCCGCCACCTCTGACATGCGTAGTTAGTATCCCACGTGTGTTCAAATCAACATGACAGCAGGGCTGTCCTTGCGGGGCTCAAACTAAGAGAGGGAAAGAAGGCGGGTTAAGGCTGGCATAGAGAGGGATGGAAAAGGCACATCTCATGCCAATGCACATCAGCACATTTCTCACCCTCGTTTACCAAACGAGAACAAGCACTGGTCGCCTTCTGTCGGTCAACCCCTCCCACAACCCTGTAGCTGCCACTTGGTGTGGCTTTTGGCTCCTCAGCGTAATCTTCAAGAAGTTCATCCTAACTTTCTTTTGGAGAATCAGCTTTCTTGGATAAGGCCTGGAGGACCCCGCCCTCCCTCCAGCAAGGTGCGGTGACATGACCCAAGTGAGGCCCCAGTGGTCAGGGGGACTCGGAGGCCGAGAATGGCTGGCGTGTCACATTTTCCTGCCTGGACAGCAACTGTGATGAGTATGTGAAGGTAGTTTTTGGTTCCTGGACTTCCAGAAGTGTCTTGTTCTTTGGCCTCATCAATCCCGATACCTTCCCAGAGTTAGTTTCTGCCGCTTATAACAAAGGCCCCAAGCAGGCACATACCCGAAACCACCTGGCCTTGGTTAGTGACGACCTGCGATTTTTCAGACCTCACTCTAATAGTGGAAAGGCTGCTAATAGAAATCCCAGGTGTGTGTTGACACGCTGTATTGTAACAGCTGATTTGGCTCCTTCAGGAGAGGGGAGCCCAGTTTCCCAAGAACAGCTCTCATTTTCCAGGACTTGTTAAGCAAACAGTGCGAAGGTTTTCTCACCCATGTAATGATCCCATACTTCCTCATCACCTCAAGGTGTTTGTGCCCCCTCACCCCTACCTCTCTCTCTCTCTCTCTCTCACACACACACACACACACAACTTTCCAAAACAGAAAGCTAAAGGCAGGGCCTCAGTGACTTCCCTTTACAAATTCCTCAAAGTTCTTGCTCAATCAATGTGTCATTAATTCATAGCAAGATGACAACGACTTACCATTAATGTACCTGGTCCTTAAGAACACAGGAAATGGAAATAGAAAAACAAAAAAAAATTTGTATTTTGAGCTCAATCCCCTTCAATGTTATGCATTTATCAGAAATTCACTGTGTGCTGGGTATAACACAGAATAGATCTTTACTATAAACTTTTCCTTCAAGAGACTTATACTCTGAGAGTATACAGAATCATTACTGACCACATGCCTACATGTATATAATGAGTTGAATGTGTGCCACTCACGTCTCACCTGGATTTCAAGTCCCTGCCTCTATCACGGTATGGGAATGAACATGACCCAGGCTGGGCTAATGAGATGCCCTTTCCCTGCTCCTTTCTGTGAGCAAAGGGACAGGAGTCTGAGAAAGCCTGGTGTAAAATCTAACTTGTTTATGGATTATTTGCAGTAGACACTGGGGCCCAGTTTCTAATCTAAATTGTTTCCCTAAGTGATTTCCCACCATATTAGCAGGAAAGGGAAGCGTGTGTCAATCTAAGGAAAGCACATAGATTATAACTTACAAAGCTTCATGTCACAAAATTAAGTGCCAGAAAAAGGGCAACAAGGCTATTTAGGGAAGAGATGGATGGAAGAGTCTACAAGCATGGGTTACTTGAGAAGGCTGAAGAGTTATACATGATAGCAAAAGGAGACAGAGAAAATGCCCCAATTATTTTAAAACAAGAGACTACATAAGCAAGAGTGTCAAAAAAAAAAAAAAAAAAAGTATCAAACAAGAAAAAGGAGCATGCATCATTTTTAATCACTAAAGAGGCAAAATCTGAGGTAAGAAAAGAAGAAAACAAATGGGTCTAAGGGCTGGAACAAACTGTACTCTTAGCCCCTGTCACAAAACCTGAAATATGAAAAATGTTACTATATTGCTTAAAAAACAGGTTAAGCACAAGCACTTGAAAGAACTGATAAGCATCCTACTTTCCCTAATACAACAATGTATGTCTGACATTAGATGGGCAGGCCTGAGGAACAGAAAAGAATCAGCTAAACATTTTTAGAAGAGTATCTTCAAAAATATTCCAAGAATTAAACATTCTCAGGCTACTGAGTAACTAACACAGTTACCAGAACAGAGCCACAGGGCAAACCAACTGCCTCCATCTAACTACATCATGCAGTTATAGTTTCACTATTCACTGAAAAATAAGCACTTTTATTTTATTATTATTTTTTAAAATTTTATTGTTGTTGTATTACATCCATCCCCTTTTTGCTCCCCTCTAAAATAAGCACTTTTTAAAGGGAGATGGAAGTAGAGGGAATTGTAAACAGCCAAGAAAAAAGAAACGAATGGTAGAGAGATATAAATATATCAGCAGCACCTATTCTAGTTAAAGTTAAGGGGCACCAGGGTCACAGAATTACAGCTTAAGTTCTGGTGATTCTGGACATTTCTGACACATATTTCAAAAGGAAACACAACCCTACCCAAGAGCTTCTTAGTCAATCTCTAAACTTTTACAACAGTGATTTTCAACCTTTTCCATCTCATGGCCCACATAAACTGATCACTAAAATTCTGTGGCACACCAAAGAATATGTATTTTTCACTAATCTGACAAATAATACAGGTATAATTTATCATTCACAATGGAAAGCTATTGGTGTGTTAGCTGTTTTTAGTTATTTATCTCACAAGCCAAGGGAAAAAAAGGTCAATGCCCCTGACTAAGTGGTCAGGTATTGAGTGTTTTACAAATTCTTGCGGCACACGGGTTGAAAATCACTGGTTTAGAACTTTGAGAACTCTAAGATACAGAAACCCAGGTTCGGATTTACTGCAGAAACACCCCCTTATGCACACCCTGTGCCCTGAGAGTCAGATGAAAACTCCTCTTAGGAAAGGTTCTACTTTGAAGGCATGTAGAGGAAACACTGAATTTTAGGTAGCATATTTTTACTAACTTTTTCTTATTAGCCACATCTTAACGGTAGACGCAGTTAACAGTGAAATCTGTTAGGGCAACTGTTTTTTAGTTAACAATTCTGTCACGTTCACACGCACACCAGGGCACAGACACGCACACACTTCTATTCTCATCAGCAGTAACACACGTGGAGCAATACTTTTAAGAAATGCTGTAAGACATGTGACAGAATGATTCAAGCATCTGTTAAATGCCCGCCTCAACCACCCGCAGCTCTCGGGGCTGACACTTTGGGCAAGGAGACTAGGAAAAAAAGAGGCAAGTAAGGATGGCTGCCTCCCAACCCTGAGACAGGGAGCAAAGGAGCCTGGCCTCCTGTGGACCTTACAAAAAAGGAGACAATATAAACAGCTATCAGCTTGGCAAGTAAGGTTCCTCATATTAAATACACGCCTTTTTTCTTGTTGTTGTTGAATAAAGGGGGCCTTCCTTATTTTGACTATAACGAAAAAGCCCACACCATTTATTTACCCTTTTGAAAGTTCCCTTCCCAACCGTTATTGGCTCAGATTACACAGGACCTCTGACAGTTGAGTTTCGAATGAAATGCTGCAGAGAAATATCAACATGCAAAAGTCATTTCCAGTTAAAATGCTTGCTTAGTCAAAAACTCGGCAAACCTCTTCTAGGCACATACATCAATCTTCCTTTTTTCTGTCAAGCTGAAGAGAACCCATTTTAAAGTTCGTTTCTTGCCCACGGAGTTCTTTCAATTGTCTTATCAGAGTGAGTCTCCGGTACGTGTCGACTTCCTCCGCAACAGGAGACTTCCAAAAGTGCTGCCTTACGAGCAGCACCCCCACCGAGTGCCAGAGCCCACTGAGCGCCCACCCACACCCGGGTCGCACCTCCGCGCTACCAGCCGTCAAAGGTCCCTAATGCCTTCCGCTCTCCTCTTGCAGGCCCTGCCAGTGGGTTCCTCGCCTCCCTCGGAAAGAACACTGCCGATCAATCAAGAGCCACGGGTGACTGTTGGAGTGGGTGGCCAATGTCCATCAGAGAAATGAAGTAGCAACAATATGCCATTATCGTCTTTGTCTTGCTCTACTGCGTGTGAGTTAGAAACAATCATTTGTTTGGTTCTACCTTGTCAATACCTGATTTTTCCAAACTACTGTCCTGCTAAGACTGCTCAAGATGAATTAACAAATGAAATGCACTGAGGTACAGATCTGTGAAGGTTTCTCAAATATTCTTTGGTTATTATATCTTGTGGGGAATCAACAGAAAAAGCCTGGTGAAGTCCTAGCCACGAAGGATTTGTGGGTCTGCAGCCTGGGAGTATTTGGCGCCTAGGACATTCCACTTTCAAGGTTCTAGATCAGACCTCCAAGTCCACAAAATATGCCGCTTAGCCTGACACACACATGACTTCTGCTTATCTTCAACTTCCAGGAACAAGAAATGTCTGCTAGGTTTGGGTAATTGGAAGAGCTGCGGTGCTGCTATTTCGACAAAAGGGGATGATGACAACAAAGGCTGGGAAGTCAGCACAGGGCTTGCATGCTGTCTGTCACTAGCTGTGGGACTTGCGCCACCCAGTCTGGGCCTCCGCTTCTACGTCTGTATGATGTGATAGTACTCGATTCACAGTTTTCATGAGGTTTAATTCACAAAGGCATTCTGTGAGATGAATGTGCACGAAGCACGTAGCAAAGTGCCCTAAAACGTACTTAGTAGGTACATTTGGCAAGCTTTCTTACACCACCCCCTCTCTCTGTTAATTGTATCCACTAAACCCTCAGAGTTCCTAAAATATCCCATTGTCGTTTCCCTCCCCAAGTCAAAAACCTACTGCGGCACATACCACCCAAACACTTAACTTCAAATATGCCTTTCACCATACTTAAAGCGCCCCAACACCTGGGCCTGCCTTGGCCTACGTGCAATCGCCTCCCAGGGCCCCAGAGGAAAACCCCTTCTCTAGGCAGGGTTTTGTCCAGACTGTCTTCCCTGTTGCTTTTTAAATTTCCAATCCTAGCCCTGGCTGGTGGCACAGTGGATAAGGCGCCGGCCTGTGAACCCAAAGGTCGCTGATTCAATTCCCCGCCAGGGCATGTAACCAACCAGGTTGCAAGCCAGGTCTCCAGCCAGGTCCGTTGCTGGAGGCAGGTGAAAGGCAACCATACATCGATGTCTCTCTCCCTCTCTGCCTCTCTCCCTTCCCCTCTCTCTAAAAATAATAAATAAAATCTTAAAAAAAAATATTCCAGTCCTTTACAGACCCAGCTGGAGTCCCATCTCCTTCCCACCACCTGCCCACTACAGTCACTGCTCTTTGATTTCTAAAAGTATTTACTATCTACATTGTGGCATTGATCACAGTGTCAACTTGTTCTTGATTTTACATCTGTTTGCCTACTCAGTCATTTCATAAGTAACTCAAGGAGAGAAACTGCGTTTTGTTTTTCATCTCGAGCCTCTGAATTAAGCCTAACAAACTGCTGGGCATGTGCTAAATATCTAAAGCATGCTGGCTCTATTGAACAGTTTTCTACTCCGATTTATGTTGGGACCCAACCTAGTTCTACTAGGTTATCCGCACAATTACTAATGTCTATTTTTTCCTCTTACCACATTTAAATGACTAACATTTCACATGATTACCTATTTTTAACTTAAGGGCCAGAAAATACCATTCTCACAGAAATGTTTCCTGTAACTACTTCCCACGTCACCATACCTTTTTCCTGTGGGGTGGCCAGGAACACCGTCCTGCTGTACACACAGGAACACAGAGGACAAAATAAACGTGCCTAGTAAGATTAAGTACACTGACCTGCCAGAAACAGAATCTAGGAACTCACTCCAGGGTTTCCAACTTTCAGCTCCCCTTTGAAATCCTCCAACCTTGTCATGGTGAAAACCCTTCGGAAGATCAGATCGCAAGAAGTGGGAGTAACAGTCTCGATGCCAATAGGGGAAAACACAGCTGAGTCCACAGTGACTTTGCCAAGAAATGCCCCCCTCTTTACGCTGCTGGCATCACTCGGTAACATACCCTCGGCTGACCCTGTATTAATCCTCAAAGGTGTCCAGCCTCAAGTGTATTACGGACAACAGTGTGCAGGGACTTCCGTGGTCATAGCCAGTATGCGCCCTAGTTGCCACGGCACAGAAGTACCATGGGGGCTGGGCAGTGTCTTTCAAACACACAGAGAACAGGTGATCGAGGATTCAGATCCTTGCCCGTACCTCCCTGTATCTTTTATTTTTCTCCGAAATATTCTGGATAATAAAACATAAGATTTTTTTTGGAGTTACTGAGTGCCAATTTGTTCATCATTGTAAGTGAGGTGATGCTGGTTGACCATCTCACTCTGGCTTTTCCATATTTTTCATGTTTTTTTTTTGGTCTCGGCTATATTCAAAGAGATGATTTCATTATGCGACTTCCCTTTCCAAACTCCAAATTTCTCCCGGGCTGCGTTTCATCGGCCCTGCTCTTTCACCTATCCCTTGAGATTTGGTTTCAATCACCACATTTTTCAATTTTAGAAGCTCTTTTTTCATTCCTTTACAAACTTAAGGTTATTTACCAATTCCTTCTCTTTTTCTGTTCCAATTCTTTTTTCCTTTAATGTTCCAATTCCCTTCTTATTTTTTTTTTAACCACTCTAACCATTTTAAACACAGCTATTGGACAGTTCTTTCAGCTAGTTCTGGGAGTGCTCACTCTCCAGTTCTATCTGTTCCCTCCCCGTTATCATAGTCTCCTCGCATGTGGCTTGTAATTTCTGAACATGAGCCCGTCTTGTTGGGAGTTCTTTGGTTTGCTTTCTGTGCTGTGTGTGTTTCCTAGAAACAGGTTCAGCGTCGGTCACTAAAGGCTTAAGAGTTGTAATTGAGTGGAGAAGAGCAAACCCATCACTTTGGACCAGGGCCCACCGTGGAGGCATCCTGACAAGCATGTCGACCAGGCTGAGGAGTCTGGGAAGCCCACAGACACCATGAAGATGCAGGGATCAGGGGCAGAGGAAGAGTGTTCAGTGAAGAGGCCTGGGGAGGGCGACCAAAAAGGACACATCTGGCCTGTGGCTGTGCTCACCAGGCTCACTGAACTGACCCCAAGTTCAGCCCGTGGCCTTGCAGACACTGTGCAACCTTGGGACCAGCTTAACTGTCAGCTGGTCATTTGCTGAGGAAAGAAACAGCTTCAAGACAAGGGAAGATGCTCAAGGTAAGAAAGGGTCCTCAGGACATGTTGGGGTGTGCATGACTCCAAAATAAAATGTCAGAAGGCTGGTAGCTTTTTTGGAAGAGAACGGACGACACAGATGTCCAAATATTTTATATACAGTGCAAAAATTTGGGAAAACATCAGAATTAGCAATGTGTCTAATATTCACAAAATGTAAGATAAATACAGCGCAAGAGACCTGTAATAAGTTATTATCCTTTAGGTAAAGAAAATGAACATAAATGCCGTAGGCATCGCATCTAAACACTCCTCTTTCCCTTTAGTTTATATCAGAAGAGACAGACACTCATCCTCAGAGTCTTATCTGTAGTAATAAGCACATGTTCTATGGGATATCATCACATCACTTTCTACGTGCCAGGCACCAGGCGAGGCACCGGGGATATGAAAGAAACTAAGTCCCCATCTCTGTTCTCAGGTGCCTGCAGCCCTTGTGGGACACAAACAAAGGTACAGCTCAAGGAGCTAAGGAGCTGGAGGGTGACAGCAGCTGAGTTCCGCCTTGGGGTCCCCAGGGTGCTTTCAAAGAAGAGGCAACATTTGAATGGGCCTTCAAGAATGAATACAAACTTGGTCAACAGTGCCTTAGGCAACGGAAGCAGATGCACAGATGGGAAGGTGGACCATATAGGATGACACAGTGTGACTGGAGCACAGACGGAGATGTAGGGGTGAGAGTGTGTGTGTGTGTGTGTGTGTGTGTATCTGAAGGACATAAAAGGGACCCTTGCAGCCAAGGAGTTTGTATTTTCACTCTACAAAAAGGGGAAACCACTAGAGCAGAAGAGTCAATGCTCATATTCACGGGTTGGAAAGAGCCCACTGTGGCCCTCCGCAAGGTGCCTGGAAGGGGGAAACGGGAGTCAGGATTACTAGCTGGGAAGGTTAAGGAGAACTTAAATAAGATGCAGACACATGAGAAAGGGAGAGACGCACACTGGAGGGATACTCCAGTGAGTATCACACTGGGGTTGGCGATACTCAGAGATCATTATTTTTTTCAAATATTTAAAAATCACAATCCACAAGAAATACATTTTAACCTCATAACCCAGTGTGCCCACTTACACACCATGAATACACATGTGTAAATATATGCCCATGTAAACACACACGCTCACAAACCCTGCCCCTGAAGATGTCACTAGACAGTAAGACAGCACTACAGGTCCAAGCAGGGTCACGCTCATTCCCCAACACGGAGTGGGGAGGCAACCAGAGGTGTTCTTTTAAAGTAGCGGGGCTATCCTACACAGACGTTTCCTTCGCAACACACCGATTTCAAGGCTGCTGTTGACTCGAGGCACTTAATGTTCTCCGTTACTTAAGTAATGATTTATCAACTTGGTGTGACTTGCTGTTCTTTTGTAATCTTCCTGGCTGATGACACTGCGGGGCTTAATTAGGAATTCATGAGCACACATCTCGGCCAAGCTTTTAGCAAAGCGCCTTATCTGTGCTACTCATTTCCACATGATATTTCTGGAGTCAATCTGTTGCTACTCTTCAAATTACACGAATGAGGCTGCTATAGCCAACTGTTATTTTGCTTTATAGTTTATTGTATGAAATGAAGCCTGGAACATAGCTTTTTAGAGAACATTAAAACGTGCTGTTAATTTTGGTGCCGATGACCCTTCTCTGCATCTGCATAGTTAAGAGTGCCAGGCTTACTCCTTGCAAGGTCACAGGCAGGGGGAAGAGGAAGCTAAAGCCCTGAAAAAGCGTGTGATGGTCCTGTTCCGCCCCCTCCAACAGGAGTTTCCTGGGAAACTCCATTACAAAGCCCTTTGATGTGTATTATTTTAATCGCTAACATTTACCAGCGATTTAGTAATGTGCTGGGCATTGTGCTAAAGACTTGATCTGCATTATCTCTCAGTCTTCAAACCAGGCCTAGAAATACTGTTCATTTTATGGAAGATAAAACAGATGCTTAGGAAATCAAAGAACCCTGCCCAAGGCCACAAAGCCACAGAGTTGAGCCATAATTCCAACTCAGGTTTGTCTGTCTTTGGAAGCCAAACTCCAAACCACTGGGTTATATTTCATCTGTTGCTCGGAATACATTTTTTCTGAGGCTGGGCGATGCCAACTGATTACCTTGACTGTCAGCAGATGGGTGGTGATACTGAGACTGGAGTCTAAGCCATCAGGTTAAGTCAAGGCTCCTCCACCCCTCCTCGGCCCCACAATTGAACGCCCCGGTCACTAGTCTTCACAGGCAGACAAGCACGCCAGGCAGAAAAACCAGGGAGGAAAGGGACTTGCGGTCCCAGGTAGAGTCAAGCTGGCTCCCTCCCTCTCGCCTCCACTCTGCCATGGAAAGTCAGAAGGAAAACAGAGGAAAGAATGCACATTCAGATGTGGCAAGGAAAAATTGAAACTAAATATTACTTTAGCCTAATATAAGGCAGCTGTATAACCTATAGGTTAGGAGACAGAGAAACAGTTCAAATGACAGAAAAGAGGCAGTATATAGATTAAATAAGAACATGTGTTTAAAGAAAGACCACATCTGACCATGTGAAAGCCAGCAATAAAAATGAAAATATATGAAATCAAGTTAATACATCTTTTTTCATAAGAGACTGGGGTAAAGAAACATACAAAGAGAAACGTTTAGTGTTGGAAGCTTCCGAATGCAATGAAATCCCTCAATAAGGAAAGAAACTCCACAGACTATTCCACCATAGTTATAAAAATGCACATTTATATAAGATAGATTTTACAATTCAATTGTGCATAGAGCTAGAAAATAGATCAATGACTTAAATCAATGGCTTTTACACAGTTATTAAAAATCCTTCTCTAAAAACAATTACGACTAGCAGTTCCCAATGAAGTCTAGCAGTTCCCAATGAAGTCTGGTATGAATGCTAAAAATGTCCAAAAATAGGTTTTCGAAAGCAAGTTGTGATAAAGCAATTTATCCTAATTTCCTCTTCCTCAAAAAACTATTATTTCTGCTCTAACGCTGGCCATGTACTTGTTCTAATGTCCTTGCTTCCTTCTCTGCCAATGTACTCAGGAATTTACATAATTACTAGGCTTTTTGGAGCAGTAGAGTTCAACATAATGTTTTTTTTTAAACCCTCTTAAGACTATACTTCCAGGGATCATTACTATAGTTCATTACTAAAAAACCCCTCTTACTTTATTTTTCAACAAATACTTGTAAATGGCATTTGAAAGTATTTTTATTGTTTTTGTTTTTTAATTTAAACACTGCCACAGACCAGAGTCCCAGCCTGAGAGGCAGTCTGAATGTAACAGTACTTCAAAAGTAAAATTCATTATGATGAATGCCAGTGAAATTAGAAATCCACTCATGTTTAATTGGATACATTCTAAACGTATTAAACTTTGGAAGATACTTTTGACCCCTTTCCAATTTCCCATCAACACCATGCATGGCTGTACTTCAGATATGCTCACATTTGACACAATATAGGTTATTACACTTAATAACTTTCAATCTCTTGGGGTGTTTGCATAGTTTAAAAAAATGAGAAAAGCTACCATGTGAAGAATCTACTTCTGAAAGGGAAGGGAAATGATATAATATGAAAAACCTGTAAGAGTACAAACAGAGGAAACATCATTTTGTTTTTCAAACATAAGAATTACAGAGCTATTGGGAGGAGGGGGCAGGCAGAGGCAAAGAAGGGGAGCAGCTTAGACAAGAACCTAGTATAAAGGAACCATGGACATGGACAACAGGTGGGATTGATTTTGGAGGGAATGGGTGGGTGGGGAGGGGGACAGAGGGGAGTAAAAAGGGGATAGATGTAATACAACAACAATAAAATTTAAAAAAAAACAAAAAACAAAAAAAAAATTATAGAGCTAGACTGTCACCCTAAAAACCTCACACACAAAAATCAGAACCAGTCAGTCTATAAAAAAATACAAGAAATGCCATGGTTTTGCAGATAAGTTCAAGGCAAGTTATCAATCAACAGACTACATTTCCACGGTGGTCAGTGGGCGGGTCTGGGGTGGTTGGGTTACACCTGCTGGGCGGCAAGATAGAAGGACAGAAGACAAGCCCATTCCATTCGTTCACACACCATCTAATGGCATCTCTGCCGGAAGCAGAACACAGGGTTTTGTGGAAAAAAGGTACAGGGAGCAACACCAATGTCCTCACAGATCAAACCGCCAGCGAGTTTTGCATATATAGCCATCACTGTAGGGTGCTGACAGAAAAGGAGGGGCCCGATTCCCTGCTTTAGCACTACAGAAGGCTACAGATGCACGTGAGTCTACATTCACTGAGGCTTCACAGATGGTGTGAGACAGCCCAGAAAGACAGCATCGTACAGGAAGGGCATTGTTATTATTCGAAGGTCACTGATGTATGGACCTCTAAAATGATATACAAGTGTGCAGTGTTCATTACAAGCGTGCAAATAAAAGCTGATACACCGTATAGAAACAAAAGCAACTTTACAGCTTCATTTCAGGAACATCTTGGTGAGGGGTGGTGGCCCTCCACGCAGCAGGGCGGGGCTGGGAATGTTCGGGACCAAGAGTCCACTGGGCTGGCCTTCCAGCTTCAGACGCCCCTCCTCATTGCTTCTCCCTCCCCATCCAGGAGGGTCACGAGGACATCTCTGCTACTAAGCTTTTCTAGCTAGTTCACGCAAGCCTCCCGCCGGGGTAGCCTGAGTCTGCAGCATGTTTGGCCTTCACAGACGAGGTGTTCACGGCCAAAGCTAACACACAGTGTCTCCATTTCACCGCCCAGAAAATGCGTGTTGGGCGAGGAAGGAGACAACCAGCCAAATTCCAATTTCCTTAATGTAATGAGGACTTTCCCTTTTGCACAAGATACAACGTTCCCAAATGCAAAGCATCTCCTTTTGCACATCTGCCCAATAGCAGCTCAATTAAAAACAGGCCCATCGGACTAGCACAGGTGCCAGCCTCGCTACAAATAGCAGCAAACCCTTCACAGCAGCCCTGGGGCAATTCTCCGGTAAGACCTGTGCAACTTTATATAGTCATCCTCCTGCGGCCATCAAAGTAAACTTAATGACAAATCAGTTACAATGAATTACTTTGAGGAACTTGTAAGGATCCGGTAAAAGGCAAACCATATGTGACATCTCTGAGGTCCTGTCCGCGACGGCACTGTAACTGTCGCCATCTTTGCTGTTGATTCCATTTCTTGGGCCCACCTGCCCCCCACCCCCACCCCCCAGGTCCACTCTTTGCCCTTCTCCATCCTCTGTGGGCTCCGGGAGGCTGACCTCTGTGGACCACAGGACTGTCTGCATCTGCTATGACTTGCGCTCTGGCTTCCACTGGGCCCGGCCACCGGGAGGCACCAGAAGATCTCAGAGGGGAGAGAGGTCAGCCGTCAGCCCTCCGCCCTCCTCAGGCTCCAGCCTGTCCTCATGGCCCTCGCCCCTACTCCTTCAGGCCCAGCTCAGCGGCTGCTAATCCTGGGGTGCTTCCCCAACCCTTGTTGGTTCCTGGAACCACACCTCTAAATAAGCCTTCCTTACATACTCTTCAGTCTAGAACAGTCTAACACCTGTGGCCGGCCAGGACCCTGGCTGACGTGCGGTCAGCAGTGGGGCCCCAAGCTGGGATCACTTACATGGACCGTGTGTGCCAGGTCAGCCACCAGGCACTGCTTCAGCTTCTCGTCGCTGCTGGTCCCGTGCAGCACCAGGTCAGGCATGTACGTGGGGCAATAACCCGCTAGAAGGGAGCGGCCGAAGTTTCTCACATTTGGGTTGCTGATGCTCTGCGACCTAAAACAGTATCGGTCTGTTAGAATACACAATTATGAATGGACTCCATTCTTGTGTTCCAGCTGGAACGAAACCCCATCAGCACAGGTCAGACTCAGGGTGGGCCACTTCGCCAAGCCTGCGGTACGGGCTCATCGGTGTGGGGCAAGGGAGGGGGCTGGAAGAGTAAAAGGAGCTTTTGTTTGTTTTTCTAAAGGGGTGGGAAGGACACTATACTGATGGCCAGTTATGAGTTTGCCCTTGTGCCTCAGACGGAACATCCACCAGCAGTCTGCGTCCCGGGAGTGAGGAAAGGGGAAGGTACCGAGGGAACCGTGCCGCAAGTCCGGCTTTGGGAGCTGGACACATCTGCACAGGTGGTGCCCACAGTAGTGCGGCAACACAGAAGTCCCCGGGCAGTGCTTTCAGTCATCACAGACCACATGACGACCTGATGGAGGTGGAGAGAGGGGTGCTGTTTCCCAGACGCCTCTGCTGCTCCGACCGGCCACGGCATCGGCCACCAGCCGTGCAGCTCCATCCAGGTGACAGAGGAGTGAGCCCCCCACTCCCACCAACATGGCCATCGTGCCCCCCAGATTCCTCCAAAATGTCACTGTCGCTGAAAAGGCACCCACCTGCCGCCTCCCTCAGAGGGCTCAGGGGAGCTCAGCCAATGGCAGTGCTTGGAGGAAGGGCAAGTGCGGTCAGTGTGATTACACTTCTAGCACTTCGAGGAAAAAACGTATGTGTACAACAGCCAAGGGCAGCTAACACGATCATGGCCGTATTTGAGCCCGGCTCCCTCTGTGTCCCAGCTGGCCAGGGTTACCTGGGCAGAGGCAGCTCCACTTCCAAGGACCCGTCAGCGCAGTCACCACGGTCACCACCGTGGCCGACACCCAGCGTGGCCGGCCCGCAGGCCTCATCGTCACTGTCTCCAAGAGCGCTGTCTGAACTCTCGTTCCTGGGAATGTCTCCTTCAGTCCTCAAGTTACCCGTCCGGTCGGCATCCCCACAGGGGACATCAGCAGCAACCGAGACACCGGAGTCCTGCTGTCCACACCTGCCAGGCTCTAGGAAAGGTCCCTCTTCCGTCTTCGAATACAAACCTCCGGTTTTCTCCCACACTCCCTGCCCAGTCCTGGCCGCAGACGCACCAGCAGCGGGGTCAGGCAGCCTGGCCGCACCTGCCGCAGCTTCGGGTCTGACGACTCTGTCCTCAGCACCACCCCAGTCAAGTTCACCTTCACCCCCGCCTGGTGCTTGATTCTGAGGGCAGCAGCCATTCTGCCGGGAGCCAGGTGGGAAGGAGCACCTAGAAACCTGCTGGTCCTGAGCCGTGGCTGTGGCCGCCCTGGCCTCAACCACAGGACAACTGCCTGATGCCGGGTACTGTCTCCAGGCTTTTAGCCGCTCCTCCACGTTTCGGGTACGGCTTTCAAAGTCAGACTCTGGAGAGACAGAGCTTCCAATCTGGAAAGTGACCTTTTCCAAGGAAGGCTTCTCCCAGGAAAGTCTGTCCCGGCAGGGCCGGGCCGCGGACCGGTCTGGTGGCCTCTTATGCATCTCCCCTTTCCACTCCTCACTGACCTCCAGTCCTGCCCCCAGACCGTCACAGCTGGAAAACCTGGAACAGCCATCCCGTGGGATCTCTTTTGCACTGTCTTCCTCCCTACAGAATGCGTCCTGAGGTCGCCAAGAGCTGTCCAGGGCTGGGTCCTGGTATCCCGGGCTGCAGGCCCCAGCACAGATGTTGCCTTCTTTGTCGGCTTTGGGACACCGGTCTCTAATGTCGTTGTCCTCTGGGGTCCCAGCCAAGCCCTCACGCCCAGGGCTCCTTCCTTCAGGCAGGATCGGGGGAAGGAGGGCAGGCTCGTTTCTCACTGTGACGACCACGTACTCGGACTCCTCCACCTCTCCCCTCTCCAAAGCCGTAGTGATGTTGCTCCCGTTTACCGCCTGGCCCCCGTCTCCGTGAGCCCCGCTCCAGGTCAGCTGATTCTCCTGCAGCTCAGAGCAACGGAGGAAGTAGGTCAGGACGTAAAGTATGCGCTGGACCAAATCCTTCTGCTTGCCCACCACCACGGTTCGCGTCAGCCTCACCGGAGAGCCGATGGCGCCGTAGAGGTCACCTATGGAGTCAAGTGGACACAAAGACCAAGTCAGCTTTTACAAGAGAAAAACAGTAACTTACAGTCCCACACTAGAATCGCTTCTTCACACAACTGATTGAGGCCAAGAGATAATTCCTGGTAATGACCACGTTTCAGCTGCACCTCCCTGGTGGAGAGCATGTCCGGAAAGGCCTGGCATGGGCTCCACCTGCCACTCCCATGCGGGTAGACACAGTCCCTCTCGAGTTCTGCCCACACAGCGCGCTGGCTGGCCACCCCCAAACCCCCAAGGAAAGATGAAGCCAGAATCCTGAATGTGTGACCAAATCAAATACTGGACCCTGGAAACTAGAAAAATGAGACCGTTTTAGAAGAAGCTCCCCACAATATCATAGGCCTTGGGGGGAAATCCAAACTCAGAGGTCTTTGAACCAAAGCGCAGTGAATCAGTATCTGAGGAAATGGCCAGTTCAGAATTATCTCAGTATACAAACATGCACCAAGTAGAATGGATCTGTTTAACAAGAAAAAGGTACTTAGTTATGAATAATATGAATCTGAATATTTCTATTATTTCACATGAAAACTCTGCTGGAAAAAAACAAAAAAACATGTCCCATAAGTTATATCTTAACAAGTTAATTAAAAACTGGCTAATGAAGCCCTGGCTGGTGGCACAGTGGATAAGGCACCAGCCTGCAAACCCGAAGGTTGCTGGTTCAATTCCCCAGCCAGGACACATAACCAGATTGCAAGCCATGTCTCCAGCCAGGTCCGTAGCTGGAGGCAGGTGAAAGGCAGCCATATGTTGATGTCTCTCTCCCTTCCCCTCTCCCTGGAAATAATAAATAAAATCTTAAAAAACAAACAAACAAACAAAACACTGGCTAATAAACCATGAACATCTGGCTTAAAGGTGGAAAAAGGGGAAATGTGTGAACGAACCCAGTAGTATAAGCTTTTCGTCAGAAGTGTCCATCAAGTGCCCATTACTGCATCTGGTAAATTACATATATGATGCTTTGATAATAATGATGAGAACTACAACAAAACGCCAGCACTTACAGGCCATGCAGGTAGAGCGCTAAGTGTTTTACATGGATTGATCTCATTTACATCTCTGCATAACCAACCCTGGGTTACAAACCATGATAATCAAAATGCTGAAATAAATCAAAACTTGAAAAGATACTAAATTAAGAAGAGGGGAAACACGGTAATTGTTATAAGTAAGAACTCCAGAAGTTAGAACCCATCTGAGGAGTGTCTCTAGAGTCTCGTAGGGCACGTGGTAGATAAAATGAATTAAATGGGCAGACTGAGGCTGAGGGAAAACTGACGGGAACCACCAGGAAGGGGTCCTGTGTAGGCTGTCCCCAGGGTAAGCTGCTCCTAAGGAAAAGCACAGGACAAAACATTCAACAATCCTCTCTATAAAGACTAGAGGACAGCTAGCACGGCTTTATCTTGGTGGCTTCTGCAGCTCACTGAGAAATCATCCAAGAATTCAAAAGGGTAACTTAGGGTGGGAGTGGGACGCTAGGACAAATACTGCATTTGAGAAATGGTTCCTGACTAAGAACTAATCATTGTTGCTCCCCTGTGACTTCACCACCCGCTGCTGCGGGCCATCACAGCTATGTCAGGCTTTCCTGGGACACTTGTTCGGTCAGCCCCCATGTTAAACAAGATGGGCACTGCACACCCAAAATCTGGTACAAGAAAAGCTGCTTAGAATGACAATATTATTTTTCAATGCATTTAACATTTTAATAATGAATTCATTATGTGGAAAAAAGTACAACAAAGACAGCTATTAAAAATATAATGTGTAATCATTTAAACTCTATAAAGTAATGGGAGCAATGTGTGTGAACACTGCCATTACTTTAGGACCAAACTTTATAAAAATAGTGCATCATTAAAATAATAGATCCATAATGCTAAAAGTTTACTGGATCTTGAATTCTAAGGCAATTTTTTGAGTCCCAGACTGAGGAAGGTACTACTTTTAGAGTACATTCCACTGTTCCCTTGAGTATAATTTTGCAAAATGAAGGCACAACCATGAGAACAGACTTAATGTCACTGAACTGTACGCTTAGAAATGGTTAAGATAATAAATGTTATGTTCTGTGCTTCTTTTTAAAGCACAACTTCAAATACAAACTTAAATGTAAGAAAAAGAGAAAGAATGAAAGAGAAAAAAAGGAAGGGTGTGTAAGAGTGGGTGCAGATGACACAGAAGCAGGGAGGGGTGCGGCCCGGGTACCACGAGAGGAGGAAAGGACAAAGAGCGACTCCAGAGGGAGACAGCAAGCACAGGACATAGAGGGGAACCGCCAAAGGAAGAGAGGAAGAAGAGCAAGAACAGAGGGTAGGTGAGCGAAGGAAAGCAGAGCTGGGGAGCAGAGGCACTCAGGGAGCAGCACCAAGAGGCTGGAGCAGAGCTGAGGAAAGCAGATCAACAAGGCACTAGCAGGAAGAGAAAAGACCGAGGCAGAGGCAGAGGAAAGAAAGAAGGTATCCAGGGAAACTGCAAAGACAAACAGAAGGTAGAAAGGGGAGAGGATTTGAAAGGGGGAGGGAATGAGGTGAGAGCTGAGAGGATTCAGCAGCAGGGACACAGGGAGGAAAACTGACAGGGCGGCATTAAGAGGGAGACACAGAGGCAGGCAGAGGGAGAGGTAGAAAATGAAAAAGGAGATAAAGAGAGAAACTAAGTATCTTCAAAGGGCCACTTACTTATTCATTGATGGCATTCTAATAAATGTGTATATGCTATGAAACCCCCTTTAAACAGTGTTTAAACACGCTAAACATTGTGATTTATTGTATCTTTATTATCATTTATTTCAAACTGGCTTGTATTTTCTCTTGTGAAGTATTATTTGGCTTATGCGCTATTTAAACGTGATTAATTTCTGAGCAAATGGGTATTTTCTCCTTATGAATTTTATTGATTTATAGTTTAATTCCACTGCATTCTGAAATGCACAATTCAAATTTCTGGAGGAAAAAAATGAAGAGGCGTCAGATTCTTTTTGCTTATGGTAATTGAAAGCAGTAATTGCAAACCTTTTTTCAAGAGGAAAAGCTGCTTTTCATTTCCGCAAATCCTTGAGTCATTAGAGTCCAAAAGACACTCACATGACTCCTTCAGGGCGACAGTGGCTTTCAAACTTTGCACACCCATCCCGAGAAAGAAACACATTTAGACTGCAGCCTCACATCTCTCCGCAGCAAAAATTTCATAAAACACAGATGCGTCACTCTGGTATTTTCTATTCTCTTGTACTTTTTAAATGCTCTTTAGACCTACTGCGTGGCTGCCAGAACCCACTCCTGGGTGGTCAGCCACACTTCGGAACCCGTCAGTGGGGAGCCAGGGCCGGGCACGGGTGGGGGTGGCCAGCCCGGGAGGGCGGGAAGGTCCGTGGCTCCCAGCTCCTCTCCCAGCTTCCCTGGGAATGCGAGAGCCCAGGCAGAAGTGGGCGCTGTGAACCTGCTACCACGCTCTCGGCTGTGCCTTTGAAATCGTGCAAGATGCATAGAACCTTCTCTATTACTTAGGAACCTGGATTAAAATTATACAGCTGCATCAGTGCACATTCCCAGTAATTTATATTTTCCTGTTGACTGTTACTTGATAGTTAATGAAACATAATAATAATTGGAAATAAGCATCTTCTGTCAAATTATGGAAATAATTATGCCACATTTTTGTCATAACGGAAAAGCAGCCATCATTTACATTTGGCTTTACAAAGCCACCGCACACGGCGGCACAGGGCCGCATTGCGCTCACAGCACCGCGGGACCCACTCTCTGGGGAGGGCCCCGGAGACTCAGGAACACATGATCTCCTTTGACAAGGGACTGTAAGCCCACAAGGACTTGGCCTTGTTAAGATGAACAAAAGAAACGAATGGCCCTCAATCAGTTAAATTTCAAATGAGAAGTGTATCTAATTATAAATACATTTATCTAATTAAACGCATACTGCTTAATTAGCATTGTTTTTAAATGGGTGGCCTGGCAGCATGTAACCATGTTTCCCGAATATCCAGACCCCTTCCTTCTCGGGGACCACTTAATGACACGCTGCCTTTCTTCAGGCTTTCGGTTCTGTACCAAGAGCAACGTGCTGTCCTCCCCTGGAAGACCAGCTGCCCAGAGTGAGTGAGGCTCGCTCTGACTACTTTTTTGAGCTTGGTACCGATGGTGTTACATCCATTTGAGCATCCATAAACTCATTATTAATTCACTTAATATGCATCTATTATCCCCCTCACAGGGAGACAGGTATTTTCTTTCTCATATCTCATGACCCAGGGCACAAGGGCAGAACATCTTTATTATCTATAAAACTGGATTAGGGTGCTTTTCCACAGTCTATGATCTGTTTTCTGGAAAATGCCATTTGAGTGTTTCCTCAAGTGTGTCTTCCTCCAACACCCCCCACCCCCCTACCCCTTCATCTCTCGGGGTCTTTCAATACTAATCTTTTCATCAGCACACCGGTAACAAAAGAGCTTTATGTATAACTAATGAATTCCCACAGCAACCATGGACTATTTTCACCCATTTTATAGATAAAGAGACCGAGGCACAGAGAGGTTAAGTCACGTGCCCGCAGACACAGGATCTGACCTGGTCAGTTCTGGCCCTGGCACCTTTGCTCTTAGCCTCTACCCTTTACAGTCTCTCTCGCATCCTTACTGCCCATCCATGTCACAGGACGACTCCGGACATCCTGAAATCATCTGAATACAAGTCTGCCTCTCTGTTAGGCAGACGGTGTACAAAGGCTGAGTAGCACGTCCTACCCAATCCCATACCCCAGCCTCTAACACACACAGGGAGTCTGGCACAGGGGAGCGTGCAAGGGTTACTCTGCCACGCTTCACATTTGGTAAGTGAGAGGTCCCAGAGCCTACCTTCCCCCAAATTTGCAAAATTGGTCTCAGAAGTTCAAAACTCTGCTCCCAACTATGCCGAAGCATTAGATTTCTATACTGTGTCCCAGAATAAAGCTCTGAGGAAAAAAAATGCCACCGACGACCCATAAGAAAGCCGTGTAGAGAAAGGTAAGATTCTGGATTTAAGCTAAAATTAAAACGGTGGTGAAATGATAGTGTGCTGCTTCCTTTCTTGTCTCATATCTCTCCTGCCCAGTCCATCCTCTAGAGCAGCAGTTCTCAGCCACAGGGTGTCTTGCCCTCCACCCCAGGGGACTCTCGGCAATGTCTGAAGAACTTTTTAATTGTCACAACTTCAGAGGGGGGTTTTCACCGGCAGCTAGTGAACACAGGCCAGTGATGCTTCTAAAAATCCTATGATACACAAGACAGCCCCCCCAAACCCCTTAACAAAGACTTACCTGGTCCAACGTCACTAGTGCCAACGTTAGAAACCTTGCTGCAGGGCGGTCTGCTACGTGGCATGGGAGAGCGCAGGTTGGCACAGCGTTAAGGGTAGAACAAAGCTGCTAGCAGAGGAAGAAGAGGACGGCGGTAGCCTCGCCATTAGAAATCTGTGGGCCGACTCCTCCCTATGTTCCCTGCACCACCGGCTGAGACGGTTAAAACGCGAGCCTTCTCCCCATCCCAGCCCATAGTGTCTCTGAGCAACGCGATCAGGTGCTTACCCAGCTGCGCCCAGAGCGGGTTGTAGGGGTGCGTCTTGGCCAGCGTGTTCACCGACTGCGAGGTACGCTTCTCCGAGAAGGCTCTGATGGGAGGGTGATCCACCGGCATGACGGTCGGCACCCAGGCCAGGTGGTAGGTTAACACCGCAGTCAGTAAGGCAGCGAAAAACCTTCGAGAAACGGCAGAAATGCAATGGATGAGCCCGTGCAGGGAGACGCATGTCACAAACAGCAGCACATCCGCGCCGGGAGGCAAGGCTTACTGGTTTTTGTTGATCTGCTCTATCAGAAGGGTCAACTCCCTGAGAAAGCGCTGGCACAGCTGTGTTTTCTCCAAGGTGCTGGACATCATGGTGAGCCACACTGGTTCCGCGATCCTCGGAACAGAATATAAGTTCCAGATGGTCTCTCTGTGAAAAAGAGAGTGGATACACAACACTGTCACAAATATCCTTTTGGGTAGTCTTCACATAAAGGAATAAAGGAGATGGGGGTGACTGGGATCTAGGCAGGACTCAAGGGACTGGGGCAGAATATAAAACAGGAGTCGTTGTTTACTCTCCTTCTTCAAGTATATTTTACTGATTATGCTGCTACAGTTGCCCCAAATATTTCCTCTTTGTCCCCCTCCACCTGGACTGTCTGTCAGGCAGGAGTGAGGAGTACTTGGTGCTGTACGACTTAGAGTTTTGGCTTCTCCGATCTTAGTTTCCATCCTAAAGGAAGGAGCTACTAAAGTGACTAATAACTGCCAATCCCCAATGCTTCCAAGTGATGGTCTCTGCCCTAGACCCATGGTTGAGCTGCTACCTCTACTCATAATTTGTTGGATCTGACAATCTGTGAGTTTACCTGAATTCTCCCAGAGCTTCCATCAGACGGCTGACATAGAATTGGACGCGGAGACTTGATTCTGCTATTTTCCTACAGGAGATCATGGCCTTCATTGAGGAGAAACAAGTCAAATTACTCTCTGCGAAGAAACTACATAACCGTCCACTGGGCTTTCTGATCAAAACATTCAAGGCAGTGATGCCTGAAGTCATCAGCAAGCAGTAAATTCCTCTCCTAAAGCCACGCAGTACTTCATATGTAATATCAACGCACTAAAGAACCTATCACTGCTGCAGATGATTGACATTCCCTAGGAAAGTGATCTAATATCAAAACAAAGAAACTACCATCTTTAAACACCCATAATTGCTTCACTAGTTGAGTCAGATTACATCTTACTACCTTTTCAATTGCACTCTTCAGCCTGTTCAGGTGAGACTCAAACAGGGGAAAATGGGAAAAAAAGAAGTCCTGGAAATCCCTTTGGGCCTCTTCCTTCTCACACAGGGAAAAGATGATGCTTATGGCAATTTTCTTCCTCCGCACTATGGCTGGATTAGAGCTACAGGTTTCTTCTGCCAAGCTGAACGTCTCATCAGTTGACCTGGAGGAAAACAAGTTTGAAGAGTTGCATCAGCAAATCACCCTGACGACAAACTCTGATGTCAGGAAATGGCATTCAGGTGGCTTATGGGGAACACTCCGTCTCAACTAGGGGTTCTTCTACCTCTACTTCAGTCTCTCCTGTAATTCTTTCATGAAAAATGAAAACATCTGCTTACAACCCAATACTATCCTCACATGAAATGAAGCTTAAACAAAAGCTGCAAGTAATTTCAAATGTCCCCCTTGTTAGGCTCTTAGTCCTTTTCTCTTGGACTATTTACATCAGGTTGGTGGCATTTAGGAAGAGGTGTGAAGTATCTGTTTACTGAAATCATAGGCCCTTTGTTCCCCAGTTGGCAGCCACCTACTGAAAAGAGTGTGGGAAGAAAAGGATCCCTTGCGATATTTCATTTCACCTAGGACCATAATTTGAATATTCGCTGGTCGCTATTCAAATTAGATGAAGGTACTCCAGGAAATGCTCAGATTAAGCCATGTGGCTGATTAACTCTGTGGGCCATCCCCCAAACACCTGTCTTCTGACATAGTCAAGTTCTCAATACTTGATTCTGTTGAGAGACTTTGGAGAATCATGAAGCCAATAAATCCTGAGTACATATTCAAGTTGTCTTTTTTCCCCATTACCATTTATCCTCCTTATGGGTAAGCCTCACAAATATGGGCTGATCATGTCTGTTACTTAAATACTCTAAAAAGCTAGTGTAACTGCCATGTAGCTAAGAACAGCAAAAATGAAAATCAAAGCATTAATTTGTATTTTTCTAAAAAGAACTCAAAGCCAAGGATGTAACATTGCAAATGAAAGCAGCCAGCCTGGCACCTGGTATCAACAGTTACGGAGTAAGTACTCACTGGCTCCACCACTGACACTCATACCTCTGTCAACTATGGGAGAACACCCTTCCTCCTTTTTCTTTACTGCAAATTACAACATCATTTATTGTTGTAACAACAATACTTATGCTTATGCAGTTAGCCTCCTATTCTTGGTCTTAAATTTCTTGTTTGGTGTTTCTATTCACAGTTTATTTATTTATTTTTAAAAAATATTTTATTTCATTATTTTTAGAAAGAGGGGAAGAGAGAAAGGCAGAGAGGGAGAGAGACATCAAAGTATGGTTGTATTTCACCTGCCTCCAGACCTGGCTGGAGACCTGGTTTGCAATCTGGTTATGTGCCCTGGCTGGGGAATCGAACCTGCGACCTTTGGGTTTGCAGGCCGGCGCCTTAACCACTGTGCTACCAGCCAGGGTCTATTCACAGTTTATAATGTACTTATGATTTCAAGTATACCGACATTTTTAAAAAACATACATAATTCTAACGTTTTATGGTCAAGAAAGCTATTTTTTGTTTAAAGCAAAGGAGAGAGACATCTTTTTCTAACCTCAGAGAGGTATGATATTGTTTCTCTCAACTTTGTGCAAGATCCGGAGATGTGGATGCGGTCAGTGATTCAGAAAATGCTGTCACTAACAGGCATGCCTCAGGAAGGACATGGTCTCCAGGTGCTACCATAAATGTGACGCATGATGATAAACCATCATCTGTTTTCTCTGAAAAATTCCTGTATCCTCATCATCTGCTCATCAGAAAAAAAAAAAAATCTTCAGGTTCTTACCATTTTACCTAATTTCATACAATGCCTCCTTTTCTTTTACAAAGTACCTGTATTATAATTTGTTTTCCTACACCAGTTTATTTCTACTCTGCACAGGAAATTCTGAGCTTATTGATACCAATACTTCTTTGCAACATTTTTTTTTGTCTACCTGTTTCCCTTCTTTTTCAAAAATAAAATAACTGTATCAGCCCATTCATCTTTGGCCAATGTGGTCATTACTCATCACATGGCAACAGACACTGAACCCTGGACAGATTTGACATCACCTTCAGCTCTACCCTGTAAACATCCACCACCTCCAGAGTAATGTAGCAGAGAGCGCCCCCTACTGAATTTCTCTAAAACTTCCATAGCTAACACAGCGTGGGCAGCTCTTACTTGCTTCACTGCATTTCTCTATCAAATTGTAACGCAACTAAGCTTCATTCCATAGTCTTGGGTCAACCACTCAAACTGGAATAAATCAGGTCATGTGGTATTTTAATTACATATTTTAAATTATTTCACAATGAAAGGATGTTCCAGAATGTTCTAAACAATTCAGGTATAGCCCTGGCCAGTGTGACTCAGTGAGTTGGAGCATCATCCCATAGACTGAAAGGTGGTGGGTTTGATTCCCAGTGAGAGCACATGCCTGAGTTTTGGATTTGGTCAGGTTGGGCATGTATGGGAAGCAACCACTTGCTGTTTCTCTCATTACAGTGATGTTTCTCTCCCTTTCTCCACCTCTCTCTAAAATCAACACACATGTCCTTGGGTGAGGATAAAAAATATTAACTCATCTGTTCACTCATTCACTCACTCGTTCACTCATGATGCAGGTATGCATCTAAATACTTAATTTCATGTTTGTCCTCAGCCACCGCCGGGTAAGGTATCACAGACCATTTTTGCAAATGTGGAAACTGAGGCAGTGATTAATCAACTTGCTTTAGGAACTGGACCCTCTTAGGGACAATACTGGATCAGAACCCAGGGTCTGTCTTCTAGGTTAGGCTCATCTCTTGGACGCTGGAAATGGGCAGGGACTCCACCCCCACATCTGATCCATCTGCTGGTGCTCACGCCAGCAGGAGAAATCACATCAGATGACAGGCTTTTAGGTCAAGGAAAGGCCACTGCTACCCACTTAACTCTTTCCCTTATAAAAAATCATTAGAAATTTCGTTGACATATGCCATTGCAAACATCATGAGTACTTCAAGGTCAAAAACAGAGCCAAAACTCTGATTATTTAAGTGCATCCCAATGATCTATACTAGATATCAGGACTGCTTGATCTAATTGTTTACGTCAACTTCAAACTTATGCGGAATCTATGGACACCTTAAACATATGAAATTCCCATTTTTGTGGGTCAAAGAACATCCCATCAGCAACTTTACATGGTTGGTTCCATTTAATCATTCAAGTCATAAGCTTGTCTGGGACAGCATACTTTGCTCCTTTAGGGGAGCAACAGCCCCACTCAGGGGCGAAAGCTCTGCCACTGTCCCCCACTACCGGCAGTACCAACTGCTAAAGGCTCAGGCCTGCCTCCCACCCAGTGGCCTGGCACGGCAGGTGCCTTGTGGCCTGGGTGTCCATGTGGAACCACCAGTTAAGGATGGTGAATATCCTCCCTGTCTACCGTTAACTCTTTTACCAAGAATGCTTTTGGACAATTGGGAAGTTTCTCTCAGGGCCAGAGACAGTCATATTTTTGGTCCCCACTGTTCTGTCTTGCATCCCCACCGGCCAAAAGGGAGCCATCAGCAGCAACCTCCTTTCAGTGCAGGAGGGTCCATCTTCCCAGGCAACAGGACCAACTCAAAACGCCCGCTGCGCTTCCGCTCTCAGTGTTCCGTGGTGCTGGCCCCAGGCCGGGGGACAGGCAAGCATCGCTTCCTGCTTCCACAAGGAGCCCTGCCTGCTCTGGGAAGACCCTGGGTTGGGTTTAATGTTCTGGGGGTGCTATCTTGAATTCTTAATAATTCTAGTATTGAACTTGGAAGTGATGGACAACGAAGCATGTGTGTGAGCAGTAAAGATAACAGCTACAGAGCAGGTAGGCTCAGGCCCAAGGCCATGCACCCCAGACAATGAGTAACTGGCCTGGCAGTCAGGCACCCCCGCATGTCTGGGCCATCCAGGGTGCCACAAGGCCCCCACCTGGCATGGCTGGGACCTGGGCCCAGACTGGTGACTTTAATAGCAGCAGCGGCACAACCAGCAGAGGTCTCAGCTGTGGCGAGAGGGAAGACTTGGGCAGGGCCGTGACCCATGGTGGGAGGCCTGCTTGTCCATCCATCAGTGCCCATCGCGAGGAACCCTGCATGAATCCCGAAGTCTCTGACCCGAGCCCCAGGGCAGTAAGTAATCAGAGTAAGAACCTAGAGTAGATGCTCCAATAAAGCATATTAGGAAATAATTGAAATTCTTCAGAGTCTATCATCTCTGGTTTTGAAAACTGCAGCAACATTACAAATCAAATATCCAGCCACAGAAATAGAAGTAAATGTAAAGTCTGATGCGTTGGACAGAATGCCCCCTGCTACTTTTATATGAAGCTTCAGATGAAGAGATTATTAGTAAGGAAGCCCAGTGTAAAATTAATTTTCCCATACAGTTGAAGATGCAGTGATAGAATGCATAAGGCATTTTAAATTATATACAAGTCAGGAAGACGCTTTCAGTTTCTTTTAAGAGCTCCATAAGCTACAGGAAATGTCAGAGGAAACATTAAAATGACTTGTATGAATTTACATTTAAAACTAAATCCAGACTTACACAAAATGGATTTGAATGAAGAATTAAATCTTTTTAGAAAAACTGTTCCACAAGAAGCAACTGATCTAAATGTACTAAAATCTACAGTTTGAAAGTTGTTCAGAAGTCTGTTTCAGTGTTGTCATAACCTACAAAGCTCCAGTAACAGTCGCACCAGCAGGAAGATCTTCCTCCAAATAAAAAAAATTATCCAACGTATTTGTCACCTTGCATTTGCCAGAAGCTAACACTGTTTATACATCAATTGATGCATAAATTAAATCAACGGATGTATAAACTTTTTAAAAGATTTTTAGAGAGGGAAGAGAGGGAGAGAGGGAAAAAAATACCAATATGCAAGAGATACATCTGTGCAAGATACATTGATCAGTTGCCTCTCATACTGCCATCTGGGGACCTGCAAGTCAGGCATGTACCCTGACTGGGAATTGAACTAGCGACCTTTAGGTTCACAGGCTGGCATTCAATCCACTGAGCCACACCAGCCAGGTCTGATGTATAAATTTTGAAAACGTAGACAAATGAACTTGCAGAAAAGTGAGCTACAAAATCTTATGGTAAATGAAGGTATCGCATTATTACTACTTATATTACATAAAACTATGACATTAAAGTAATACTTTTTGCAATTTATAAGTTTATGTTATTATTAACTATTTTCTTACTTTCATTGATTGCAAAGAAAGGAGAAGGGAGAAAGAAAGGGAGAGAAAGAGAAACATCAATGTTTATGCTATACACATAAAATTAATATGAAATAATACTGAGTTTCAACCATAATTTTATTTTTATTTTTAAAAGATTTTATTCATTATTTTTAGAGAGAAGGGCAGGGAGAGAGGAAGAAAGGGGAGAGAAGCATTAGTGCACGGTGGCCTTTCACCTGCCTCCAGCTCTGAACTTGTCTGGAGATCTGGCTTGCAACCTGGTTATGTGCCCTGGCTGGAAATCAAACCATCAACCTTTAGGTTCACAGGTCGGTGCCAATCCACTGAGCCATACCAGCCAGGTCAACTATAATTTTAAAATAAAAATCAACTGAAATGATGGCAGAAAATATCTTGATGCCACCCCTATTCATAACCCAAGTCATGATGGTTTAGTTTAAGAATGTAAATTTAGTCCTGGCTGGTAGAATAGTGGATAAGGCGCCGGTATGCAAACCCAAAGGTCGCTGGTTCAATTCCCAGCCAGGGCACATAACCAGGTTGCAAGCCAGGTCTCCAGACAAGTCCAGAGCTGGAGGCAGGTGAAAGGCAACCATGCACTAATGCTTCTCTCCCCTTTCTTCCTCCCTCCCTGCCCTTCTCTCTAAAAATAATAAATAAAATCTTTTAAAAAAATGAATGTAAGTTTTACAAAGAGAGTACGCCACAATCCTTGGGCTCATGTGTTTTCAAAAGCCCCACTGGTGTCACTGCAAGGAAGAGATTCCTCCCACCCTCCTAACGTACAAGAGCCACACATGGAAGGGGCCAACTAAAACACAGCACACGTTTTAAATTAACAGCAAACGCAGCTCACACACACAACGCAACCACTCCGGCACTTCCCAGCGAATTCCAGACCAGGGGACTTTTGTTGCTGTTCATTTCCCCCTCACAGGACACTCCTGACGTGGGGACTTTCATGCTGACCCAAAGCTCGTCCGCAAGCTTCAGCAGCCTGTCCCCTGATGCTAGGCGAGCACAGGGTCCCTCAGTCCCACCGAGGCCCCCCCGCCCCGCCCCGCAGGAGGCCCGCAGCTCACCTCCTGGGAAAGATGCCGTTTTCCAAACTTGTGGTCTGACTCCGAAGCCAGCGGCGCTGGTAACTGCTGGAAGAGGACGCTGAGGAGCTGGGCGACGGGAAAGGCGTGATCAAAAGGCTGCTTAGGGAGGCTGTGGGGGGCGAAAGTTACAAATGGAAAGTTGAGGTGAAGGAGTCCTACATAGCCACATAAAAAACACGGAACACCTAAATGTTCAGGTTCTACCAGTCACATCCAGCAGGGGGAGACGTAACTTCTTTCTTACTGGCACAGGGTCAGTAAAAACATCCCTTCAGAAGGAAAGCAAATTCAAAGAAACAGGGGTTACAGACCCAGCAAGTGCATCCATGACCTGGCCCCGTATTACAAACGCAAAGTAATTATTACTCCTTCAATCAGAATGTAGACAGCGGATTTCTCGTTAAATGGTCCACATAACACTACCCTGGTAACTAACGCCATGCACACACTTATTTACACACACTGCCTCCTCGACTTGGTATTTGGAGGTGAAATCTGAGCAAATGAGTAGTTAGTTGCTCCACTTAATGTCCTCTTCCCTGCTCCCCACCTCCAAGTCTGCAACATCTATCCCTCCTTCCCCTCACCCCAGCCTCTAGCCTTCACACGCTTTCTGCTTGGATTGCCTATCTGCCTGTGGGCGTCTCTCTGCTGCCTCCTGCTACGTATTAGATGTCTGCACCTGGGCTTGCGGTAAGTGGGAGCAAGCAGCACGCGAGCCCAGGCTTCCCTGGTAGGAGCCGGTCCCTCTCGGGTGGGCAAAACGTTTCTTTCAAATCACTGCTGCTTGACGGATGGCTAATGATTTAGAAGAGCGGAAAGAGGAGACAGACTTTCTCCTTTTACTTCCTAGGGCTTAGGAGTTAGTCACAGAACTGTCACCAGGCCAGTGGAAAAGGAAATGGGGTGTTGCAGAGGGCTGGTCAACACTTTCAGGAGCAAATCACAGGACAAAAGAAAGTGATGCTCATTGATAACACTTGATGAGGCAAATGACTGACTTTTGTTACTTTCATTTAGGCTTTTACAGGAAAATGGAAATAACCTGATTCTCTGACCTCAGTTCTCAAACACTATGAGGCACTTAGTCATTAGCCAATAATCCATAAACTAATGCTGAGTGTCTACTACATGTGGGGTGCTGTGCTGGGCGACAGGAAGACAGTAGTGGACAACACACACACACACACACACACACACACACACAGATACGAGTCCTGCATGCAGCTTCACGTCTAGAATATCAATGAACTTCCCTGGCTACAAA
Source organism: Noctilio leporinus (assembly GCA_004026585.1). NCBI lineage: Eukaryota > Metazoa > Chordata > Mammalia > Chiroptera > Noctilionidae > Noctilio > Noctilio leporinus. The sequence goes on from PVIW01000021.1 coordinate 1,102,137, forward strand.
ATGCATGTAGATATTTACACAACTCAAGCTTCTTTCTGCAGAAGAGGTCTGAAACGCTTTGTGTCCCTTGTACGCAGGACACTGCCCTGAGTACGAGACAATTAATAAATGCTCCTTGAATGCACAGCACTCCTGCACTAACGTATTCCCCAGATGTGGCTGGCCCCAATCTCTGTTCCAATCTGGTTTCAGCCTTGATTTAAGCCTGGACTTCAGTCTCCAAAATCAAATCCACATTTCAAATATCAGTGAGTTGGTAATTTTACTGAGCAGTTTGAAAGGACATAGAAGAAAGTTGTTCCTCAAAGCCACACAAAATTACTTAATAAAAAAAATCCCAATGAGGACATTTCTGCCCCACTCCCCTGTACCATCGGACCCTATCTGTTTTGGCACCAGGGACTGGTTTCTTCAGAGGCACCTTTCCCACGGACCGGTGTTTGGGAGATGGCTCTGGGATGATTCCAGCATATTGCATTCGGGCTTGCCTCCAGCTGTGCAGCCAGTTCCTAACAGGCCTGGACCAGAAGATCTCGGTTCCCTACTCCCAAATCCTCAAGGTCCCCTGTCTCTCCCAGTCTTCCACTGGGAACATCAGCTCTTGGCAGGTGAAGGACATAGCTGAAGGGCAGTACTTATTATAAACAGTCTTTCCCCATCGCAGAAGTTGCCTGGGAGGTCCAATTCATTCTGGAAATTGTGTTGCTATATAATAGTAAAATGTTGCTATATAAGAGCTCAGCCTCCTGGTTCAAACCCCAGCTCTGATAATAAGGAAGGTTACTTAACCTATCTATCAGCTTTCTCACCTATTAAAACAGGGACAATAAAGTACACATCTCAGGATTTTTCATGAGAGCTGAAACCTGCTAGTGTGTTATGAACTGTTTAGTGGATTGAAACCAACATTTTAAAAAAGAAGAAAACAGTATAATACAATGTTAATTGAAAAACATTTTATTTATGATATCAAAAGATGTTTGTTACTGGATCATGATGTGAAATATATTAACATATGTTGCAGACAGAAGAAAAGTTTGAAAACACTGATCTATTTCCTAAGGTTCCTGTGGGGATTAAAGAAATCCTATAAAACATTTAGCCCAGCTCCCTGCACAATGAATATTAGCTATTTACTCTCTCTGCTAGTTCTTGGAAAAGTTGGGCTAATTAAGACATTTTGGAGTACTAAATGGTTATTAATGCTAATTAGCTAATTATGAAAAGAAACTAGGGACTTGTAATAGGCAGATAAAAAGGCAAAAAAAACTAAAATAAGAAAAGAGACTATTCCTTTTCTCATTAAAAAGTGCTGAATAAGGCCCTGGCTGGTGGCACAGTGGATAAGGTGCTGGCCTGTGAACCCAAAGGTTGCTGGTTCGATTCCCAGTCAGGCACATAACCAGGTTGCAAGCCAGGTCCCCAGCCAGGTCTGTAGCTGGAGGTAGGTGAAAGGCAACCATATACATTGATGTCTCTCTCCCTTCCCCTTTCTCCAAAAATAATAAATAAATAAAAATTTTAAATGCTGAATAAGAACTTTTACGGCATACAAATGAAATATTCAGCGGAAGTACTGGCTTAGAGCTATCTAGCATTTCCTCATCAAAACATCTATTACTTGAGATATTTCCAGAAAAGTACTGTGGCATATACTGTCCACCAAATATTCGAGGAAATGATCCAGATCCAGCTCAAATGCAAACCTGGGCCTAATTTTGGCCCACAACCGATTGACATTTTTTTTCACAGGAAAAGGGTACAGTTATCTATCTGCTTGATCAACATTCAGTGCACCTGAGTGCCGGTGAGGCCCACGATATGCAAGGCAGTGCAGTGTGCTACAATGTCACAGCTGTGCTGTCCACCCCACTCACCTAAGGAGCACGTTAGAAACAGCAGCAGGAGCTCTGCTCAGCGGGTGCCCGCTCCCCGAGTTCAGTGGGGTGCGTTCCAGTGCCAGCTCTGTTCCCTTTGCTCCATGAGCTTGGAAGGGAAATCCCAATTATGGGAGACTTCTCATAACTGGGGCTCAATTTCAGCTTTAAAAGGGCTAGGTCTAACACTCCTTAATGTTTTCAGTTTCACTTTTCTTTTTAGAATGTTTTATAATTAGAAAAAATGTTAACACATGTATGGTTGCAAAGACTTTTGCAGTTTTGTCCACTAGTCAGAAAATAAGAATTAGCCAAAATCTTATCACCAGATTACTGTTAAAATTTTGTACCTGGTTAAAACCCAGTTTAAAAATTTGTGTTTCCTTCTCCACCCTCCTGCCTGAGGAGGACTCTTCAACTAGCATCCATTTATTCCTGGGAAATGGACCATTTCGATGGGTGGTGGTGTTCACGTGGGAAGTTCCGCATGAGAGAGACGGGGGCATCTTCATACCCTCCCCTCAGTTTTGCTGCTAAAACTCCTCTAAAATACAAGGTCTGTTGTTAAAAAATTAAGGGGTTTTGAAACCATGGTGGCAAGTCTAGAAAGGAAAAAGCTGAAGGAAAAGAATACACATATTTGTGAAATGGAAGAAAATAAATATCCATTCCAGGAGAATATGCCCTGAATCATGAGCAGTTTAAAGAAATGAAGGACGCTGGTTCAATTCCCAGCCAGGGCACAAAACCAGGTTGCAAGCCAGGTCTCCAGCCAGGTCCGTAGCTGGAGGCAGGTGAAAGGCAACCATACATGGATGTTTCTCTCCCTCTCCTCTCTGCCTCTCTCCCTCCCCCTCTCTGTGAAAGTAATAAATAAAAAATATTTAAAAAAAAAAAAAAGAAAGAAAGAAATGAAGGAATTGAGTTCTGCCCAAGGGACAGTACAGATTGCCAAGTTCGCACATTTTAAAAACCAGGCAAAGGCCAAGATAAAGAGTTGACAATAAAGATACAAGAGATTTTTAGATTTGGACAGTTTATCACGTAGGCAGTGAGAAGAAGAAGAAGCAAAAGGTGCCAGTTCCCCGTGACCCTTGTCCCCCAGATGGAAAGGACAGCGCTGACATGTGAGGGGTCAGATGCCTGCAACAAGTCGTGGGAGCCCTGTTGCCACGGCGGGCAGGGTGGGGGCCATTCTGGACTCCAGCTAAGCAGTTTACACTCTGCAGCTCTAGTTTGATGAGGGATGGGCAGAAAGCTCCGTTTCATCAGAACCCTGGACGTAGTGAGAAACTGTCTCATGTCAACTACCCAGGGGAGATGGAGAACTGAGCAGCGGCTTGTGTCCCCAGAGGAGGACAAGTTGTACTGCCAAGACTCAGCGAAGGGGCAGGTCAGTCCTTGCCCACAGGGATGCACGCAAGGCCACCAGGGTGCCACGGCCGTTTCCCGACACAGACGACAAACAGCACACTCCTTGACGCCTGCAGCTCTCTGCAAAGCGCTGTATCGGTTAAGTCAACAAGGGTTCAGGCACAGACAGGACATCATTTTCTATTATTTGATGGTGACCTGCATGGTTATCATGCAGGACTCCATTTCTTGGTATCTGTTGACAGCTTGCAAGCTTCCCTGCCACCTCCTCCTTTTTTCCCGCCCCATCTGTGGGCAAGGCCATGAGAAAAGCTGGGTGCTCCCTCCTCTGAAGCCAGTGGGAAGGTCGAACCACACGCAAGACCCCTCGCTCAGGCCCCACCCCCAACCACCACAGAAGCCCCAAACCGGTGTCCTTCCCGTTTCTCCCAACTCATTTTCTGGCCAGCTTTGCAAGTCCACCTGCTCCCGCACATGCCTCACTCTGTGGGTCGTAAATCTCAGGTCCTCCTGGTGGGTGAACATGTGCTGTCGTCAGCCTTTAGATCCATCCACACCACAGTTTGGGTGTGGAGTCTGCCCTGTATCTGCACATGGCCCAAACACGCCTATGTAAACACGATGATATGTTGTATGAAAAGGAGAGAAGGTTGGCACTCCCCTGGACAAGGAGGGAAGAGGCCCTCGGGCCTAACAACACGATGATGACCTGTATTCTTACCCTGAAGGGTCCTTTTAAAACAAATAAAAAATGTTTCAAGTACATATTTGAAGTCTTCCTCATACTGATCTTCAGCTTACTGTACTACTTTTAAGGACACAGGAAATGAAGTGACGCAGAGAATGGATATTAATGACATGGACATTTTGATGAGGAAGAGAATCTAAATGTGAATGGAGATGACAGATTAACAAGGCTCACGAACTCTGGTCGCGGTCCCTGCCCTCTGCTCGTGCACTCAAGGTTTCCAAATTAAGCTTTTGCTCCAATCCATCTCTTTAGAGCCAGCTTTCTATTTCTAAATTACAGCTGACTACGCGTGGCTGGAGAACTTAACAGACGCTTCTAATAAAAAATGATCTCAATCTCTCTTTCCTCAGATGGACTCCCAGCTCCCCTAAACTAGTTAATGCCACCATCCTCTGCTTCTCTCCCTAAGTTAGAAACTGGAGAGTCGTCCTTGGTGCCTCCCTCCTCCCCACCCGGGTGCCCCATCAGTCACCAGCTCTGCCAACGTGACCTCCCTTGTGGCTGAAATTCATCCTCCTTCTCTCCTAAGACTTTACTTGAAAATTTCTAATGGCAACCACTAAAAGGACCTCCTAAAAATAATTTATCTTTTTTATTTATAAATGCACAGACAACACATTCAAAATATCCAAAAGAGGATTCAATGAAAATGTATTTCTCCTCCATACCTTTCCCGGCTGGTATCCCTTTCAGAGACATCCTGTGATCATACTTACCTATCGTTATGTGAAGCAGGAGCAACTAAGTAAAGTAGAATTGGGTTATAACTCCAAATATAAAATACTTATTGATGACTGAATGAATGAATGAATGGATGGATGGATAAAGGAATAGACAAATCTCCCATGGAGAAAAATTCCAAATAGGTTAAATAGACTAAAATAACTCAACTATTTTTATTTACCATAAATAAAATACTATGTACTTTTTGTACTTTACATGACACCCATAAACCAAAGGGAATCAGTAACAAATTACATTTAATAACTTGGGAGTGGAGTTGTACCAAGTACGGTGCAGAGCTCTGGCCCACACAGAAAGAACAAAAGGACTCCTTCGAGCTCTTTTTGGAGGACAGCAGCTGGAAGCGGAAAGCACTGAGGGTGCAGGAGAAGAGGCACCTGAGGCCTGGATGCAGTCCCAGCACATCCAAGCACCAGGTGGCTGGCGTGACCGGTGAAGGTGGCATGTTCTCACTGGTGTTCCTCGTCTTCAGCGGAAGGTGGAGGCTGCGCATCTGATGCATGTCTGTCAGGCACAGCCCCACCCCTCCCCATGTCCTTAAATTCCAGATCACCAGTTCCCTACCTTTCTCTCAGAGCATAGACTCCACCTCAGATCAGAACTACAAATAACCAATCAAGACCAGAGCACGTCCTAAAGCAGAAACCAAGAGATCGTCAAGCACTATGAGAAAAGGTCATGGCTTACAGTCAGGCGAGCAGGGGTACCTGGGATAAAAGCAAGAATGGCAGAGTGACCAGGTCTAGCCCTCGGTTCCTGGGTGGTGAATTTACTTCCACTTTCCTGCCTCTGATTTCATAATCAATATTCAGCAAGCAAATTCCCTGTACAATTGGCTCAAGGAAGCCTCCCTCTAAAAATAAATGTCTCAGAATACATTAGTTTGGGTATTAGAAAAAACTGGTCCCGGCTGTACAATCACTACTAGATGCTGAGCCTCAAAGATCTAGATCCTCAGACATGTGAGGCTGTCTTTGAATATGGAGAAAAAAACAGAAGGTGAGGCCTGTCTTCCATTTTCCCAACGACATAACCAGTGTGGATAGTCCACCCTGCTAGCTACACCAATAAAAGTACACGTACCTGATCGGGCAATACCACTGTCCCTGTCTTCATTCTGGCCTCTGCTGGGCATGTCAACTGGAGTGCTATGTGCTAAGAGAAAGGCAAAAGGAACCCATGTTACTAAGCTCTTCAAAGAAAATGTTGTTTTAATATCAGTATAATAATTTTTACATTTCAAAGTAGGCTATTGCTATTAATGATTGGCATAAATTTATGTCAGGTTAATTAGAAATCAAAATTAAATACACAAAAAGACGATAGTGACAGTAAGAAGAAAACAGTCAAGCAATTGCTCGCCTTTAGTATCCTACTGTATCATATAAAGTTTTTTGAATGATGCTCATCTCTGAAAACTGAATAATCAACTAGTGATGCAGTTGCTACAATGAACATTCTCAGGCAGATACTTTTAGCCATTTTCCTCATTACTGGTAGCATTTAAATAGTACTGTATTTTTGAAAGTCTTTACAATCCGTTTCAGTAGTAACTATGGGCAAACTCAGGGAAGAGAAACACTTGAAAACCACTTCATAAATTAAAAAAATGTTTCTCTGTTTGAAACCCACTCTCTTGGAAGATGGAAAACATTTATATTCATTTTCAAATATTTCTTCCTCCACTTCTTCTCCACATACACCCATACACAGTATTACCGCAGAGTTACTTTGGAAAGCTCATGTCGTGGCATGAGTTTCAGAAGACACTACAGAATTACAGACTCCTAGGAATGCTTCGGACTGACTTCCACTGTGCATCTATTGAGCTACGGGCAGATGGTCTGCTGCCACCGCAAGCTCTAAGCCCGGGGCCCTGCCTCAGTAAAACTCTTGCCAGCTATTTTTGAAAGCATGTTTCTTTTCGCAATTTAAAAAGGAGTCTAGTATAAACATGTTATTCTCCCTCTGAGTAGGTAGTGTCAGTTTTATGAGCGCATCCATTAACTAAGGTGCTTAGGCATATTTCGGGCTACAGAAGAGAACAGCATACCATTTGCCATAAACACAACCTTTAATGTTAGTCACGAAGGTCCCACACTCGTTAATCATGCCAGACTACAAGAGCCATCCTGCAGCCTAGCCATAGCAGGGTCAGTGAGATCTCAGACTTTGCCAGCCCACAGAGGCGGAAATAACTATTCCTGTGAAGAACCTGGAAAGTGCATTTAAACTAGTTAAATATGCGTGCCCGTGCGCGCGCGTGAACACGAGAGAAAGAGAGAGAGAGAGGGAATTTTCCATGCTCTTATTAGAGTGACTTCTTGCAGAAACTCTGTGCAGGTACGGATTACGGATGCAGATGAATACATGGATAAAAGATACCATGGCAAAGGAAAAAGATTCACAGTAGAAGGAGAGGCCTACAAAAATCAGAAAACACAATCCTCTTAGAAACACTAAGGGCTCGCTTCAGACCAAAATCAGCTTACGCTAGGGTTTATCAAAGGCATTTACAATACAGGGTCATTGGTGGAGTTTTCAAAACACCATGAACTTGGCTGCATTTGAAACTAATATGTCAAGAGCCCCTGGGATTTCTAGAGAGGTTGCAGATAGGATTTTTTGCTAAGAACCGCACAGGATGTATGACTATGCGTGTGGGTCACACTGTGCTCAGCATTCCACACAAACCTGCAAAGAAAGAAGCACTCCGGGTGAGCCGGAGCGGTCCTCCGTCCGCCACCCCCAGCAGCAGCTTGCTGCCACACGCCTGCAGCAGACCTGGGGACGGAAACACACAGAGGGCCGGCAGGGTCCGCACACGGAAATAAACACAGATTAAAGATGATGCAGACACAACCACACCACAAACTCCAATAGAGCAAAATACAGGCCCACAACAGGGGGGTTCAGAAAGAAAGAACCCATTCACGTGGCTGATTTTACCTAAGTTACTTCCAGCACGGCAGGGACCCAGATTATTCTGATTTGTGTTCAGTTTTCCCAAATTGGGATCTTGGTTGATGTATTCAAAGCTGTCCTGCAAGCTAAATCCAGGGAGGGGGAGAAAGGGAGAGAGAGAAGAAAAATGTCAAGAGATAAATAAAGCTGTTTTCTAACAGGTGCTCCAAAATACACAACTTATCAGTCTAGTCTTCATAAATGAGTCAAGTCTCACCTCTACCAAAGGGAATTAAACTTTAGGGGAATTTGTTAGAGGAAAAGAAAGGAAAAGGTTTTTGGAGGTAGTCCAACCCATAAAACTAAACAATGCATTCCTAACAGTCGCCCATGACATAACGGGACAAACTCCATAAATTCTGAGCAATGACTAACACCTAGGATATTGGCATTCATTTCTAAATGTTGTTTTGGTGGCTGACACCCAAGATGTTACTATTCATTTCAAAGGTAATTTTACATAAACCTTCTAAATGAAATTAATTTGGATTCTCAGTTAAGATGAGCAATTCAGCAACGTTTTTTAGGAGGAGGATATAATAGAAATGGATATGATCCTAAAGGAATCTGAGTTCACAACATCTAAAAAATTAGGATTGCTAATATACACAAATATGAGGAAAGTAGATTTTAATAACTTACTGTATCTCTAAGAAGTAAAATAAACATAAAAGATTTTAAAATAATATAGAATAACGAGGTCAAAATGATTTTTAGTGAAATCTAAGGTCAATATTCTATTACAGGGAGTGAGTGCAATATAGTTAAGGTAAAAAGAATCTCTTGCAAGAAATAAACATCACTTCCCGTACTGGCTTAAGTCATGAGAGTCCAATGTTAAGTGCTCAAACAAGTAAATTCTTTCTTTGGTTGAAGAGTGAGTGGTACCCAATGGTATCCAAACCTACAAAGGAATGTATTTCTAATTTCTCAGGGTAACAGACTTCATTTGACTCAAAAGAATGCCCCTTTAATTTATAACTAACCTTTCTTTCAAACTTACCAAAGAATAACAAATGTTTTATTTCTCAAAAGTACATAAAATATTTCTGCTTGCAAAGTTCAAAATACAAACGTACCAGAATGAGAGTTAAGCTCATTCAAGCATTTTTAGTTTACACAGAAATATATAATTAGAGGAAGAAAACAAATCTCAGGAGTGAAAATCAATGTATTACATGGCCCAAGGCCCAACCAGTCACGGAGGCTGCCCTGACAGCTGACTGGTGGCAAGCCCGGGGAGCCTTCTGCCCCACAGTTCTCCAGCGGCCTGAAGGACTGTGCACTTCATTCTTTACATCAATACACACACACATTAACAAACAAGTCTCCAAGTTTTTTTAAAGGATAAAATAATATTGGGAAATTCTACCAAATCATTAACGTGGCCCCTCCTGTTCATTTGCTAGGGAACAGAAGCTTGGTGACGGCAGTAAGAACACCTGGGTAACAGAGGGACCCAAAAGGGACACAGCAACAGTCATTTGTCTTTAAGGCCACCTGATAAAGTCAGAAGCCTTTCAAACACACGATGTATAGGGAAATGGCCACTTTAAGATCACTGAGTTAACACGGACTCATCCTGCCTCTCCTTTCTAAAGGCATCGTGACCCTTGGAGAATTACTCTATCCAGAAAATAGCTACTTAAAGAAGAGGCTTTGGGGGGGGGGGGGAGTTGCAAAATCCCACACTTACTTATTTGTACTGCCACAGAAGCTGCCCATTCTAGCAGAGAAAACTTTACTAATCATCAGTTGTGGAGGAGAGCTGGGGGGGAAATGAAAGAAATGCAATTGTGAATTAATGAGTCAATATCACCATTCTAGTTCTCAGAGTCAGGAGAAAAAGAGGCCCAGACTCACCGTATATAATGTATCTTTAAGGTGGAGCCCTTGTAACTCATTGCCACGGAGCCAAACATCATCTCCCCCAGCATGCTGACGTCCGAAGCCGGTCTTGTGTACTGCCACACGGGAAAGAAACCGAAATCGAAGTGAGCATGCAGCATGTGACGGTCAATGCAAAAGACACTACGGTTCATTTACCTCTGGGTCCCTCTTCAGTTTAGTGAGTAGAATTATTTCTCACAGGTGCAACTGGCCATTTTACAATCTTAATGGTGATGGGCCTATTTTTTCCCCTCAAATCATTACTAACATTCATGGTTTCTTCTTTATACATAATTCCAGGCCACTCCTGAAAGTATCGGCCGCACAAGCTTTTAATTATATTGCCATGGGTTCGATACTTTTTTGGACAGACCTTGTCTTGTCATGAGGATCCCATCATTTTACCTGCTTATTTTCAGTTTTGTTATGAGGAACAAGTATTTTTATTATTCCCATTGATCGACTCTAAATGGAAAGATAAGTAATTGGAAGAAAGAGGATCACTCTTCCCTTGGTACTAAGAACACATCCTGAAATGAAACGTGGTTCAGTGTCATTCAGTCAAATAATAAACAGTATTGAGTGAAAATGCTCACTAGTGCAGGCAGGGTTTACATGGGCCTCAAAGATAACAGATGGTTTGGTACCTCTGAAGTTTCACAAAAGTATTTTTAAAATATGGAACCGCTCTAGCTTCTGGCCTGCTTTCCTCTTGGCCCTTTTATCCCTCAACAGGGTGGACCGCGGTTCCCCTCCCTCTGCCCGCCCTCCTGTGCTTGTTGGCCTATTGCCTCCACCTCCCTGTCAGTTCCAGGGGGCACTTTCTAGGTGGCTTTCTGAAATGTCTCTCCCGGTTTTTGATGCTGTTAATACCTCTCCTTTTGAATCTCTTCTTTCCCAGGTCATCCCTTGAATGGGGTTGTTCCTCAGAGGGCCCTCCTACTCACTGTCTGCATTCTCAACCACTCTTAGGATTTTGATTATTCTTTACATAGGAGAATCCCCCCCCGCCCCAAATATTTGGCTCTAGGCCCCAACCTCTCCTTGAATTCTATAATCCTATATCCAAGCATTCATTCACATTATTATATTTGAAAATTATGAACCTATTATGATACATGGATATAGAATTCTAAGCACCTATTCTAAATGCTGGTGACACACCGACAAACAGGACAGAAGTAACTCAGCATGGCTTGACCCGCAACAATGCAACCATCTCTCTATTAACCCAGCCCACCAGCCAGCTTCTGTGCTCCTATGCTTTCCACCCAAGTAAAAACACGGGGATCACCCTTAACACTCTCTCCTCAATCTGTGTTGTTTTTTTTTTTTTAATTTCAATTGCATACATAGACACATCCACAAGAGTATACACACCTACCTATACATGTTTTGCAGAGGAGGAACTAGAAACATAAATCTATTGGTCTTGCTTAACCAGGCTCCTCCCTGGTTATAGTTCAACTGACCTCTTCTCACTACGTGCAGACAGAAACCACCTGGCTTTCGCATTCTTCACTAATAACTTCCACCTGCAACCTCCATGGTACAACCTGCTTTTTCTTAGGCTATAAGGTTCACATGCCAACTGTGATTCTCAATTAGCTAGACAGTCCACTCTGCTTGTGAAGCCACGGACTGCTGTGAGAGCCAGGGGCGCTGTGCAAGAGGACACATGCAAGACGCAAAGCCTGTCAGTGAAGTGCTATAGACCTGTGGCTCCTGGCCATTTCCCTGCCTTCACTTCTCCAGCCATACGGCAGACGTAATTCTACATGGTCCAAAAAACTGATATCTATTCCATTAATTAATAGCCTTCTGCTATTCAGTATTTGTAAAACATTTCCCCTTATATCTAGTTAGGTAATATATTTCTCAATAACACTAATCTGCCCTGGCTGGTGGCTCAGTGGAAAGGCGCTGGCCTGCAAACTCAAAGGTCGCTGGTTCGATTCCCAGCCAGGGCACATAACCAGATTGCAAGCCAGGTCTCCAGCCAGGTCTGTAGCTGGAGGCAGGTGAAAGGCAACCATACATTGATGTTTCTCTCCCTCTCTGCCTTCCTCCCTTCCCCTCTCTAAAAATAATAAATAAAATCTTTAAAAAAAAAAAAGAAATAACACTAATCCTTAGCCTCTACTGACACCCCCCCCCCCACCCCATGAAAAATGCTCCCTGGCCTCTGGCCTTCACATGCAAGTTAGGTCTTGTCCTTTCTCTCCTCTCCTATACGAGGTTTTCTTCCTTCTGCTGGCAAGTGCTGTTTTCTTTGAAGGCCCATGCACATCCCTAGAATCCTCAGAGTTCTCATAACAAAGCTAGAAAATAGATGTTTACTAGTCTGCTTCTGGCAACAAAGGAAGCCAAACCAGACCGTTTACCTCATCTGCAGTATTTCTCCTCCTTCAGAATGCATCCTACCGGATACCTCTGCCCAATTACAGCTTTTATCATGAGATAAAAGCCACCATGTGACAACAGCATTGACGTGAAACATTTGGGAGAGCACGTCACGTAAACCGGATTCTCCTGTTTCTGGGATGGAACCCTCCCCAGATGTTATTCCCTGTGGAAAATTGTAGGGAGTGACGTAGGCCCCCCCAGGGCATTACACATGGAAGGGAGGGGATTACCTGGTACTTGGGAAGCTGCTCCTTAGCGTATTGGGAGGATCCCCCAGAAGAACTGTGGAAGGAGGAGATGCTGCCGCTGCTGCCGCTGCTGCCGCTGCTGCTTCCTTGGCAGCACTTGGCTGACATTTTAATAGGCACATCCTCTGTTTTCTGGGTTAGGGCAGACAGGCAAGGTCAAGTACTGCTAAATATGTCAGGCTTCCTCAACACATTTCTCATTGGGAACTCCTTTGTTAAAATACTCTGTTACGTTGTGCCCAAGGTTTTTTGCTTTCTGTGAGGACAAAAACGTGGTTCCTGTGCGTCTATGACATTTGGGTGGGAAAACATCGGGGAAGGGTACCGGATAGACGAAGTGGGTTATGGGTTTAGACTTATTTCTCCTTAAATAATGCCACCATTATTTACTTTCCAATTCATACTTTAACATGATCAATAAGCTCCAATCTCTGTTTTTTGTTATTTGAGGATTTTGAGTACTTAAGAGTCATCATTTATAAAACTGATGAGAAAGGCATTTTGCTTCAAATTCAAATTTTCACCAAATGGCACTAAGGGAGCAAAACGTATTCATTTGGACAGACTGGGTTGGTGTTTTTAATGACACACCCACCTCCTTCAGAACTCCTTTAGAGGTGATCATGAGGTTGATCATAAGAAAGCAGATCATGAGGTTGAGTTTGCGAAAGATGAAGCCAAAAGTCTGAAACAGGAGCCACTGCGAGCCAGACGGCATGGGGTGGAGGTGTGGCCTTTAAAGGTTAGGGGTAATAGAAGGTTATCTGAGATACATTCCCTAAACAGAGTTCACTGCCAATCTGATGACATGGAGGATCAGATACACCTTTATTAAACCTGGCCTTCTTCCTACACCAGAATGTATTACTCCCTCCAGAAGCATCCTGTGCCCTCTGTGCTAAGTTGTTGGTATTCCCAGTCTTGTTTGCTTTTCTGTGTGCAGCGTCTGCTTGCAAAACCGTGAATGCAACTGCAGCTTATCTAATCTCCAACGTGACAGTCACACTGGTGGTCTAATGCAAATGCCTGTGGTCATGTGCCTGATACAAACTCATGACGTTCGGTGCTTGCCAAGGGGGCGGAGGGCTGGAGATGGGAAGGGAGCGTCAGGAAAACATGAACCGCGCGGGTCCACACCAGTTGCTCGAGTGGGGACGGCATTCGAAATGGTTGTTCCCGCACACCTGGCGCTCCCTCAACACCCTCTTCAGCTCTAGCAGTTACTTAACACCACTCAAGCCATAAACACAGCCCCTCAGAGGGCCTCGAGGGACACGAGGTGCTGGGCCCCTTGCCTGGGGCACCACGCTCTGGGCGGTGATGGGAGAGAGCACCTGGTACAGGGGACAGAGCCCCCACGGAACTCTGTCTGTGGCCATGCGCATGTCACCAGCCCCACCTCCCAGGCCCTACCTGTGTTCTGACCAAGTGAGTGCTTCCAAAACAAGCTTATGTCCCAGACTCCAGTGTCACCACTGCTCTGATACACTAAAAATTCCAGTTGCTCGTGAAAACCAGTGAAAATGTGTTTGTTTCTCTCCACCTTTTATGACCATTAGGAGCCCTCAACTAAACCATCTTCTGTGCCAGGTCTTCAGGGAAACAGGAAATGATGTGGGAAATCAAGGGGGAACCCACCACACAAAGGGCCAAGAGCTGGCCCACCTAAACTCTGATACAAATCTATCATTAAAGCTTACTGATGAACCCACCTGAGAGGTTTCAAGCCCCTGAACCTACACCCCCCAAACCTACCTAACCAGCCCAACAACTACCGTAATGATTAGCTAGCTACCTGGCAGACTTCCACTTTAAGGCACCCAGAATCCACGTGGCCAAACTGCCTTTAGCCAAACACTTCCCTCCTGCAGAAGGAATCCTTATCCAAAGCAGGAAAAGTGCCCCTTGGCCCCGTGACACAAAGAATATGATATAAACTACTTGTTTACTTAGCTACACATTCTATAAACTGCTAGAATTTGGTCTGTATAGGTAGCAAGTTATTGAACATAAAAGGAATGACTACAAATGGATTTATTCAATCTGCAGACAGCTAAGTAAGTATTGCAAAGAGAATGACAGACCTAAAGGTGACAATACCCGGACGCTGGAGACTCAGCGAGGACCAACTGTGTTCCTCTCCGGGACACAGCACTTTCCCTTCCCGATTCGGGCTGCAGGGTTACCAGAGCAGCTAGGACCTCAGTGACCCAGCCCCAGCTTCCCTCCCCCCGCCCTGCCCCTCCACACCACCACGTCCCTGCCCTCCACTGAGAAAGGAATAAAAATTCCGCAGATAGGTTTGAGACACACGCCGTTTTGAATGAAGATGACAGCAACACAGGAGCCCTACACTGAGCAAAGCTATCTAATTTTAATGTTGTTTCACCCGGTGCTCTGTAACACTATCCATAAGAAATGCTAGACAGAACAATCTATTAATTTCCCTTCAGGCTAACCCTTTATGAATTTTAGAGTTCTCAGATTTCCCATTACACTGTCCATATTGGGTATCAAAATCCTGCTAGAATGCAACTCACCAGCAAATTCACCTCCAGTAGTATTTACAGTATACTACCTAGCATCCGCCAGGATCACTTGCCAACGTTTCACCGGTGTATTAAAAAGAGCACAAGTGCAGCTGGGGGACTGGGAGGAAATTAGGGAAGTTTTTCTTGGGTTTTTCTGCTGGACCTTCCGTGGCAGTGCACAGTATAGTCCAAAGAGACAATTATGACTTAATAAATGATTGATCGGGCAAACAAAAATAGATGAAAGCAATCGCATGTCATACCTGAGTTGACACCTCTTCAACCTTGTGAACAGCTTTTGAATCAAACAAGACTTGCCGGCCTCGCCTTTCGCAGTCCTGATAAACTATCAGGCGAATCTCATTCAGATCAAACTCGGAACATGACCAACTGTGGATGAAAATGGGAAAAATGGGAAAAATGGTCTTTGCAACACTTGGAATAATCACAGAGAGAAAAAGTTTGCCAACCAAGGTGTCTGCGTGCCTGTCGGAAGGCTGCAGGTATGCGATGGTCGACCTTCAGAACCAGGAGGGGCCCTGTCTGTGGGCTCCGGTGGGCCACGCACAGACCCCCGTGTCCATGACAAAGGCTGGGCGGAGGCCTGGGAACCATTCTGAGCGAGTCAGGAAGGATTTCTCTCTTCCTCTCCCACCATCCACACTCAGGTCAAACTGGGAGGAACTATGTATCCTAAAATTTTGCCTTTTCCCCTATTATAGTTGGCTCTGATAAGGAAGTTTTGAAAGCCAAGTGCATCGCTGAGCATTTGAACTGCTAAAACAATGAAAAGTAAAGGAAGCATGGCTATTCCTAAGCAAACTAAAGCAACTGGGATAAAACTGCTCTAAACAACAGGTTTGTTCCCAAATTAAAAAAAAATGAAATCAGAATGTGAGAATTATAGAAAAGGTACTCATTCAAAATACATGGCTTTGAGCATATTCAGTCAATTATTAGTCTATTAATCCATTCAATGTATATCTGAGTGCCTACTATGTTCCAGGTACTGCAGTCAATGTTAGAGACCCAACAGTTAATGAACTCAAAGGACCTGGTCCCTGCCCTCGCAGGGTAAATGCACGGTTTACTGGGAACTCAGGATTAATGATCACATATAAATATATAACTACAGATCATCACAAGTGCAAAAAGGAAAAATAAAGGATATGACGAGTCTCATATTTTCAGTTTTAAGGGTTTGGGGAGAGGGGTAGGGAAGTCCATAGATGACTTAAGGAAATGACATTTACTGATTGATTTGAGTTGGGGGGAGAGAGAAGGAGGGAGAGGGCAAAGGAGGGAGGGAGATCCATTTGTTGTCTCATTACTTATGCACTCATTCGCTGATTGCGTAGGTGCCCTGACTGGAGAGAGAACTGGCCTGGGATCAAACCCACACGGGCAAATGGATGCACCAACCAACTGAGCGCCCAGCCAGGGCTTAAGGAAGTGACAGTTAAGCCAAACTTAAAGAAGAGCTAAAGAGATCAAGTGTGAGAATGAAGAACACAACAGGAAGAAGGAGGAAGAGAAAGGCGTTTGAGAAAGAGGGCCAGAGAGAGAAACAGGGCTTGGAAGACAGGCTGGGAGCAGGCAGTGTGGTGAGAAGCCAAGGTAAACAAAGGTGGATCAACTCAGGTCTCTACTCTTTTAAAGTTCAATCTGGCTGCTCTCAGGAAAGCAGGGGTGGGGCGGAGTAAAACTGGAAGCAGGAAGGCCAAACAGAGTTTACTGGGAGTGCAAGCCCTTCGGAGTGAAGGCTGCAGTGTCAGCGAGGGAGGATGGGGCAGAGCCGGTGACACACTGCACGGGTGCCTGGAGCACAACGGCTTAGAGGGTGCCGGAGGGGGGGCTGCCCCGGAGGGACAGAGGATGAATAGTTAGGTAGACAGACAAAAACAAAGCAAACGGTAAAACTCGCAGACAGTATGACTAAAATGAAGTCAGGCAAGTCTGGATTCCAATCCACAGTCTGTGAGCAACCATTTCTTCACCCGCTCAGGAGAGTATCACTGTCCACCCCCACAACCCCGCTGGAGGAATGAAAATGTGTCGAGTGCATCACACACAGGGTGAGGCACAGTTACTGCTCCAAAATGATGATAATCACTTACGAGAATTGGTGACATTACATTTTTTCCCACGGATATGGTGTCTAGGACGCAGTCACAAACTACATTACTGGCCCTTTCCTCTTTTGGGCAAGGATGGTTGATGTTCAGCATGTTCTTTCAGGGCAGCAGGTTTATTCTTAAACCCCGGCATCAAAAGACGTCAGGTTCTGGTGGTACCTTCTTTTACCTACCTAAGCGGCCATGCTCTATGCCACCATGCCCAGCATCTCTTTCTTGTGTTCATAACAACATGGCAACAGAAACCGTTTTCTTCTGCCCCCAGTCTACAGGTAGTCCATGGTCCAGTCTGGTGATCAGACAAAACCAAGTGACCCCCCTGCGAGGCTGTGACAGCCAGTGCCCACGCTTAGCTGCAGCTGATAAAGGCTAATGCCAGGCAGGGGCTGCCTGTTTTGTGCCAGTGTGGGGCGAGAGCCCTTCTGAAAGGGATGTGAACTTGGAGGAAAGCATCGGTGAGCGATGGAATCAGACAGACCCCTGTGGCAGACAAAGCCCAGGGTTAGTCTTCTGTCATTGAAAACTGGAAAGTCCTGATGACTGTGCCCCCGGCCTCTGAAGTTTAAACTCTCAAAAGATCACTAAAAACACACTCTGAAATGATTAAAACAGTACACGGGTTCAAGTTTTGTTTTAGTTTTTTTTTTTTTTTTTAGATTTTATTTATTATTTTTAAAGAGAGAGGAAGGGCCCTGGCTGGTAGCACAGTGGATAAGGTGCCGGCCTGCGAACCCAAAGGTCGCAGGTTCGATTCCCCAGCCAGGGCACATAACCAGGTTGCAAACCAAGTCTCTAGTCAGGTCCGTGGCTGGAGGCAGGTGAAAGGCAACCATACATTGATGTGTCTCTCTCCCTCTCTGCCTCTCTCCCTTCCCCTCTTTCTAAAAATAATTAAATAAAATATTAAAAAAAAAAAAAAAAGAGAGAGAGAGAGAGAGGAAGGGAGAGGCAGAGAAACATCACTGTATGGTTGCCTTTCACCTGCCTCCAGCCATGGACCTGGCTGGAGTCCTGGCTTGCAACCTGGTTATGTGCCCTGGCTGGGAAGTGTTAAAGTTCTTAAAAGTGAAACCACAACAAAGATTTAATTACCTTGTATTTTCTTATTCAATCTATTTTGACCCAATAATTACATTTTGCCAAAACAGCATTACAATTTACAAAGTAAGCTGTTCAGTCCTTATTTTTGAGGTGTAACCCTGACTCAAATATTAAACCGAGGATAGCCTACCTAGAAGAGCTAACACTTAATAATGATTACAGCACCTTAATAAGTTTTTATATAATTTTTCAATTTAAAAAATATGGAAATAAAAGTTGTGGAAAGGAAAAGGTATGTGTGTCAAAGCTGTCCAACTTTTTGACCCAAATACCTTACAAAACATTCTTTAAAATACAAGGAAAACTCTAGTCACCTTCTTCTAGATCAATACTGTCTTTGGTTTGACACCTGATTACAATTTTGACATTTACCATCATTAATATTAGTGGAGGAAATTATAGTTGAGAAATTTGGTGAAGGAACTACAAGTAGGGCAAAAGAGATCAAATGAGCGTTTCAGAGCGAGACCCCCTCTCACTGGGTTTCTGGACTTGGAAAGCCCCCCAAGGAGCACTGCAGGGCCTACTGTGGAGACTAAAGGAGAATAATCTGGGGAAATCTCCCAGCATACCGCCAGCTCTTTTCCCTACCACCCTCCACACGCAGGGCTTGAGTTATTCATGATCACATACCACATTTACACTCCTTCTGTTCACATTCGCATCAACATCCAACCAGCAGTTACTGTGGAGCTTCCTGCAAGTGCCAACCATGGTTCCTAGTGCTTCAGTGAGGCAACTCCGTATGATTCAAACATGTACAAAAAACAGGCCTTGAGCTTTTGCCTTAAAGCATAGGATTGTTTTAAAGACATTGAGTCTAATCAGAATTACCTCGTTTTGAAATTCTATGATGTTAAGATCTGCCCAGTTGAAAGTGGAGCCAGGTCTTATTTCTGGTCTTATTTCATCAAGGTCAGGAAGCAAGTAACCAGAGTCTAAATTATTTACCTAAAAGGTAAGCGATCGTTCCAATGATTTTAAGTACAGAAAATAGAATTATCTATAAAATGTATACAACCATGTACTGGAGTTGAATTATGTCCCTTCAAGAGGTCTGTTCAATTCCTTAGACATTCACAGGCACCTGTGAATATGGTCTTGATTGAAAACAGTGGAATCAAGTTAAAATGAAGCCCTACTAGATTAGGATCAGCCCCAATCCAATGACTGGTGTCTTCATAAAGACAGAAATCTAGCCACAGACCCAGAGCTCAGATGGCTATGTGATGAC
The DNA here is from genome assembly GCA_004026585.1 of Noctilio leporinus. Taxonomy (NCBI): domain Eukaryota; kingdom Metazoa; phylum Chordata; class Mammalia; order Chiroptera; family Noctilionidae; genus Noctilio; species Noctilio leporinus. The sequence goes on from PVIW01000021.1 coordinate 1,121,392, forward strand.
AGAGACAAAGATTGGAGTTATGCTTCTATAAACCAAGAAAAATTGAAGAATTTGGGCGCTCGGGAGGATACAATGAGGGAGAAATGTCTAAGCCTCTATTCTCAAAGAATCTAAGATCCAGACGACACAATCATGTGCATAAGTACACAAGAACAAGAAGGCAAGGCAGAATACACAGAGCAAGAGAGAAGTGAAAAACTCCGGGAGAGCAGTAGCTGAACTAATGAAGTTATGAGGGATGACAAGAATGAGACACGTAAGGACAAACAGGCATAGCGTCACTGCAGACGGAGGCCCAGCACAAACACAAAGGGAAATGGTACAGTGTCAAAGGCTTGGGTATTTGGAACATGTCCTAACTGCAAAAGAGTTACACAGGAAATGAGGCTGGACAGACGGTTCAGGACTCCTTGTGGAGGAGAGAGGCCCACATGCTGTGCAAGGAACACATGTTGTTAGTTCCACAGAACTCAAGTGTCATGCTAACTTTCTGAGAAAAGGAATGGTGTGATCTCACCTGCTTTTCAGGAGAGAATTCAGCTGTTTGAGAAAGCCATTCTCAGGGCAACAGAGAGGTGGCACTGTCTTGTATACCTAGGGTTTCAAGGAATTATGGCCAATAAGGATGACAGCAGTAGCTGTACGATTTGTTGCGGGCGATTTGCTACATCTCCCAAGATAGTTCTAGTGTTGGTGTTTGACGCCTCCCCTGAACTTTCACCAGGAATCAGGCTACAGGTGGGCTCATGCACAACTATGTGGAAGTATGACTTCAAAAATGTGTACCTACTTATTCTCAAAAGGCCTGCTCAACAACCTCGAGGAGACCCTAATGAGACCACCGGAAGATAAAGGGAGACTAAGGGTGGAGCAAAAGGGAAGACAGCACTTGAGAAAGTGACCAGAGTTCCACTGAACTCTGTCCTGTGGTCAAGAGTATAGTAAAGGCCCTTAAAGGTGCCAATTCTTATCAGAAGCTTTGATATATAGAATGCTAACCTAAAGATCTCACTTATTTTTATAGAATGCTAACCTAAAGATCTCACTTATTTTAACTGCAAAGCAAAATAAAATTAAATAAAAATTAAAATGACTCCAGTGATGTGTATTCCTCCTATTTTATTTAAAAAAAATTTACATTGAATGTTGGCTGTAACTTTTTCTGCCTTTAAGAAAGTAGGGGAGGCCCTGGCTGGTGGCACAATGGACACCAGCCTGCGAACACAAAGGTCGTTGGTTCAATTCCCAGCCAGGGCACATAACCAGGGTGCAAGCCAGGTCTCCAGCCAAGTCCATAGCTGGAGGCAGGGGAAAAGCAACCATATGCTGATGTCTCTCTCCCTTCCCCTCTCTCTAAAAATAATAAATAACATCTTTTCTAAAATTAAAATAAAAAAAGAAAGAGAAGTAGAGGGTGCGTAAATCCTTTGTTCCTTTTGCAAAGGAAAAGAGTGGGATGAAAAGAGTAAATCCCTGTGATTGGCAGCATGTCACTGTAACATGAGCCCCAAAGCGCACTCCTGCCTTCATCCCTTCCACGCACTTTCAACACCTGGCTTGACCCAGACAAATGACAGATACCAGGACTAGAAACTAACTAGACCTGGTTCCTACCTCAAAATGCTTACAATCTGATATGGGAAGGCCAACCCATAAATAAATAAGTAAACTATACTGTTACAGTCTGGAGGTAAGTGTCTATATGGCTTACTGGGAATTTAAAGGATAAAAAGGTCAAGTCCACCCAGCGGGGTGGGGAGTGTGGCTCAGAGGACTGGATGTTTGGAATAAGGATTAGCGTCCCCAGGGTAAACAGGGCTGCTGACTCCAGCCCTGCAGCTGGCAGCTGACCCCGGCTAGGCACTCCTGAAATGTACCTGGACTTGCCTGACTCACAAGGTTGTCAGGGAAAACTGAGAGCACATGCAAACGTGTTTCAAAGCTATAAAACATGACTCACAGATACATCCAGATATATAGTCTTTTAACTGAGATCCTTGGGGCCAGATGTTCCAGAATTCTACAGACTATATAGAAGCTTATACTACATACCAGGTAATGCTCCTTACAGGGTCTGAAGTATAGTTATGTACATTTGTACTAAGTGATTAGACAGAGATAATACATAGCCTCACATCAGTTCATGTCAGCTCCAAAAATATTGAGAGATTTCAGGATTTTGGAATTGTAGGATAAAAGATTGTTGACCAATGTCATGCTTACCATGTCTGAGGGAAGGTCAAGACTAAAAAAAGTAACATTCAGGTCCCTTTATATTTTCCTAACATAAAATAATCCCTGCCCTGGCTGGTGGCACAGTGGATAAGGCGCTGGCCTGCAAACCCAAAGGTCGCTGGTTGGATTCCCAGCCAGGGCACATAACCAGGATGCAAGCCAGGTCTCCAGCCAGGTCTGTAGCTGGAGGCAGATGAAAGGCAACCATACAAGGATGTCTCTCTTCCTCTCTGCCTTCCTCCCTTCCCATCTCTCTAAAAATAATGATAAAAAATCTTTTAAAAAAAGCCCTGGCTGGTAGCACAGTGGATAAGGCGCCGGCCTGCGAACCCAAAGGTTGCTGGTTCGATTCCCAGCCAGGGCACATAACCAGGTTGCAAGCCAGGTCTCCAGCCAGGTCCTTAGCTGGAGGCAGGTGAAAGGCAACCATACATTGATGTTTCTCTGTTTCTTTCCCTCTCTGCCTCTCTCCCTTCTTCTCTCTGGAATAATAAATAAAATATTTTTTAAAAAATCCCTAACAAGGATGATTGTCGAAGGTTATGCATAAGTAGGTTGTGGCTCAGAGCCTATTTCTCCCCCACGGAAATGATGTTATATATGATTGCAAGGGTCACATGCTAAAACCAGATGTCTTATATAATGTGTTCACACAGAAATGACAAAACCTTATGAGTCACAATGCAGCCTGAGGTGTGGCTGCTATGAACAGGGAACTCTGAAGTCCAGAAGAGGAGAAGACAGAATTCCTTCCTTCTTTTCTAGTACAGGACTATGTCCTGTGAAACTCTGAAACTGGCCAAGTGTGTGTGTGGCACTCACACGCCACCCCCCTAGGGCCACCTTGGCATCAACAAAACAGCAGAGCCTTGTGCTCACTGCCAAAGTGTCTGAATCTAGATAGGACTGGTAATGTAACCCTAGTAACACTCCTTCACCTCTTAGTACAACGTTTCTTCTATAAAACGATGAGTTGGGACTAAAATGATTCCTCAAGGTCTTTATCCTTCCAATTCTAACACACTATAATCCCAAATCATCTATTAAGTGCCCAGTATAACGTAGAATAGATGATCCAGCTACTGAATGGAAAGCAATCTTAATGAATTAATCAACATTACTGCATGGTGTACCTTTTAACCCTTCTAGATGCACCTTCTACCCTGATAAGCATGCTTCTTAATATAAACACTTCTCCAATTGATAAAACTTTCTGATAAAACTTAGAGAAGACACTACGATCTGCAGAGGAAAAGTGCCAGTTCTTTTCAGCCAAGAGGGGCACTGAGCCCGTGGTCACTGTGCCAAACAAGATGCGGCCCCTGGCCAGCTCTCCTGGGCTTTGCTGTTATTCATCATTTCTCCCCTTTAAAAATTCAGACTCTTTAAATGTGGCCCACTTCTTCCAAAATGGCTCCTTTAATTCTTAAAATGGTACTCATTACTTATTCTTTTATGTTAGCAATAAACTAGAAACTACCTGTACAACCCCTTCAAAAAAAAAAAAAAAAAAAGCGTTCTGTTCACCTCCCTGTGCGTTATTCAATATTCCCTGTGCTAGTTCTTTCACACTGGTGCCCACGCCACCCAGAGTCAACATTCACGACTACACGCAGGAGTACTGAGCTATACAGTGGCTCTGCTGAAAGCTCACTTGCATCAACATGATTTCAGCTTTCCTTGATTAGAAGGGTCTCCCATCGTCTCCACCAGAATTGTGCGCACCAATAACAGATAGATGAATGAATTTCAAACTGAAGATTTACAACATTGACTTATATGTATTTATTCTAGATCCCTTTAAATTGTACACAAATAAGGCAATAATTCTATTTCCTCAAAGGTTTTCAGAGGTCAAAAGCATGTAAGGGCTTTTGTCTGCAAAATGAAACAGCCAAAATAAATAGAAACTGTACTTATCTTTAATTGTAAAATATCTCCAAAAGAGACGGGTACAGACGAGCACATGGGGAAGTGGTGGGGCACAGGTGAAGCAGAGAGCCAGACTGACAGAGAGACAGAGATGCATCCAAAGTGATCATGCACAAGAAGGTGCTTGGCGCCAGCACGGTGGGGAACAACAAAGGTCGGAAATAACCACGGGAGGTTAAACCATGGCGCATCCATACAACATGGCACTAGGCTGATACAACAACGAATGAGGAAGCTCCTTATGTAGTTCAATAACCTCTGAGGCATAACTTTAGCTAAAAAAAAAGAAATACAAAACATTTTGCCAGAATGCTACCATATATATTTTTAAAAAGGAAAAAATGGGGGAAAACTCTGGATTTTCTAATACACGCAAAGAGTATCTCCAGAGAGACAGAAAGTATAATGAACTGGTAACACGGGTTGTGTCTGGAGTAGAAAGCTGGGTTGCTGGGCAGGAGAAGTAAGCCACTTCATTGTATTTTCTTGACAGAGCACAGGGAAAGGCTTTCCCCACACTGTCTCCTAAGCATCGGCCAGAACAGCACAGTGAGAAAAAGTACAGACTCTGGGGCCAGGCGACCTGGGTTCAAATCCTTGCTCTGCCTCTTTCTAGCTACATGACTTTGCCAAGTTACCTAAACTCTTTGCTCCTTCTATCCGCATCCACAAAACATGGGTCCCAATACCTACCTGCTAAGCGTCCTCTTGAGGATTAAATGGGGTGATAAACGAAGAGCCAGGAACACTTAAATCAATGTACCGCCAGGACTTGCTCAGACTCTGTAGCTTTTGAATATTTAGTCAGAGGACTATCCTATCTCTTATTAAAATTAAAATATTTTGAAATATATGACGAAATTTAAATGGAAAAATTAAAAATAATGAAACAGGAACACTCTGTTTTCATCCCATCAAAGATTCTATTATTTACTGCCTTAAGACAACAACTTAATTACTGTTTGCTTTAAGAGGCTTCTTGGTAGCTGAAGCATGATGCAGTGTGTGGGTGAACTCCTACAGGGGAACCACCTTACTGAATTCAAAGAATTCAGATTTAATTTCAACGACGCAGTGTGGCCTTAGACAATGACGTTTATTGAGCTTTCTTCCCATCCTGCACATACCACATTCTCCTTTATTCCCTGCCTCCCGCAGGGACGGGACAACGTCTGTCTCTCAGAGGGTAATCCCTCTTCTCGTTCATAAACCCATTTATGTCTGAGTTTGTTACTGCTCTTCTATTCCTGTATCAAATTGAAAGCCATCATGTTAAACACCTGCTTTTTTTTACTGCATAATCTCACAGAGCCCAGACAAACCAGTTCCCGAAGGGCTGGGTTTGGCTATAGGAAGAGGAGACAGTGTTCAGAGCTGCAGAGCACATGCGAAAGCAACTGCCTAACATGTTAGACTGGCAAACACTTGTACAAAATTCACCTGAGCTGACCCTCACCGATGTCCTGTGAGAGCCTGTATTACATAATCTGTTTTACACAGAGGCTCAGAGGCTTTAACAAGGTTATAAGCATTAAGTGGCCAAGTCGGGGCTCCAACCAACGTGCCCTGACTCCATTTCTGTCCAACTCCGCTCCGCTTCCACCTCAACGGCAGTGGCAAGGCAAGTCGGGGCAACATCCTCTCCGTTCCGTGACCTCCCTCCGCATCTCTTTCTGGGGGGTAAACTCAAGCCACATTTGAAAAATACGGGTTCTGGTGGTAAACTATTAAGTCTAAAAAGCAGAACACTAAATTATGTAGACGGTATGACCACAATGTTTTTATTTTTAATCAGTATCAAAGCTTTTTAACAAGTTCACAAAAAAATGAGCAGCTCATATTACAGACAAAGAATTAATCTCCCTGATAGATAAACAACAACCAGGAATCAATACAGAACAAGACTGGCAAACCAATAGATAAGTAGGTGATGGATCCACTGCCCCTCCCCATGGAGGGAATGGTCCCCTTTTTTTAAAAAGATTTTATTCATTATTTCCAGAGAGAGAGGAAGGGATAAAGACAGAGAGGGAGAGAAATGTTAACGTATCATGGCCTTTCACTTGCCTCCAGCTATGGACCTGGCTGGAGACCTGGCTTGCAACCTGAGGAATGGTCTTTAAACACATGAAAAGATGCTAAACCTAGGCCTGGCTGGTGGCACAGTGGATATGGCGCCAGCCTGAGAACCCAAAGGAGGCAGGTGAAAGGCAACCATACACTGAAAGAAAAAAAAAAAAAGAAAGAAAGAAAAGAAAAGATGCTAAACCTCACTCTTAGAAACAGAGGAGCAACTTAAAATCATACACCTATTAGACTGGCAAAAATTCAGAAATTGGACATCCCACATGAGAGAAATACAGGCTGAAGCACCACGTGGCAGAACCACATAGGTGGAGGGTAAGTTGTCATAAGTATCAGAATTGTAAGTATTTTTAACTTTAAAGTGGACCCACCAAGCCCACTCTGGAACTTGACAGATTTTTAAAAAACATGTGGTTGCAGCATGTTTGATAAGAGGGAAGACTGGAACAACCGGAGAGGTATTGGTAGGAGCAAATTAAATTACTTATGCTACATTCACCCAACAAAATACCAGGAGCTGTTGGAGAGAGTGCACTAGACTGAAAGACCCCTAATTTTTCTAGATTATGTGGAAAGCCCAAACAGCAAAGAGCAGAACGTGCTTTTTGTATAAGGAAGAATACATATTTCTATTAATTAGCTTGCTTCTATACAAAATTAATGTAGAAAGAATTTTAAGCAATAAAACTGATTACTTAAAGGGGATGGGAAAGAACAGAGGTGGGAGCAATGTTTCAAATGTATGTATACGTATGTGTGTGTATATATTAGCAAATTTATTATTATTTGATGAAGTGAATGCATTATCTCTGAAGAGATATAAATAACGTGCTTATTAAAATGGCAAGAAAAAATCTGCCCATTCTCATATGCTTTAGGTGGTTTTACAGGTGGTTTCACTTGTCAAAGTCAGCCCAGGCCTCCTCACCTTTGCGTCAGGTTTCCTACCAGCAGCGTCACACTCCTGACTGCCTGTCGCCTCCACATGCTCCTTCCCAGGGGAGGCGGATAAATCTGAATGGGAAATTTCCCTCTATTTGTGGACACCTATCCGCCTCAGAGCACACACAGGCTGTGAGATCACCAACTCCTCAACGTCCAGGGTCACAGCAGCAAGGCCCTCTGTGGACAGGCCCGTGGGTGTCAGGCCCCTCGGGCCAAGTGGGCAAACCAGTCTAACTTTGAGGTTCACGGCTAGCCAGATCATTGTTGTCACACGTTAGCAATTTCCCAAATGCAGATATTTTAGTTTCCATCTACCGGACCAGTTTCTCTCTCAATTTTCAAATTCCTTTGGGGAAGGAAAAATAGGTCTCTTTCACATTTCCTACAAGGAAAATTCCCTACCAAAAGAACTGTCACAAATTTGAATGAAAATAGGGTCATTCATTGTATCTGGAAATCTGTATATCCATTAGTAGAACATACTCTGTTTTTGAAACCATTTAGTAAGATACTACAAAGTCACTAAAAACTGTTTTCAAAAACACTTTAATAGCATGGGGAAAATGTTGTGGTATCATCCTGAGTTAAAAAGCAGATTATATAGCTTATATACAATATGATTCAGTTAATACAATGCAGCTCCCATCCACATCAAGAAACAACTACAAGGAAATAAACAAAAACGTTTATAGTTGTAAGATTTTGTGTGACAGCATTATGGGCGATTTGGGCCTTCCTATTTTATATTTGCTTGCATTTTCTAAGTTTCATAATAAAATTGTATGATGTTGATAGCCAGAAAATTTAAGAAAAAGATGGAGGCATTTAAAAAGAAAAGGGGAAAGTAGCAAGCTGGACATGAATGCAGCCGTGCTCTAAAAAATCCACATTAAAACATTTTTTAAACATATGCCAGCAATTAACAAGTGAAATTTCAAGTTAAAAACATAATACCATTGCTAATAGTGCACAATACTTACATATAAATCTAACAAAATATGTATAAGCTCTACGTGAGAAAAACTAAAAAACTCTGATAAATTAAAGAACTAAATAGACACTCCATGAGCATGTGTAGGAAGACTCAAGACATCAGTTCTTCCCAACTTGACCTATAGATTCAATGCGATTCCAATCTAAATCCCAGCAAGTTATTTTATAAATAACAGCAAACTGATTTTAAAGTTTATTTGGAGAAGCACAAGACCCAGGATAACCAACATGATAATGAAGGAGAAGAGCAAAGTCGGAAGACTGAAACTACCCAACTTCAAGATTTACTATAAAGTTACAGAAACGAAGACAGTGTGGTCTTACTGAAAGAAGGGACAGAGAAACAGAAGAGAGAGCTGCCTAGAAAAGGATTTAGATACATGTAGTCAACTGATCGTCTTTCAACAAACACGGTGCAACAATTGGACATCCACATGCAAAAAAACTGAATCCAGACACAGACCTCAAACCCTTCACAAAAACTTTACTCAAAAGGGATCACAGACCTAAATATAAAATGAAAAACTGTAAAATGTCTAGAATATAACAGGGGAGGGGGGATCTATACGATCTTAGGCATGGTGATGACAACTCCAAAGGCACAACTTAAAAGCAACCAAGAGGCCCTTTGGTAGGTAAATGAATAAATAAATTGTGCTACACCCAATGGAATATTATTTGGTGCCAAAAAAGAAATGAGTTATCAAGCCATGAAAAGACATGTCGGAACCTCTCTGCAAATTACTAAGGGAAAAGAAGCCTATCAGAAATGAAGTGAAAAAAAAATTGATAAGCGGGACTTGGTTACAAACTGCTGCTCTGTGAAAGGCAATACCAAGAGAATGAGAAGACAGGCATAGACTCAGTGACAATATCTGCAAAACATAGTATCCGAATAAAGGACTGGTATCTAAAATATATCAAGATCTCATAAAACTCAACAATAAGACAAAGAACCCAATTTTAACATCAGGAAAAGACCTGAGCAGGCACCTCAGAAGAAAAGATACACAGATGGCAAAATGAGTATATAAAAGGATGCTCCCCATACTATGTCATTAGAGAAATACAAACTAAAACAACAATAAGATATCACTACAGACCTAATAGGATGGCCAAAATCCAAAACCCCAACAAAAGCAAATAATGACAAGGATGTGGACTAACAGAGGCTGTCATTCACTGCTGGTGAGAAGTTTGGCCGTTTTTTACAAGACCAAACAAACCCTTACCTTATGATCCAACAATCACACTCCTTGATATTTACCCAAAGGAATAAAACTTATGTCCACACAAAGACTTGCACAGGAATACAGCAGCTTTATTCATGATTTCCAAAACTTAAAAGCAACCAAGAGGCCCTTCAGTAGGTAAATGAATAAATTGTCCTACATCCAGACAATGGAATACTATTTGGTGCCAAAAAGAAATGAGTTATCAAGCCGTGAAAAAAACATGTAGGAACCTTTCATGCATATTACTAAGTGAAAAAAAAGCCTATGAAAAAAAGCTACAAGCCCTGGATGGTGGCACAGTGGATAAGGCACCACCCTGCGAACCCAAAGGTTGCTGGTTTGATTCCCAGTCAGGGCACCGTAACCAGGTTGCAAGCCAGGTCTCCAGCCAGGTCCGTAGCTGGAGGCAGGTGAAAGGCAACCATACATTGATGTCTCTCTCCCTCTCTCTAAAAATAATAAAATCTTAAAAAAGAAAGAAAGAAAAGACTACATACTATATGATTCCAACCAAAAGTCATCTATAAAAGGCAAAACTACTGAGAGTAAAAGGATGGCGGTTGCCTAGAGCTAGGGAGACTTGAACAGGTGGTGCTCAAATTTTTAGGGCAGTGAAACTACTCTGTATGATACTATAGTGATGGTTACATTTCATACAATTGTCAGAACCCAAAACGTACAACACCAAGAGTGAACCCTAATGGAAACTATGGTTTGGAGTGACTATGATATGTCAATGTAGGTTCATCAGTTGCAAAGAATGGGTCCCTCTCTCTGGTGTGGAATGTGACAGTGGGCGAGGATGTGGGTGAGTGGGACCGGGAGTAGACAGGAACTCTACTTTCTGCTCAATTTTGCTGTGAACCTAAAACTGCTCTAAAAAGTCTTTAAAAAATATTTTAATTAGCAAAGTACAGATACTTTGGATAATAAGCATTAGTTTTAAAGTCTGTGAATAGGATCATTCTCTGGAGATCATTTTGGTCATAGTCTGTTGTGAAGGTGAAAACCAAGGACATGTTATTTGAGCTTTGAATACAGCCATCAAAAGTCTGTGTCCCAGCTGAGCAACATGACAGGTGGTCCCCAATCGGTCCGTCAACGCCCCCAACGCTGCTCTACAGAACACATCCTATCCTCTCACCAATCTTGTTCTCCCTGACAGAACAAGTTCTCTTTTTGTTCCCACTGAGGTGTCAGCTATTACCTCGAGAGAACAAGGCTTGACTCCAAAGAAATGAGGCTGTAATAGCAGGAGTTTTTGTTATCAAGCAAGGGCCAGAGGGAGAGATCCTGGGGCATGTCACCTCCCCCTCCCTCACAGCGCAGTGTGACAGCTGTCCACCAGCACACCCCAGCCTCACTGGTGGCCCCACAGCAGGCCACGTACAGGCGAATCCAAGCCATCTCTGTCCTTAGGCAACGCTCTCCTTTGCAGGGTGATGGGGAACACAGTTTGTCACCTCCAGATGGGCCTCTCGGAGAAATTATCTTAAGCTGGTTATGTTTAAGAAATGAAAAACTCAGGGAAAACCTTTGACCTTCCCCGTCTAACTGCCTAAAAGAACTTAGCAAAGGAAGGACTTTGTGCAGAAAGGAGCTGTCATCACGAACATCTCTATGTTAGTATGAACTGGGCGTGACAGACAGGGAGGAGCCGAGGGGAACCCCCTGACCAAAGCCTGCTCTGTGCCCACGGAACACGGGCTCCTGCACCCACCTCCTTGCGCACTGCCTCACTTTTCCCCACCTGAATTCTAGTGACGTTCACACTTCAGTTTCCCTAGAAGTCTGGAATTTTCATGCTTCTGTGGGTTCCCCAGATGCATGTATGAAGATTTCATTTTCTTCTGTTTATCTCCTGGATGGTGTGTGAATTTATTTGACCAGCTAACAGAATGACAGAAGGAAACGAACTTTTTGCTCCAACAGGAGCACGCCAAGCACGTTCCTCCTGCCTTACGCGCTGTACTTGCTATTATTCCCTCTGTTGAGAACGCACTTCCTCAAGTAACCACACGGCTCGCTCCTTCACATGGAAAAAGACTGTCACTGTTAAAGACAAAACCACAGGCCTAACATGGTCTGCTCAAGCCCATGACACCAAACCTGGACTTAAAACCTGACCTACATGACATTCGGCCTTCTCCAGGAATGGAATCTGTTTTTTTAAAAGATTTTATTTAAGATTTTTAGAGATGGGGGAAGGGAGAGAGGCAGAGAGGGAGAGAGACATCAACGTACAGTTGCTTTTCACCTGCCTCCAGTTACGGACTTGGCTGGAGACCTGGCTTGCAACCTGGTTATGTGCCCTGGCTGGGAATCAAACCAGCAACCTTTGGGTTTGCAGGCTGGCGCCTTATCTACTGAGCCACCCACCAGGGCCTCGAGAATGTAATCTTAATAGGTCAGCCTGGAATTTCCTGCTCAGTACTAATGACTTGTCACATGGGTCCTCCTCACCTTCCCCACAAAGGAAGCTAAGGCAATCTGTTGGACAGGACAGTCCCCACCCTGCCTGAAACAATCCTTTCTTTTCTTCTCCTAATAACTTCTTCGCCCTGCCCAGTATCTGTCTATAAAAGTCTTCAGCTTCGGGGGCTTCTCTCGACTTGCTAGCCAGGATGCTGTCTGATCCAGAAATGGCTTAATAAAGTTGGGGAGATCCCCATATTTACTTGACTGAACACCACTGAGATGGTCTTGATTCCCTTGATCACTCGAGACAGTCACATTTTTCTTACCTTTCTGGGTCTCAATGGTCAGAAACAGACCATCATATTAAGCTGTAAGGGACCTCACACACCACCTAGGTGGGAGTTCCCAGAATTTTTGTTAAAATTAGTCTAGAAGCTCTCTGTGTTTCCTGGTCTGTTTTTTTCAATCAACGAAACTTCACAAGCTCCACTCCCTGGAAGTTGGTCCAAAGCATCTGAATTCACTTCATGCTCAGGAACTTACATTTTTAAAAACTTCTTCACATATTTGGGGATCAGTGACCCAATCCACCACTTCTGTGTGTGTGTTTGGTTTTTAAGAAGAGAAAACAAATGCAGAGACATGAGGCAATGTTCCCAAAGGTACAATGAGTTCAAGGCTGAGGTGACCCCTCAGATCATGAGGTCATGAAGATAGAAAATATCCCTGGGGCAAACAGGCTTCTGCCACATCTGCTATGGGGTCCCACTTGTGAGAGTTGAATTTGAAAAATAAATTAGTAAATGGAAAAACTATCCTAGCTTTATAAAGTCCTTCCTTCCATCCGTCCTTCCTTCCTTCTTTCCTTCCCTCCTTCCTTCCCTCCTTCCTTCCTTCCTTCCTTCCTTCCTCACTCCCTCCCTCCCTTTCCTTCTTTCTAGGCCTCTGGGCAGGGTTAGGCACAAAGTAAAAGGAAATGGCATAATGAGAAAGAAAACAAGATTTTAATTCACATCTGTTCTGTAAAGGCCTGACAATGGTTCTTTTAACTTTCTAAATTGATAAGAGGAGGATTCAGCCCTTCAATATAAAAACATTAGTGGATGAATGGGGTACCTGATACCCAACATTTTATATCAACCTGGATCCCAAAAGGGGGAAGAGAGGTGCCAGGAGCCTTGGTGCGTCTAGAGCCCACAGGCTGGGCTCCCTTGGATGAGCCTTGGCTGGGAGTTTACCTGTAATCTTAGATGGGTCCCAGGTTACTGCTCTCACCAATGCCCACCAGGGCTTGCCCCATCACTGTTAGCAGTTATCCAGCTTTTGTTATTGTAACAACAAAAGGATAAGGCTAAGCCACAGCCTGACTCACAGCAGAGGTCCGGGCAGGAGCCCCTGGGACTGTGGGCCAGCTCAGCACCGGACTGGGCAGGGACCTGGGGGAAGAGGCTTCAGAAGCCGCCTGGGGACTGGCCTATGTCCCCAGGGTTGGAGTAACTGGTTCTTCTGTGTGGAACACTGTCATTCTGGAAACAATCAGAGTAACTAATGACAAGGGTTTTACCCTGTTATGTCATCAATACTTAAAATAAGACCCAGACAAAACCTTCCGTCAGTTGTCAGTTTCTAGGAAGCAAGTTCATGCTTCCCTTCAAAATCACTGCAGAGAGAGACGCTCTGATTCATTCCCTGCTAGACGCGGGGCCTTAGTGGGAAAAGAGAAATGCTCTTTTAACCTAAATCTGGTATGACTTTGCAGCAATACTAAGTTACCACTGCATTCCTTCATGCATTGACTCACATCATTCTCAAATTACATCTCTAAATCCCAACCACCAGCTGGCAGAAATAACCTTTTTTAACTGGCCAAAGAAAATTCCTCATGGCATCTGAAATCGATGGAAAGGGAAGGAATGCAGAAAGGGTAGGAGAACTTGTGACAGCCATACCCAGCGCGTCTGAGAGTCACACCCAACAATTTACCATCTCACTGCCAAGCCTGTCATGAAACACAAGACCATCAGCTGACCAGGGTTTGTTTTCTCTCTCTACCCATTTCACTTAACCTGTCCAACAGCTACATTTTCCAAGTAGTACCAAAGCAGAATGGTTTTCTAAGGGAAATCGGTGACTGTTGTATTTCCTAGTCAACGCTAACTACTACAAATGAAGGCTGTGAGTAAAATCATGTCCAGTTGATCTCTGAACCAAGTTCACTATAGTGGAAAACAGATCCTGGTTTTCATCCTTATTTCCTTCTTAAGCAACGACCAACATCTATAGCAATTTTTTAAAAAGTTTTAGTAGAATTAGTTCATCCAAATTGTGGATGAGTTGGATGGATTCATTAATTCTTCTGTTCCTTTCATTCTGCTGATTCCAAAACAGTACAAAGAATTTCTTTTGAATCCAATTTCAAGATATGAAACTTAAAGCACAATTAACTCCGGAGTGCTTTGTTTCAGTTCCTCTTCAGTGTGTGGGCTATACTTTCTTAAGGCAAGGTTTCCAAATGTTGCCTTACCAACAGAGAAAGCTGATCACAGATAAGCTGGGGAAGCACTTCCATGTTCCTCCTGTAACCAGCCCTGTGTATTTATCTAATTTGTTGGGGAAGTTTGAAAAATTAAGGTATTGGTAGGTTGGCTATAGTTGATAGTTGAAGAAAAAAAAAAATGGAAGTAATTATTTGAGGACTATACAATATACCCAGCATCAGATTTCAGTAGATCTGAACTGAGTTTTAGCAAGGAATTTTTTTATTGACAAACCATTTAAGATTCTGCTACTTTGTGGAATAAACTCAACCCCGTGTCCGTTATTGTAGAGATTAAGGGTGGAAGTGAAGATACAGAGGACAAACTTCTTCCCTGAAATATTTCATTCCACAGGAACCAGAACTAGGAAGATTACAATGTTTCTTTCTGCACTGAACTGTGTCACTGTTTGACACTGGCTAACTAGGTATCCAACCAGTGTGATGCCACTGTTATTTGTGGCATCTGTAGCTTCACCTTTGACTAACTGGAAAAATCATCAGGAGAAGGGAAAACACTGCAGTTGACCCCTGAACAAGACAGGGGGAGGGGGGCCACCAGGGCAGTCCAGTACAACTAACGTCAACCCACCACCTACAAGACTCTCAACTGTAAACTGAAAACATTCTTATCAGTGCACTCAACTAAGACTGTTGATTTAAGATACCTAAGATCAAAGAAGGAGTTGGAAGTCAACCCTAACTGACTGCCACCTGACCTGGACAAACAGGTAACTCGTGAGCTTTGGAGCCAGGGCCAGGGCCCTTTAGTGCAAGCCTCTGTCAATAATTCACTCGCCCCTCAAGCCTGGCCCGAGTCACAAAGAAATGCAGGAAATAAAACGCAACACTGCAAAGAACAAATACGATTTCAAGATTGTAGGAAGGGGAAGAGAAAGTGGATGAGGTCTATCCTCTGACTATAGATGAATTCTAATTAAATGACAAATATACGTCATCACTGTACAGAATTCTTAAAAAAAAAAAAGAAGATGTATGTATATACATGTAAGCATCAGAGAAGTCTAAAACAGTTCAAATAAGGTAAGGTGATAGTAGACACGAACATGCATTGTTAAGTTTAACGTGTTGTTTAAATGGAAATGATTAAAATCCACCAAAGAATTATCAAGTTCACTGAAAGTTGAGAGGCAGAAGTATATACCAAAAACTTTTTGAGTTTTTTAAATAAAAATTGGGGTGGCCTCACATATTCTTATGTGGATGCCACCTGCCCGCCTTTCCCAAATACCTATCTGGGGAATCTAAATTGTATGAATAACAAAAATAGGGACTATGGAAGGCCCTGATGCTGCATCTCAGGATCTCAGAGGAGAAAAGAATTTTTTTAATCATTTGAACCAACTACAGAGTTTATCAGCTGAGAGACCCACAAATGCCAGGAGACTAGCCCACGTTCTAAGGCTCCTGGACAGCAGCACTAGGGACTGATATAGAAACATGGATCAAGATCCAGATAAACTGTCAATCCATTGTGCTTTCCTTTCACTCAGCTGTTCTTTCTTGACAAGAAACAGATAAAAATAGATGGGATAAAAGAGATGTTCATATATATGTACATATATGTACACACATATATATGTATATATACATACACATATTTACATATGTATATGTAAAAAAATAAAATGTACCTCATTACCTCTTCCTCTGCGAATGCATCTGTTTAATTGAGTGGACAGCATGTGACCCAACACACATAAAATGACTACCACACTTCTCCCTAACTCTCCAACCTCCTGGGTTCTCATACCAGAGTGGACTATACACCATTTTAATAAATTGTCACTACAGAAAGACAAAGACTTTTACACAACAGAAACGATATCTTAAACCAACCAAGGAGGAGATTTATGGCTTTCTTTACTATCCATCTACATAATATTTTGCAATGAAATGTTATTCTCAAAGAATTTTTTGCCTTTTCGTTGATGGGCAATAAAATTCTTTACAAAGAATGTTTAAATTAACAGTTGCTACTAATAAAATGTATTTGTCTAAAATGAATGAGATGTTCAACCTAAAAGAATATAGCAAGTATGTTATTCTTTTTCGATAAGCACTATTATAAAAATAGCTCATCATAATCCCACCCTTCCCATGAAAAGGATTTTCCATAAGACGAACACTGGGTTCACCATGCCCCCACCATCCAAACAAGAAGGGAGAATTCCCACTCTTGTGCCCATGTACCAACAGTGTTGGAACTTTAGGTCTGCAACTCTCTCCTGATAGTCACTGAGAATAGTAGAGTTCATGCTGCAACACAGGGCAAGGATGGAACTACTTCTTGCACACTGACTCCAGGCAGAGGTCGTGAAAAGTCAAGAAGAGAACAGATGGGCAGTAGAAATTGTCCCAAGAAAAAGAGCCATGTCTACCTCCTGTCTACAAAGAAAAGGACTTGTTTCTGCACACCCACCAACCCCAGGTCTCTCGCTGAGAAACACTCTTGAGACAAAACCGCTTTCACATCAACACAACTTCATCCACTTGGTACACAGTGAATTAAATTAAAATTTCACTTAGATCTTGAAAGAGAACTAAATTGTCAAACCTGTTGTCGAGTTCCGTGTGATCGGTGCCCCTTCCCGCCCTGGCACATCTTCGAATCTTGGTGCATAGGAATGTCCTGTAAGTGCTGACGGCGCCCGAAACAGCGTCCCTGCCACGGCTGGCTGAGCTCTGCGCGGCCCCGGGCCGGTGGCTGGTCTTGGCGGTGCCGCCACACATGTCCCACGCGGCTTCACCTTCTCCCACTTGACCCTGGCTATCGGGACGGGCTTGGGCCCAAGGGCTGAGGAGCCCTTCCTGTGGAGGACTGTCCCACAGTGGCCACCCACCCTAACTACACGATTGTTGAGACAAGCTCCTTGGCAGGAGCTCCCCAATTTCCTCTTTCAGTTAAAAAAAAAGAAAAAAGGGAACGTTCATTTGTAATGTAAATGAAGCCTGTCAATGACTTAGGCAGTCAGATGCCTCCACCCATCACGTTATAACACAAGCTCTCAGCAAACCCATTGGAAACGAGAAGCCCAAATCTCACTTCCTACTCTTGTTCCTAAACCTGGGCTCTGCTTTGCAAAGGAAAAGCCCTCAACTGACTCGCTCCACCCTCCACCCGAGCTCCTGTTGGAAATTACGGGGTAGTCAAGTAATTGGTCACAAGACCTATTCAGCAGGCTCTGAGCACACGCAGCGGCTCGCCTTCAGCAGCAAGGTTGTTCTGACATTGGCCACACCACCCTGTAATCGGCTCTCATGTGAGCAAGCGTCAGCTGACAGGTCTCACTCGGCAACCTTGCACAAGTCTGCCCATGGGAGAGACAGAGATGCTCCGCCTCGACAGGCAAATGCAGGGCTGAACGTAGAGATGACATGGGGCAGGGAGGGCAGGGACACATTCTCGCTTTAATACCAAATGCATGCACATTAGCAAGAAATTAGTAGTAAGTGAGAAACCACAAATCCTCCAGACTCTCGCTCCTGGGCATATGCAAACCGAGAAAGCCCTGAACTATCAGAATCCAAGGACAAAAGCAGTTCAGTTTCTACTTCTGAGACCAAGATCCTTCGTCTATAAAATCAGAATAATGTTATAGAATCAATATGATTTTCCTCCAGTACTGTGAGTTCAAGGAAAAAATAGTTTTTCTTTTAGAAGAAATAAAGTATCGGTCCCTAAAAATACAGGGCAATGCTGGAAACACAGTAACTGAAGGATGGCTCCAACTCCTTTCCCTCTTCCTTATCCTTGAATGTGGCTAAAGAAAAGATGAACAGATCCCTAACATCGGATGAACCTTGGCTGGGTATTGAAGTTTCAGAAGAATTTAACTGCATTTTCATACACGGCAGCCATATATTTCACTTCACACATGTGAGAAAAATCTCACCCTACTGAGGCAGAAGTCTCAACTATGTTGAGACTTTATTATGTGCATCCCCCTAAAGTTGTCCATAACGGACCCCAGAAAGATCTTAAATATACCCTCCTCTGGGAAATAAAGATTACAACGCACAACCAGACTTCTCTGTGGAACACACTACATGGATAGTGCCAACATAAACCCAGATTAGGCAAGAATGAGAGTTCATTTTTCCCAGAAGGAGAGAACACAATTTAAACGTCAAGCTTAACTGCATGATCATAGTACAATCAGAGGTTCTTTTTCCCTCTTGAACTGAGATCACCTATGCAAGCACTGTAAGTTTTCCATGCCAGTCATAGGGCAGCTCAATGTGCAAAGGTTGAAAGCAAGCCTTTCACCACCACCAGGCCCACCCGGTAACACCTGGCCCACTGCAGGCCCCAGATCACCCCCTCCGATTCAGCTGGGGTTTACCTCACCTAAAAGCACAGAACAAATAAAAGTATAATTCAGTGTTGATGGGGTGGAGTCTTTAAAAATGCCAAAATAACTAAATTTTATCAGATATGTAGAGGAAACTCTAGGGGGAAACATTTTAGGTATAAGGCCAAATTTTACTTTTAAAACTTCAGTCTCTAAAAGGTATTTTATCTAGGACCTGATGAAAGGATAGGAAACCCTCTTTTAAAATATGTGTTCTGCAAACACCTTCGCCCAGTAGTTATGCGTGACGCTGTTCAATAATTCTGATACATTTTTCCAAAGGCTTCAAATACAGTGATAAAAATACAAATATTGTTCCCTGTCCTGATGATGCAAACAGCTTTAAGTGATCAGAACAGTAAGAAGTGAAAATGACAACATGATTACAAAGGACGCTTGGATGACATGAGAATGAAACTGTGCTGGGCGGAGGAGGTGGGGAAGCTTTCTTAAACAGAAACCAAGTGGCCCAGGAAACCCTAAACCTCTGGTGTGTGTCTCCTCCACTAAGCCAGCCATCTTCTACGGAACATGCATGTGTGCCCACAGGCCCATCGCTGCTTCCCCTAACCTCAGCCAGCACACCGGGCCATGTTTCCTGGGGAGAGTGAGGCTCACCCTTCAGGATGCTGAGAAACATCAATGGCCGGCCTGCCCCAGGGTCTGTGACTCAGCACTCTGGGGTGGAGACAGAATTTACATTTCTACATTCCCAGGGTGCTGTTGCAGGGGCCTGGGAACCACACACTGGGAGCCACTTCCCCAGCCTTAATTCCATCTTCCCCAAGAAGCCTTCCCAGGCTGGAAGATCTTTTTCTCTCTCGAATTCCTCTCATTTGTTTCAGCTGCACGGTTCATGCCATACATAACTGCTTTGCAAAAGAGTAGTGTCCAGGTCTTATGACACTAACTAGACCATAAATTCTCTGAGTATCAAAACTGGGTCGGTCTTGCTTTTCATCTTTGTACCTTAGACATGTGCTAGTTACCCACTATAACTTTCTGACAGGTTTGACAGCACTGGATGTTTACATTGAGTTGGGACCTGAATCTACTGCAACAAAAAGCATGTTTCCTTGCGCACACACTTTGACCTTGTGCTCAAACACACACACTTTCTCTCACTCACTGTGAGGGGGGAGAGTTGGCCACCCCAACATGTGCCTCTTTGGGATACTGATTCTTTTTAAGCTGGTTACTTTCAAGAAAAGATTCAGACAGAAAACTCTGCTTAAAGGGAGGAAACTTCACTTTAACATAAGCGAAGCGGGGCAGACAGAGAACCTTGCCAAGCCCATCAGACTCCCGTGGGTGCCCCACTGTATCTGGGCACGTCCCTGCCTCTCACCTGCCTGTGAATTACCTGCTTCTCTCTGCCGAGTCCACACACCACTGTCTCCGCAGCTCAAGGTGGCGCGTAATTGCCTAATCTGTCCTTGGCACCATATTAGAACCCTAATATGTACATACGCAGTAAATTTGGTTCTTTTGTCCTGCTCATCTCATGTCAATTTAATTATTAGACCAACCAGAAGAACCCAACAGAAATGAGGGAAAACTTTTCCCTCCCCCACAACTACAGCAAAAGTTTCTTTAGAAGTTTTAACAACCTATGTTCACTCCAATCAATGTGACTCATGTTACCTTAACAGGAAAGACTTCAAGACGTTCAAAAATAAAAATGCCCTTTCCACTCTTCTTCCCCTTAATAACCCAAATATGATAAGGTGTAATAAAGTAGTAATGTATATCCAAACCACAACCATTGTATACTATCTGGCTCCAAACTTATATTTAAATGGGAGTTTTAAATTTTCTGAGTAAATAAAAAAGGAAAAATTATAACATTGCAACCATCCTTCTGAGATATTAGGCCAGTTGACAGCGTAGCTAAGAGGAGGCACATTTTAGACCTTCTAAAATTCTATTCTCAATCCAATCTCCTTTTCCTCTGTCTTCTCTTTCCCAAGATGGAATCATCCTCTTATATAGGTACTTCCACTATTAATCAGTAGCATGCTGGATACTCTGCTCTTAAATGTTAAGTAACAGATGAAACTGATCACCAGCCCTATCTACACACAACCCTACTCATGATGAAGTTCTCTGCGGGGCTTACACAAGTAGAAAAGTCTCTCTGCCTCGCTGACGGGACCCCCACACCCGCCTGCAGTCCAGTGTGGCAACTGCCACCACCGCCACAGATGCCTGCACAACACAGACGCACATTATCCGGCGGGGGAGGTGAGGGTCCGAGGGGTGGGTAAGAAAGGGAGATGACTGGTCTAATGTTTTAAGCTGTTTCTGGACTGCTTCCAATTTCACAGCCCAGGGACTGAGAGGTCCTAGAGAAGAACACTAAATTCACGAGTCAAGAAACAGACTAAGGATCAAGGCGAGTCTCTGGGACTCTAGGCGCAGCCCATCCCCTCTGCCTGCGGCCCAAACCCCTAACCCAGAAGAGCCCTGTTTCCTGTTGGACCCTCCTCCAGTCCAAAACACTCCCCATCTGAGGGGCAAATCCACTCCAATGGCTAGTTCAGAGTTGAGGGAATTCAAGTCAGAAGAGTTTCAAGGTATGTATTCATGCAGTTTTACATTCACTTGACTTCACACTCTTCAGGTGATTTAAAAAGAAAAAAACAGTGATCACTGTAGGCAATGAAAAATTAACTCAAAAGCCACAAATGAAAGAGATGCTTTTTAAACAGGTAAAAAAGCCTAACATAGTTCTCCAAAAAGCCCAGTGGAATTATTCTTACCTAATGAATCTTTCTATAAATAGTATTTCTCTACCTATTCACATTACCTTGATGAAAAAAAGAAAAACAATAAATGAAGGAGGGGCTGTAGTTTCTCTTAATGGGGTACAGCAGTCACCTGTTATCCACAAGGGCTAAGTTTCAAAGCCCTCACTGAATGCCTTAAACCATAGATAATACCAAACCCTATACGTACTGTTTTCTCCTGTACATACATACCTATGATAAAGTTGAATTTATAAGTATAAATTAGGCATAGTAGGGATTAAGAATAACTAATAATGAAATATAACAATTATAAATGTACATTGTAATAAAAGCTATGTGAATGGGGTGTCTATCAAAATATCTTTTAGCCCTGGCTGATGTGGCTCAACAGATTAAGCACCAACCTGTGAACCAAAGGGTTGCTGGTTCCATTCCCAGTCAGGGCACATGCCTGGGTTGTAGGCTGGGTCCCCAGTTGGGAGCGTGCAAGAGACAGCCACACACTGATGCTTTGCTCTCTATCTCCCTCCCTTCCTCGCTCTCTAAAAATAAATATTTATTTGCGAGAAGGGAAGGCAGGGAGAAAGAAAGGGAGAGAAACATTCATCAGCTGCCTTTTCCCAACCAGGGACCTGGTCCACAACTGAACCCAGTGACCTTACACTTTGCAGGATGATGCCCAACCAACTGAGCCACGCTGGTCAGACATCAAAATATCTTATTTGTGCAGCCCTCACCTTTCTTCTTGTGATATTGTGAGAAAACACAATGCCTGCAGGATAAGAAGCGGGGTGAATGGTGCAGGCACTGTGAATGCCTGTGAATGGTGCTGCTACTGACCTTCTGATGACCCATCAGAACAAAAATCACTGAGTCATGACAACATCATGTCTTCCACCTACAAATCAAATGCCTTTTCCATTTTAACTAAGCATTTAACATCCACTGCGGCTGTAACTTTTGTAGTCTGAGGTACGACAGCAAAGCTAGCATGCCTTTCTTTTTCCTTCTTCACAAATTCACAGAATTTGTGGTAAGATTCATTCTTACCACAGAGCTTACCAATCTCAGCATATTAGGGTTTTTTTTTTGTTTGTTTTTTGTTTAAATTTATTTTTATTGTTGTATTACATCCATCTTAAGTTTTTTTTTTTTTACTAAATTGAGAACTTTCACCTTTTCACTTACAGGTCGTACTCTGGAGCTTCTCTTTGGTGTATCCAAACCACCAGCACCACTCCTCTCACACGGTGGTAGTGAAGTAAGAGTGACCTGAAACCTGGCACTGCAGCACTGCAAAGGTTGATCTGGTACCTGGGAAGGCTACTGAGTGACTAACAGGGGGAGCATGGACAGCTCGGCGACTCTGGACAACGGGGTGAGTCACGTCCCAGGTGGGATGCAGCCGAATGGTGGGAGACTTCGTTCACGCTGCTCAGGACAGAGCGCGCGGTGAGCTTATTTACTGGCGTTTCTGGGATTTTCCTTGTAATATATTTGAACTGTCTCTGACCGCAGGTAACGGAAACCATGGAAATCAAAGCCATGCATAAGGAGGGACTATTGTAATGCCTTTCCATAGACCGATGAACAACGGGTCATAGCTTTCTAGCAGTGGTTTTCAAAGGGTAAGCCCAGAAGGAGACACAGAAAGGATGCTGGTAAACTACTGTTTCCTGGTCTGGGTGGGGTGCTATGAACACGCAACAAGCAGAATGTGTACCCTTTTCTGTCCAAGGTTATACAGTTCAATACAAAGTTTTTTAAAACGCTCACGCTAGACTAGAGCAAGCAGACAAATGTAAGGGGACGAGAAAGCTTACTTAAAGCAGTCTGATTGAGGGGAATGGGCTTTGAAGACTGATCCAGGATTAAGGTCAAGTCTGTCAATACTTGGCTGTTTCCAGAAACATGACCATGAGGCGCTCCCAATACTTAGGCAGCGTCCCAGCCCCACAACACCAGTTCAACGTGCAATCAGAAAATAAGATGCCTGCCCGAAGGCCATCTGAACTTCTCCGACAAGCTTCGCGCTCAGGAAATTTGGCAACAGATGCAAACTCAAGCATACAAAGTAGATAATAACTAGCGAGATTTATCAAGTGTTTATTCTTCATGCCAGGCATTGTTCGAACAGTTTTTCACTTAATCACTGGAAGTCAGTAGCACTATCTCCTTTTCACAGATGAAGAGAATGGAAGGTTAGGGAACTAGTCCAAACAATGCCGGTTCGTCAATGGCCCAGCCAGGACAAGTGGGTCCAGGCGCCTGGCCCATGACCAAGCGGGTCACTCACCCTCGCTGTGTTCTGCAGGGAGGTGCACACGGCAGAACATGTTTATATTCTCACGTGTCCTCTGTGAGGACAAGGCCCCAGTCAGAAGCACTGTGGGTGACTAAGAGTCTTACTGTACACCTGGCCGTGAACCCTGCCCTGCTTGCTGGTACACGGTCCCTGCGCAGGAACTGCGCACAGGGGCCACCCTGATGGATGGTGGTCTTCCCTCTTCCCCTGACCCTGCCCGGCCCGGCACTGCAGCTACGGGACAAACTCCTACGCAGTGATTTTTCACTCATATCTAGCTGGCTGAAATATGTAATAAAATCAACCAGTACTACTCATCTGATTTCAAATGAGGAACTACCTGGGATATAACTTGGCTTTCAGATTCCGATAAAAGTTCCATGAAAAACTCAGGATAATCTAGTTCATAATTATAATCCCGATTCCGTTCCACTCCCATAGGCCTCCACGTTGAAGAAAACAGCATTCAGCACCCAGCACAGAAAGGGTGCTCAGTAACTCAAAGAATGAATGAATGAGTGTCATATCTTTGTGAAATCTGTGAAATGGAAAGAATTCTTGTTATAAAGTTAAATAAAAGGGACAGGGTACAGAAATGTATATGCACTTCGGTGAACAAGTGTACTTTTAAAAAACCCAACATGGAAAAAAGAATGTTTTTCCTTTTATTCTTCTCTGTTTTCCATCTTTCAACAGTAGGTATGTATTATTTACAAACGAGGGGTAAAACTACTTTATTTTTTAAATTCTTACTGCCATTACTAGTTAAGTAATGCTCACTTGAGTTCTTTATTCTGTAACAATTCTGCAGGCTTTATTGTAAGGGAGTCAAAGTCTAAACAACTTCAGACAGCTGAAAAGCCAAGCAGAACCATCCCACTGTAAGAGCGCAATTCTACTCACAGTTTTTCCTTTGATGTAATTGCTATCATTAATATTTACGTAAGCCGGCAAAGTATATAGCTGCAACTATACACTTTTTAAAAATATCTAAAATCAAAACTCCCCAATTTCCCTTTATTTGGAGATTTAGTTTAGTGCCTAGCAGCAATACAAAGCATGTACCAATGAGCACGTACACACATTACACTTTCATTGAAAAGGTGCTATTTAACCCTGGTTGGTGTGGCTCAGTGGATTGAGCATCGTCCTGCAAGCCAAAAGGCTGCTGGTTCAGTTCTAGGTCAGGGCACAGGCCTGGGTTGCAGGCCAGGTCCCCAGTTGGAGGTGTGCGAGAGGCAACCCATCAACGTTTCTCTTGCACGTCCATGTTTCTCTCCCTCTCCTTCTCCCTCCACACCCTCAAAATAGATAAATAACTAAATAAAATCTTAAAAAGAAAAGAAAAAGTGCTATTCAAAGGCTATCTAATTAAGTACCAACGTGCTGAAAAAGGAGGTAAGGAAAGGAAAGATGAGACTCCATGGGATCCCCAAGTCAATGAGTGGAACAGCGGCCCTGAGGAGGGAGTTAGGATGACGGTGTAGTGTACCTAGGTCATACCTAACCTTGAGCGAGACAGAGAGGCCCCAGGCCTGCGAAATCACGTCTGTAAGGCTCTGCAGCGGAACTCCACCCGCAACAAGAGGCGCTGCTTATCTTTGTCTCAGTAAAATGATTCGCCCTTTCTGGAATTGGCTAGATAGCCCGCAATTTAGATTAACAAACAAACAAACAAAAAACTTTCATCGTTTTTTTAAAGTTCAGTATCAGACCTCAGACTACAGTACGTTTTTCTCCCATCAGACCTCAGACTACAGTACGTTTTTCTCCCTGCGCGTGACTTTTACAACCCATCCCCATGCCTCACTGAAACGAGTGACAACCACACCGTTCTTTCCAAGACTTCCCAAACTTCGAAACATATTAGCGACAAAATATGACGCAACTTTTAAAATTTCACTCTGATTTCAAGACAGGCTGTCACTAGCATCTGGGCCGTAGCACAGGCAGGAGTCCAGCCCGGCTTGAGAGGCCTGGCTGCTGCGTGGGGCCATCACCTCTGGAATCGCGCACAGGTCCCTAGTTCGCCATGAAGCATGCGATCGGAGCCCCCAGCTACGAAGTCAAGCAGACGCTGCCTTGAAGAGCTGCTGCAGAAGCTGCTCTTGAACGCTCTTGCCTACTCTACCTATTGGGCCAAAAACGCCTGCAGTGTGGCCCGTTTTCGGTGCTCCCCCTCTTCCTGTCAAAACTACCGTTATGCGTACCACACGTGCACACTTCGTGAGGCGCGTGTTTCGGAAAAAGACCTGGTGTAGAGCTCTCAGCGCGCTCCGGCCCCCTGCCATGTGTTTGCAGAGCTACAGCACAATCACACTCATCTGCTGACGCCCGGAAACAGGTGCGCCTGGGTCCCTCCAAGGGCAGCGCGGAGCTGGCCACGCGGGGTCACGGGATGAAACGCTGCCCCTGTTCTCACGCCGCAGCTCACAGCCCCAAACCAGAGCCGAAGCTGTAGCCCCTTCAGCTGGGCGTGGAGACCCTCTGCAGTGAGCCTGCGAGTTACTCACTGTCCACACCTTCTCTCGGGAGACGACACGGCTGCGCTGGACTCGGAGTCTTCCTGCGGACTTTCCTTTCCACTCTCCCTTGCATGTATCGCAGTTATAAAAACATCATGTTTAAGCACTTATAATTAACATTTACAACACAGGAGTACAACTATTTGTCTCACAGAGTAATAAATAATTCAATCAAATTACTCTAAGTGACACCGCGCAATGACTATTAGTATTGTAACTATTACAGCCATTGGGATACTTTGGGAACCACTGGGAGTTATTTATTAATCTGTGCAGTAATTGAATAAGCCAACACAATAAAAGGTGTTCGACAGGCTTCTACAATTTACAAAGATACCTCACTGGTTTTCCAGAATAATTTTAAAAACCTGGCTTTCAAACATGCTATTTGAAGAGTTAGGGCTTCATCCACCCTTTCAAGTATGTGATGCACCTGTTGGTATTGCTGCCAATGCAGAGACAGAAGGAGTTAGCGTGCCAGGAGGCAGAGGCGGTGACGGTGTGACGGAGTGCCAGCCCCGGGCAGGTGGGACAGGACGGGGGAGGCTCTCACTGTAAGCACTCAGAGCACGAAGGTCCTCTCCTCTGCTTACCACTGGTGATATGAAAGCCGGAGGAGGGAAGAAGCTTTATCTAGAGCACGTGGTGCTCCTGGCTCCCTCCTGACCCCTCCCATGGAGATAGGGCAGCCGCATCACAACCTCCGCTGCTACCCGCTCCAGTCCAGCCCGGACTTTGCCAGGCCCCTTGCTATCACACTCACTCTTGCCGGCCACAAATCCATGCCAAGGAAAAGGCTATATGCACAGCGGAATAAACTTATGAGAGTTATTTAAGAATTCTATATAGAGGTTGGGTTAAGAGGCAGGTGAGTAGCCCTGGCTGGTGGCTCAGTGGACTGGCGCCAGCCTGCAAACCCAAAGGTCGCTGGTTCGATTCCCAGCCAGGGCACATAACCAGGTTGCAAGCCAGGTCTCCAGCCAGATCCATACCTGGAGGCAGGTGAAAGACAACCACACATTTGTGTTTCTCTCCCTTTCTTCCTCCCTCCCTGCCCTTCTCTCTAAAACTAACTTTTTAAAAAATCTTAAAAAAAAAAAAAAAAGGACAAGTTAGTGATGACAGAAGATGCCTCTCTCCAGTTCTTCTTCGGTTTTGGTTTGACAGGCAAAATACAGGTAAAATTAAAAGCTCCCCACACAATAATGTCTACCATGGAAAATTTGAGAAAGACTCTTAAAGTGCTTTAAGAAGCCCTGGCCAGTGTGGCTCAGTTGGTGGGAGCAACACCCCATAACCTAAAGGTAGCAGATTCGAATCCCAGTCAGGGCACATACCTAGGTTGCAGGTTCGATCCCCAGTCTGGGCACATAAGATCCCAGCTCCAGGTCCACTCTAGGCACATACAGGAGGCAACCAATCAATGTGTCTGTCCCAACTCAGTATTTCTCTTTCTCTCTTCTTCTCTCCCTTCCTCTTTCTCTAAAAGCAGTGAAGAAATGTCTTCAGACAAGGAGGAAAAGTTTTAAAAAATAAAAATAAAGTGCTTTAAGAAGCCTAAGCTACGAAGCCCAAGAAAGCTGCTTGGGACTGGGGAGGAATCAGTTACGAGAAAAGAAAGCTGGGAAATGAGAGGCTGGGGAAGGGATGTTCAGCTCTGAGTCGCAGACTCTCGTTTCTCTGAGTCAGCTCCTCATGACAAGGCTGAGTAGTAGGGACTCAGGAGCCACCAGGCGAGCAGTCACCATCAGCAGTGTCTTTGCTGACACAGGGCGTCAAACAAGGAAAGAGAACTCTGGACTAGAAGGCAGGAAGAACTCTATTCTGGCGCATCATTCACTTGGCACATGCCCCTGGGAAAGACACGCAGCCTCTCTAAACCTATTTCCTCAGTGCAAATAAATGGACGATGATGATACATTCAACACGGTTAACTCCCTATCTTAGAAGGGAGTTAGAAACGTTAAATGTGAGCATGTAAAAGTCCCTCTGAAAGACCTGTAAAGCTTTAGACAAATGCAATACGTATATATTTTTTTAATGCACACATCCAAAAGTACTCACTATCCTTTTGAGCTGCTCAGCTCATAGTTGACTGCATTGTATTTACACAATATGAGGCAAAGATAAATAACTTTGGGCACAAAGACATCTGGCAAATAATAATTTTACCTAAGAAAGTCAGTCACCTCCTACCCTCCACCCTAAAATATGGTCAGTTCTCTGGAAGCTCCAGGCAAGTAAGTCCTCTGAAATAAACTAATTGCAAAGTATCTTGCCAACCATAAACTTTAGAACAAATTGGTGCAACAGCTAGAACATTATATCTACAAAAGAATTAGCTTTCACATTAACATAGGCATTCTTTCTTCCACTGATAAATTCCTTTCCCACCTCCAATTTGGCTTCAATCACAACAATTCCCCCTCCTAAAATATCCTCCATTTAACTCTCTAAGTCAAACCCTTTTAAGGACCATTGAACCTGTAAAAACTCCCCACAATGACTCTCCTCTTAAGATGTTTCAACAGCTATATCAGGAAGACAGAATGAACTCTCTACATACAATGCCTCTGAATGATTCTCTATTTATTATAGCTCAGAATCTCCCCAACAGCCAGTATTCAACTTTCTTCCTTGGCTACACTTTAGAATGACAGTCTCTGTGTCTTCTGCACTATGACAGTCACTGTGTAGGGAAGAAGGGCTGCAGGTCACACACAATTCCCATAAAAGAGCACATGTGGAAGCTGTGTTGGTTCACAGTCACCTTGAACCTGCGTATTTGTATAAACAATTTTCACACTTAGCTACTATTATAAGGTACTACTCCCTCCTATAACTTCACGACATACATCAGAATGTTAGAATGTCCCTAACAAACTTCCACACCAGATCATGAACTTCTTGAGGTCATGGACGCTACCTGAATTTCTTTTGTGTTTTGCTTGTGTAGCTAAGCTAGGGAAGGCACTCAGCAAATGATTCTTTTTTAGTTTTGTTTTGTTTTTAAAGATTTTATTATTTCCAGAGAGAGAGGAAGAGAGAGAGAGGCAGAGAGGAAGAGAAACATCAATGTATGGTTGCCTTTCACCTGCCTCCAGCTACGGGCCTGGCTGGAGACCTGGCTTGCAACCTGGTTATGTGCCCTGGCTGGGAATCGAACCAGTGACCTTTGGGTTCACAGGCCAGCACCTTATCCACTGTGCCACCAGCCAGAACTCTAGTACCCAGTTTTTAAAAAGCAAAAAGATGGCCCTGGCTGGTAGCACAGTGGATAAAGCACCAGCCAGCGAACCTAAAGGTCACTGGTTTGATTCCCCAGTCAGGGCACATAACCAAGTTGCAAGCCAGGTCTCCAGCCAGGTCCCCAGCCAGATCCCCAGCCAGGTTTGTAGCTGGAGACAGGTGAAAGGCAACCATACATTGGTGCGTCTTTCCCTTTCTTCCTCCTTCCCTGCCATTTCCTCTGGAAAATAATGAATAAAATCTTTTAAAAATAAATAAAATTAAAAAGCAAAAAGAAACAAGTAAAAAGAGTTTTAACAATTTATTGTATTTGATTTAACCCAACCTATATAAATTCTTACATCAACATGTAACTATATAAAAATTATTAATATTTTAATTTGTTTTTTCATACTACCTTTAAGACCCAGTATGAATTTAACACTTCAGAGAACATCTCAGATCAGACCAGTCGCATGTGGCTAGTGGCTACCCAACTGGGTGACACAGCTCGAGAGAACCCTTGAGAAGAATCACAGCCTGTGTACGATTTGCCACTCCTTCATTTCCAAACCTCACCACAACAACTAATGAGAAAAGACACAAAGCCTAACCCGGTGGCCAGTGGAAAAGGCTGGAAGGCTAGAAGCACAGCAATCAGAGGTCTGACTGAAACCTTTACATGAGTCAAGAGGAAGCTGACTATCTTCCCAGCCACGACACAAACAGAACTGAGAGGAATCATTACCTCTATTTATCAGACCACAGATATACACGTTTACCAATCTCAAATGTCATAATAATGAAAATCACATGACAAGGGAACCGAAAATTGAAGAATTACAGGCACCGAGAAGTGACAGAAAATTCTGGAAGTATAGTTCTAGCTCTCTGCAGAAGAAAAAGCGCCTCAGGACAATTATCCACCCGTGGGAGCAACTGTTGACCATTACTCCTCTCCTCCCCTCCTGTCCCTGTGCTTAATCAATGAACGATCTCGTTGATTTTGCCTCCATATCCCACCTACGATCCAAAGGGGCATACCCAAAAAGTGCATGTGTTCTGTGCAGTGAAGAGCCCTGCCGCTGGTTTGACACTTGCCCAGGCCTCTTTACACCCACTTTTACACCTCAACTTCTCAACACTCCTCAGCCGGGTCTCGGCGCTCTTCAGAATCTCCGGAAACATGCACACAGCTACACTCAGCGGTACTGAGTTGTCTTCGTTAGCTCCCCACGCCCTTCAGTCTATCACTACAGGGTCCCTTGGAGCCCAGGGGTCCTGTGAATGATTGATCCAACAACCAATAATGTGCTGTTCTCTCTTCTTTCACAGCCTTCGTGTCCACCCCTCCTATTTTCCAGTATGACTCTGACGACAACTTCCTATCCTTGTAGCAGCTACCTTATTCCCTCCAAGCCTGACCTCTGACTTTGCGTAACCTTTCCATCTTCCTGTATCAAACCCATGCTGGCTTCACTTCTTTATCTTTCACGTCTACAAAATCATCACTTTGATTCCCCACTCTATCTATCAGTCGTTCAGTTGGAGCCCTCAGAACTCACTCTAGGATCGGCTGACCATTTACCTTCCCCGTTCTAAGGTGGCTCTGTGCTGCACAGTACTTCCATTGTACAAGTGACTGTTATTATCCAGAGAACTTATATTCTATACAGTCTCTGAGGAAATGGAATTGCTGAGTAAAGAACCAGAGCTATTAGGGGAAATTCAGGATTAGGTTCCTGCAAGCCTCTGACCATGACATTTTCATCCACTGATTTATATTTACCCATGCTTTATGTATGTTTCTATTTAAAGGCACTGTTTAATGTCCATTGATTGCTGCTTCAAAAGACTGAAACCTCAGCCAACAACACTGGAAGTCATGCCTGAACAACGCTTATCTAACACACGTTTTCTCTGTAAGGGGCATCATGGCCTTCTTGCTTTAGGAACGCTAGAAAGCACTTCAGCACTATGCTTGGGAGCCATTTTAAACAGCCAAACCACCAAGAACAAAAATGCAAAAAATATTTACCACCTAAACACTAAATAGACTGTGAGAAGGACTCTGTTTGCAGTATGACAGCTGATATAAGGAGACAGTGCGATTACCCTGTTTGACCTCAGCAGGGAACGTGCACATCAGCTGATTTCAAATCTCCGGCCATCTGCCCATGGCCCTGAAAGACCATGAAGGTATCACAGGCATCAGCTTTGGGGTTATAAACAAATTTCAGCAAGTATACAAATTCACAAACATGGAACCCACAAATAATGAGGATGGATTGTGCTCAGGACCTAATAGGTTTTTTGTAACTATTTCCTCTACTAAACTATAAGCCCCCTTGAAAGCAGATCATGTCTTAGTCCTCTGTTTGTTCCCAGAAACTAGCACAGTGCCTGGTACACGTAAGACACTCAATAAATGTTGGTTAACCTGAACCTTACCCACATTCACTTTGCCTCCTTCCATAAGAAAAGCTCTGCTTCTTCTGATCTAAGATAAAGGCTGGACAGACCCCAACCCCTGGGTCCCACTGTTCCTCACGTGCTTGGGACACTGCTCTACAGAAGCTACCACACCACACCATCGCCACCTTTTTGCTGATTTTCAGTCTTCTACATGTGGCCCATAATGAACTCAAGACTACTGATTTATATGATATAGGACCCTTATTTTTATTTTCTACAATGCAGAGAACATGGAGGAAATAAAAGGCAGCGGGTCATTACTGACAGTCCATAGAGCAGGGAGGCGTTACACTCTGTTGGCCTATGGAAAACATTCCACAAGAGAACTTCCTGCATTTTAACCGTGGCCAGTTGTAACTTGTGAAGTTCCCAGCACAAAAACCATATCAACATGAAATCCCCTCAGGGTCCTCATTGCAGAAGAAGCATCTAAGGCCTCAAGTATCCGTGGACACTGTATAAGAAGGGACTGGACGCAACACTGCCTGAGACTGTTGATGCAGAAACCACAAATTCCTATCAGAAAACCCCACCTTCTCATTTATGGTTGCCTCTCCCCCACTCACCTTTCACCCTCAACCCAGTCCACTCCCCTGGTTAGGTTTTCAGAAGACTAGGAAACAAATTAGAGCCATGATCACCTGGCCTTTATTTTCAGAAAATCAGCTGCAGATAAAATGGAAAGATAACAAAAAATTTTTAATTATGAGCTCAAATACCAAAGTGACTTACACACACATAGTTAGCATCTAACTCTCCACATGGAAAGATAAAAATCCAAGAAGGTGAAAACTGGGGGGAAAAAAAAGGCCCTGAAAAACCTAAGGCACCAATTCCAGAGGCTGAAGTCACTTAAACAAGGCCTGGAGCAGCCCCGGAAGTCCTCCGCGCCTCTGCACTTTGGGGCACTCTCAGCTTCCACGCCATGTGACATCAGAACCGTATGGGCTAAACCTTCAGGAACTGAACCGCTCAAGGGCAGGAGAGATCTTACTCATTCTTGTATTCTTCCAATCCGTTGTAGATACTAAGTAAATGCTCTTGAATGAAGACTTATTGTATGGGGCCCTACAGATTCATTCATAACTTTAATTTTTAGAGTTCAGCGCACTTGTCAGAAACATTATAAAAGGAGGTCAGAGTACCTGGCCATCCAGGTTAACCTACATTATAGCCATTGTTCTAATAAATACATGAACTAACTGTTCTTCATTACATGATAACATTTTTAACATCTTAAGTATAAGAAATGCCTTGCAAGTGGTAAGAGCCTGGTATTTTACACAGACACACATTAATCCATCCCACTCGATTTTAGAGGCTCTGAGAGAAAGGCAGGGTAGCAGGAGCCTGCCCAAGAGCCAAGGGGATGCTGAAGGAAAGTGTAACTTGAAGAAGAATCTGAAGTAGCTGAGACACCATGAACACCATGTGGCCCCCTCTGGCTCTGGGAAGGAGTGGTTCAGTGAGGCACCACCTCCTGGAGGAACCCATGGCTCCAATTGTCTGATTCTGTCAAGAAATACAGGACCAGTGATACCACATGCCAGTGATACAGTGTGGCTGCAGTCAGGACAGGCCTGGGACGCCGGGCAGTGGGGAGACTGCCCTCACCCCTCACCCTTCACCAGCAGACAACAGCAACGCTATCAGAAGCACCGATCAATGCACTTCGCTTCCCAGTCAGGGCCATGGAAGAAATGCTCCGAAATGTTTCACAAATTTCCCTGGGCACCAATCACAACAAAGGCCATGCCCAATAGACCAACAGCATAACAAAGGGTTAATTGCCTACTTGGCTCACAACTGAGCAGCTTACTGTGACTGTGAGCTTAGCCCAGTACTTTGCTCTCACTATCTCCTCTCATTAGGGACTCCATTTCAAGGAAATCTGAGATGGAAAGTAGTTGATCCAAAATTACACAGCCAGTGAAAAAGAGGAGGGATTCAAATTCGACACATGTACACACATACTCCTAATCACTATGCATCTTGCTTGCTTTCCTTAAAAAGAAAAAATTAAAAAGCAAAATGTAAACAAACTGTAAATACTGATAGATACACATTGATTCTCTGTAGAAAGTGCCAAGAACAGTGCCAGTACATGGAGGGTGCCCACTAAATTTTATTATTATCAATTTTCTATCAAGGTGGACCAGAGGTAGGAAGGCAGCAGCAAGCTCAAGAAATGGAACTTGTTTGTGAAAATCCAGTATGAGTTAGTTAATCTTGGCTTTTCATTGCTGCAACCAATTGCTAACCTCTCTCTTCTAGTACCCCACACCTTTAACGGCTTTACACAAAGAAAAAGCACAGTGCACAGGACCCCTTTCCCCTTCCACTTAAGGCATTATTTTCACCTAGAACCTACCCCCCCCCCACACACACACTGGCCTAACAGCCAGTAAACCAAATCACCACCAGTCCTAGAGCAGGAAAAGAAAATCCTTGTTACTTTCAGCTAGAAGCTACTCTACTGTTGCAAAAGCTCTTCCTTTTACAATGTTTTTATTCTTGACTAGGATGGAGCACAAGGGGGAAAGTCAAGTGGCTCTGACCACCGCACACCCGGAGCACACCTGACTGCCAGCAAAAGCTGAATGCCGGGAAATCCTGTGCGTGTGTGTTTACAGAGCTGGGCAGGGACGGCTGTAAGGTTACATGAAGACTGTGGCCAACATCACGGGGTGTTCCTCCGGAGTCCAGCCTATTTTTGTGGAATCCACTCTAACCTTTTCTTAAAGAACACAGCCACTTTTCAAGAGGCCTATCCATTTGCACAACCTCTCTCACATGAATCATGTGTTATGATGCTAAAAGCCTCTATAAAGAAACCTAGGCTTAACTAGAGGATCCTTCCCCTAAATTTACGCCCATCAAAAACCCCAAACAAAAGCTAAGATGATCTTCACAAAAGGAAAGGGAAGTTGAGGTCAGACGTTAAGCTCACCACGTGAGCTAACAGGTCCTTTGCTTATTCATTTATTCAAACATTTCCCAAGCACCCACAGATGCCAAGTGCTGCGTTCCCAAAGTGACAAACCCAGACGTGGCATGGCCCTCCCTGTCCTTGAAGTGCAAGGTAGAATCATGCAGAAGCAATGACAGCCCAGCAGGATAGGCGCCAAGTGCAACTATGAGCAGCGGAGGAGCAGGGCTGTCAGGTGGCAGTGGTGAGGGGTTCCACCAGCAAAGGCTGCCAGCGATCAGAGCACTTAACATGTGCCAGGCACTATTCTAATGTTGCCAGAACAAACCCACTTAAATCTCATAACCACACCAGGAGGTGGTTACTATTATTCCCGATATACCAAGAAGACAGCTGCACAGCACAGAGCAGCTCCGCAGATCATACAGCTCTCACGGCTACTAAGCGACGGTTCCAGGGCTGGAAACCTGAATTCTGGTCCCAGACACCAAGCCCGCAGCCAACCGCCTTCCTAGGAAGGAGTAGGTGGGCGAAGGCGGAGGGAGGGGGTGAGTTCCGGCAAAGAGACCTTTATTAAGGGAAAGCTCAAAATGGTTTAAGGAACCAAGAATTCACTTTTGACTGGCGTGAGGAGTGGGAGGGGAGGCGCAAAGGGAAATGAGACCGGGACAGCCACATGAAGGAGTCTGGCCGTGATTTTTATGGGTTACATGTGGAGTTCTGAGCACCGTGGTATCAGAGAAGGGCGTAAATCTCATGAAAATCAAGTTTCGGCAACACACAAAAGAATGCATATTTATGAACATTAAAAATCAGAAAGTGCATTCTACCTATAAATTCGTAACAGCTTTTAAACAGGGCAAAACAAGGTAGCATGCCATATTTGTGGGACTGAAAGCTGAGGCCCGAGGCAGGAATCTGGGTCTGTGTTTCAGTTCTGGCCCGAACCCTACGGACAACTGGCCCCGTGACCTTGGCCAGTGAGCCTGTTTTCTAGTCTATAAAATAAATATAACTGCTTTGGGAAATAAAATCCACGTAAATGCAAGTTATTTATTTATTTATTTTAAAGTTTTACTGTTGTTGTATTACATCCATCCCCTTTTTGCTCCCCTCTGTCCCCCTCCCCACCCACCCATTCCCCCCAAAGTCAATCCCACCTGTTGTCCATGTCCATGGTTCCTTTATACTAGGTCCTTGTCTAAGCTGCTCCCCTTTCTTGCCTCTGCCTCCCACCTCCCCCCAACCCCTTTCCCCCTTACCACTGGAGACCTATTCCTTGTATTCATATATTTGGTTCTGTTTTGCTTGTTGTTAGTTTTGCTCATTATTGTCCCGTAATGGGTGAGATCATATGATATTTGTCCTTCACTGACTGGCTTATTTCACTAAGCATAATGCTCTCCAGTTCCATCCATGTTGTTGCAAAGGGTACAAGTTCCTTCTTTCTTTCTGCTATATTGAATTCCATTGTGTAAATGTACCAAAGTTTTTTGATCCAATCATCCACTGATGGGCACTTGGGCTGCTTCCAGCACTTGGCTATTGTAAATAGTGCTGCTATGAACATAGGTGTACATAGGTTCTTATGAATTGGTGTTTCAGGATTCTTTGGGTATAGTCCAAGTAGTGGAATTGCTGGATCAAAAGGCAGTTCCATTTTTAGTTTTTTAAGGAAACCCCATACTGTTTTCCACAGTGGCTGCACCAGCCTACATTCCCACCAAC